>KZ111562.1:80643-326000 GCA_002120315.1 Hypoxylon sp. CI-4A
GTCAGGAGGCGCGGTTGTGTGTATATTGTGTTGTACCAAGCGCGCGTGTGATCAACAGGTATTCAGGGAGGATTGGCTCGTCCGTCCGTTCGTTCCATTGCTCACCTTTGCGCCAGACGCGCGCCCGTGGATTTTCCCCCTCTCCCCCTTTTTTCTCGAAAAAACCAAAGGCGTACCCTCGTTTCTCTCTATTGGCCTTTGATGCGCCTCTAGCGGCAATCTCCAAGAAGGAATAGTAGTAGTCACACTTACTTACCTTGGTTTACCGAGGTCGCTCATACATACATACCTATACCTATACATACACAGTATTACTTAATACACCAAAGCGCGCTTAAAGACAGATATTCATACATACGGTCATGAGTACCTCACCAACTACATCCGGGTCCGGCCCCGGACCTCTCCGGAAGCCCGAATCAGACCCTACGTCATCATCATCACACTCGGCTTCTACCTTTTCCACCACCACCACAAGTGACAATAACGATAGTCACCCAGCAGCAGCAGCAGCAGCAGTAGTAGTGATAGACTCGCCCATATCGCCAGCCTCGCCCGACGCGCTCGCGCGCTTCGAGTTCGAGGCCGGCAGGGGGAACGAGGGGTCCAAGATCCTGATGGTGGAGTGGGACCCGACGCCGGCGGGCGAAGACGGGTGGGTCGTGAGCTGGGAGGGCAAGGCGACCGTGTTCCCGATCAGCGAGGAGGTATATGAAGCAGAGGACGACGACGACGACGACGACGACGACGACGACGACGACGACAACAGTAAGCAGCGACGCCAGCGCATCTACTTCCTCCTCCCGTCCTCCGCCACGATCCCGCCCGCGGTCACGATCGCGCACGCGGCCGCGAGGAGAGTGCTAACGGCCAAATCCATGCCGGCCATCTTCGCGCCGGGCCTGGGCGTCGGCTCCCGCGACGCGGGGCGCCGCGGCGTGCTGCACACGGCGTGGGCGCGGCTGCGCGCCGGCCAGCTGCAGGCCGAGATCCGCGCCGAGCTGAAGGACAACAGCGAGAGCGTCGGGCTGGAGATGGCCGTGCAGGAGCGGCTCTGGATCATCGACCACTTCGGGCTCGACGACCTGCGGCTTCTCCTCGCCGCCGCCGCCGAAGCTGGTGGTGGTGGTGCTGGTGGTGCGAATGCCGTCGGCGGAGCGGGTGGTCCCGCGTCTCCCTTGCCTCCCCCGCAGAGCCCGCGGTCGCCGATTGGGGGAAGGCTGGGGGAGAAGCTGAGGGGCTTGAAGCTGGCTACCTCGCCGGCCGATCTGGTTAATCCTTCAGGTTGGTACATCCGTATCCCTTGCTTCCCCTAGTGCCCCGTCTTTGTAACGCAACCGCGCGTAAATATGTGGTTGTTTCACCTCCCCCCAACTGACTCCCTCCTGTCTAGGGAACCAATATTCGTACCAACATAACCCTCATCTCCCTCGTTCTGATCCCGCCCCTCCGGCTAGTAAGAAGGAGGGTGAGACAGCACCAAGGGCAGGCGATGTGGTATCGTCTCTCGACGCCGTGCTAAGCGGCCAGGCAACAGCTGCACCGCCGATGACGCAGAGCAAGGAAACAGAAGATGAACTTTTCGCCCTCCCGATGAGTCCTCGAAGTCCGGATATGAAGGCCAAAAGCCCATTCAGCATATTAAAATGAGGTGAAGAAAAGCGGGTTGGACGGGTTGAGGTTTCGGGATCAGGGTAGGGTTTTTTCTAATCGCCTCCCTTTAATATGATAATAAACATGATAACTCGGGTACGAGTAGAAGAGATGGGAGTTGGATAAGACGAGACGAAGTGAGTAAGAAAAGCTATTTTTACTAAGGGTAGAGGAGATGGTAATAATCAAAGTTGAAAAAAATAGAAAGAGAGCACGGGAGGCGTGGTTTCGAGGACGAAGGGCAAGTGTGCTAACGGACATTACGCCTAAGGAACTGGGGGAAGAAGGTCGTAGGTATCTTACAACCTGAAGGACACAAGAACCACACCTAGCGCGAGAAGGTTAATACACTGATGGTGGTCGGCGACCTGGGTACGGGAAAGTCGGCGATAATTCGTATCTGGTTATACCTAGCCCCAGTTCATACCATAGCCTCCTTGCATTGTCCGTTACCTGTGCGTGCGTGATGTCACAAGATGCCTTGACGAAGATGTCCTATCCAACATGCTCGACGATCAATCCGACCCCCACGTAAGTTGGTTTGATTATCAAGGCGGTGGGAGGAAAGACGATGGGACCGCGTACCCCCTAAGATGACGATAGTAAGATCTAGTCACGCCAAGCCATCCTTAGATATTCAAACTCCCCGGTAGTCGGACAATTAATAGAAAGACTTAATGGGAACAGAGAAGCAAGCCTGCTTATAATGTGGCATAAAGATGCATAGCATATGTAGGAATATATTAAACATCCCATCATGACTTGTTCATGTCTACGCCGCTTTAACACATCCGCTGCTACTGTCGGCATCGTGCTGCATCGTAGATATGTAACAGCATACCCGTAAACAGCTTACCTTGCGAACCAGACACAGCGTACATGTATGTAGGTATGTATGCAAGAGATGAACGACCCAAGCCATCCCACACAACCCGCAGTCCCGCGGCTCCGCTCCACGTGCGTGGTGGTCCGCCGCCGCCTATCAGGGAAACTCCGCCATTGCAGCGAAACTACAGTAGGTTGGTATCATCCGATGCCATTGCGTACTTGACTAGCGCCCTATCGTGCATACCTCCAATGCTTTCCCCGTACTGGTCACATGCTGTAACCCGTCCAGCAGGTAAGCCCATGGCCCCCCCGTATATGCCAGACATCGGACCGAATGTGCCCCCCCTTTTACCCCATCAACCACTGAACTATCCGTACGTGGGTTGGTGAATAGGTAGCAGTGCAGCTTGAAACAAAGTCCGCGCGCGCAGCCTATGCCTATACCCGTTGTGATTCGTCGCATCGCCTCACTTTTTTATTGAACCCGGCCTCCTGCCTGCCTTCCTTGACCGCTCCGGATACGTTCGAGAGTCCGGACTTAAGAGCCGCCCGGTTACACGACCGGTGTAGAATCTTTACCTACCTACCTGCCTATATGCTTAACGTATTACCTGTTATGGTAGGTAACGCATAGATTGATATACAACACCAGGTAGGCAAGTTAGCGGAGAATGGCGTCAAATCGGCGATCCTGAAGAATCCAACGGCGCAACGTAGAGGATGTGAAACAAGCAAGCAAACAAACAAACAAACCGAGTTGTTTCTCGCGATTACGTCGGCAGGATCTGAACGCGCCGAAGATCTTTCGCACACACATGGATCTCATTTCATCCTCCTTGCTAGCCGCTCAGCCCCCAATATCTGGTCCATAATTCCATAATCCCATAAGCCGTTTCATCCTGATTCCTGCTCTTCCGGCGGCACGTAATCGTAGAAGGATTGCCCCGAGTCGTCGGTTCCATCTAGGGTTCCTCCCTGTCTAGCAGCGGTATGTTCCTCGGCGCCGAGTCGGGCAATTTTCCAGAATATTCGTAGGTAGGTACATAGGTACGATAAGGATGATACTTGGGTTGTTGGTATGGCAGTGCCAACTCATGATCGGCTGCTGAAAGTAAATCACAACCTCTCCGACTTTGCGGCTCGAGAAATGTAAAGCTCAAGTGAGCTGTATCGGCACGACAGCATCGCAAGCATAGTGTCGAGGTTCGTTCCAAAGCCGAAGAAGCTGCATCAGTCGGTCGCAGCAGCTCACCGCCACCCCCCAACACGATGCTCGTTCCACCTCTCGCGTCTCTCGTGGCGCAGATAGAAGACCTTCTTAGCATCGCGATACCGCCGGACCCAGTCCAGCGTCTCCCGTTCCGTAGCCAGCTCGCCGCCGTCCTCGCCCTCGAGAAAGCTCTCCTCGAGCGCGTGGCACACGGCCTCCTGCTCGGCCAGGCTCTGCCCCAGCCGCGCGTACAGGGCGGCCGGCGCGAACGGCGCAAGCGCGGCGTCCATCTCGGCTTGCTTGGCGCGCCACTGCCGCTCGAGCGCGTGCGTCGAGAGCAGCTGGGCCTGGGCGGCGGCGCGCTGCTGCGTGAGGCGGGCTTCGAGCTCGGTCAGGTGCGCTGCGAGTCCGACGTTGTCGTTTAGTGCTGCTAGCAGGGCGTCGCGGGTTTGCGCGAGGGATGGGTGGATTGAGGACGGCGCATGGGTGAGTGCGTCGAGGGTCTGTGGGTTGCTGAGGATTTCGGCCAGGTCTTGCTTCCTGTAGCAGTATAGTGTTAGATTAGGCAGATCAGTATATTTGATTGCAGGCGTATGTATAAACTACATAGAGTAGATACGTATATAGAAATGACGTACGATTTATCTTCGAGAATCTTGGGTAGCCATTGCTCGCCGGGATCTGGTATGCTTTCCTGCTGGTTGCTTAAGCCCCCGACCGCTGACGTCGGGGCCGGGATCAGACCTGACGCATCTGTCGTCGCGGCGAGCCTGACCCTCCCTTCAATATAGCTCGAGAAGGTATCGTCGGGGATGGGCGGTGGTGGTCGAGGGGAATTCGTAGTGGCGGGTGTGCCTAGACGACTTGCATCATGGCTGCTCGGCTTCGGAGGAGGAACTGGAGGTGGGGGTGTTGAACTGTACATTTTCCTTTCGTTTGTTCAGTATCTAGTAAAGTAAATTGAAAAAACTGGTAGCACATACGTCGAGTCTGAAATATTTGTCAGTTTGTGCTAAAGCTCGTATTTAGAATAAACTTGTTGATGTCGATAAAGAGTTAAGAAGCTAAATGGAGAGCTGTTTGAGAGCTTGTTGGGAGGAAGCAGATCAACCGCGGTTCGCTTACCTAATCTTATCGACACCGTGCCCCCTTTTCAATGGCAACTTATGAACTTTATGAGATAGATTTGCTGCTCAACATTAGCAATAAACCTTTAAATGATTTAGCTACAGTTCACTAAACCAAATACATCAAATGAGATATTTGGGTGATCTTTGTTGTACACTACGTACGGGCATTATGCATTATAATATGCCCCGAGGAAACGTCCTCACTTTTGGCTGGCCTTTGCTATCCTTACAAACCACCAACTCCAGCAAACCGAGTCATCCGCGAAATGCAAACGTAGAAAGGGCTAACTAGAAATAGTAGAATTCATGCCATGGTCCATCTCACTTCTTGACTGACCATAGTTCCTTTGACCAGCCGTGTTCCCGCATCATTCTCTTGCTGTTGATGCCTCCAGATGCTTTCTTGTCCTCGCTAATGATGGCAAGTGCCTTACTGCAGTTGGCAAAGCCCTCCACGAGCTCCTTCATTCGACCCGCCTTCATGATTACCGTCGCCACATCTGCGTCCTTCTTGGCGATGACCGACGCGAGTTCCATGCACTCCAACAGATTGTCTCTGGTCAGAGTCGTACCCGCAAAATGCAGCACGCTTACGTATCCTATAACCGTCTCAGGAAGGTAGGCGTCTCGAAGAAAGGTAAAATCTTCGTCTTCTAGGTTTATTAATTAGCAGAGCCCATACGCGAAATCTAGTACCACTAACCTTCAACGCTCTCCAAGAGCCAATTGTTCAAGATCGGACGTACGAAGTTCTTTGCCTTCTTGACTTCACTGGCGAGGTTAGACCAGAAGTCTCGGGTAAGACTCTCCGTCGGACTAGATTGAGCGGTTAGTTGTACGTTGTATTTCGAGGGGAAGCCGTATTGAGGAGCATACTCTTGAGCTATTAGTTCACTTGATGCAACAGTCTCCATTGCATCCAGAGCGCGAATCAAACACTCCATTTCAAAGTAGTTCTGAGCGGCCTGCACTTCCTCTGGGCCGATGCCTCTATCCTCCAGCGCACCGGCTGCAGCACTTGCTCGAACTTCGTCAAACCACGACACATCTGTATCGTCCGAGTAAGCGATGCCTGCCTTTCTCTTAAATATCTCGGAGCAGCGAACTCGCTCAGACAAGGCGCGGGCCGCATGGAAATTAAATTGCTCTAACACAACATTAGCACCAGGCGATAAGCTAACTCGCCTGTGATACGAAGCGTAACTTACTGAGGAAACGTTTGTAGATAGCAGTGCCATATTGGAAAACTTCATCCCATAAACCATCGACCAAAAGGAACCATTCCAAGGACTGTATAAGAGCTTCGTCAAGTTGGGGAAGACTCTCCGGAGGCTCTCCCAGGAAATCCGGCTTCAGGGGACGTCCGTACTTGAGCGTAGCAGGGTCATTGGTGAAAACGGTGAATCGGCCGAATGGTGGGTTGCTATCTTGTGGCTGGGAATTTTGGTGAAGCAGGGAGCGTGGTTGGTATTGAATGAATTCAGCGATGTCCATGCCAAGCTTCTCCATAAGCCTCAGTAATATTGCTCGGTCTGATGGATTCGTTACGCCGAAAGCATTTCGGCTGAGCGTGAGGAAGGCCCTCTCCCCTTGTATTTGACTGCAGTATAGCGGCATTATGTCTATTAAGCCCGTCAAGCGCAAGGCACTGATATATGCCGAGGTCACGTTCTCCTGGACTCTCTGGTGATCGGAATGTTCTACCTGCACACCACCTTGTAATTTCTCGAGGCTTGATAGGATCAAATGTACGTGGACTAACACACGCAAGTTGTTAAAGTCGGTAGGTTGGATGAATTGCTTCTCATCGATATCGTCGTTGGCGATATAGCGCGGTATCAGTGCCGAGTGGTGGTGCTCTTTATTAGCCAACTTCGCAAGCGCGAGACCAAGCTGGAAGGTATAGTTGTCTAGGCTATTAGAAAGGATAGCTGCTTGGAGGGTTTTCATGGGTGTTTTGGCCTCTGCGGAGGTCTTAATATTTGTCTCGAGAGATTTAACAACTCGCTCCCCGGCGGCGGCAGCGTCGCCATGGAACTGGACAGCATTGAAAGAAGGGAAAGATTGAGTGATGGTAGCGGCGGAATCTGGTGCGGATCGCTTCAAGAGATAGTTGTCAAACTGTGTTCGCAGCAAAGCGTTGTAATGAGCGTAAGCAAAGTCATCCCACGTTTCGCAGACCTTTTCGACACTTTGTATGTCACCTGAGAGGATCCCATAAACGGCACGTTCGAAGTCATCGGTTCCTCCCTGTCGCGCCAGGGCAAAGCATGTACGACGCCAGAGAAGTATAGACAGCGGGTCACAGTTGAACTGATTCTCGCCATCTTCTTTGGACAAAGGCATAGCCGACATGCTAACCGCTCTCCAGACCTCAGTTCTTTCCACACACCAATCCCGGATCTGAGAAATGCTGCGACCTCTTCGCAGCAACTCGTAACATCCAAGCCATATGGCCCTCTCGAAGTACTCGTCTTGTGGTTGAAGCTTTCGATTTTGCCTCGTTACCACGTCAGGGTCAAGCTGAGTTACCATAGGATTCGAGCCATTCCGGAGCTTTTGGACAACGTCAGAGGCGTTCGGGTCCAGAGCGCCTGACCAACCGTTCAGGCTCTTCTGCATCTTGATAGCAGATCGCGTATGAAGCCATCCATAAGCGATGATATCTCCTCTATCAGCGCGCTGCTGGTAGTCTCGTACCAACTCGTCTATATCCGTACGTGACTCGTCTGCGCTGGTCTGCAAGCATTCCAGAACTGCTTTGTGTTCCTGCGCGGTAGTATCTGTCTGCAGAAACTCATCCCAGAGCTCCGAGCTTGACTGAAATCTTGACACATCCTGGCGCGTAGGCTTCAAGGGGGTCTTATTCGGATAACGCAGAGGTAACAGGCGTCGTAAGAAATCCCACGTCTGCGCCTCGAGCTCCCATCGTTTTAGCGCATCGGCTGAACTTGGCGATTCCGGTGGGTTGTCCGCATCATCGAGGTCCATAGAGTCCTGGCTGGAAGCATCGTAGGAATGGCCAAGGTTGGTCCTAGATAGCTGTCCTTGCGACTTGCGTATAGTATTAACCTTCTTGACAGCATAGTGGTAGTAAGAATCGACGAGTCTAAATATTTCTGCTCGTTTTTCGGCGGGCGATTTCTGCACGAATGAGAGGGAGTCGAGGCCTCTAGCGAATTCCTCAGCATCCTGTGCAAATTCATTCGCGGCTTCCTCGTCCATGGGCGATGCTGTTGCGATATCATCCGTTGGCACGAACTCGTTGGGTTCAATTGATGGTACTAGTGACGTTTGGCCATCCGATTCGGGCGATGATGACATTCCGGCGAAGTTCATGCCATACATTTGCCGACCATCTCGAGAAAGCATCGTATCCATAGTGGGCAATAGAGGTAGACGGAACGATGTCTAGAATGTGGTAGGTTATCTTTGAATGAGGAGCTGGTTGCTAGCCAGCATCCTCTACGTCGCTCGAAATCGCAGTCAAAGGATGACTGACGGAAGAATGGGTTGTTGAGATCGAAGATGGATTTGGGTTGTTGCGGTTGTTGCGGTTGTTGCGCGGAATGTGTAGGTGTTTAGCTTGTCTCTTTGTTAAGAATGGAGCTCAGCAGCTCTGAACGTCGAAAAAGAATCTTGGACGCGATTCAGGAACCGATTTAGCGTGTCGGCAAGCAGGCAAGCTACAACTCTAACTAAGAGTGGGTTGGCAGGTGAGCCAGTGCCAGTAAGTACGTAACTGCATTTGGAACCAAACATTACAATTGATTGAAGATAGTGTAATACCAGCCACGCGCTAGTACGGATAAGCACTTTTAAACTAGTAGGTGTGGCTTGCTGCAGTGGAGGAGTACAAAGGAAAGAATTTCTCGCCAGATTTTGAAATTTTCTTCTTTTTTCTTCCCATAATGTCATCGGCATTCATATTAGAGTCTCGGGTCAAGCCAACTATTTCCTTCAATGCTTGTCCAGATCCTTCGCGGATCTCTTGCGCGCTCAATGATCGCCTAGAACGATTTCACTCTCCCTAAATGTTACCTGGTTTCTATATTCAGGTGGACGCATAAGGAGTTTGGAACATGTCCACACCCGTCGATACCGAGTCACAGAAGATAATTCTCGAGAACAAATTCGAAATCAAAGCCCACAGCAGTGCAAACTGTATTCAAGACCAACTGATTCAAGATTTGATTATGGATTAAGCTGCGTTCGAGTGTAAACCTTTATCTATCCGAGCCTCATTACTTGTTTTGTCCTTCCTGCCGTTGCCTTATCTTCAACCGCAAAAGACTAGCCTTGGGACAACTAGCGGTTGTTGCATCGTCACCGTGTTTTCGGTAGAAGGCATCGCAGCATTCGTATAAGGCGTCGACAAGATGTGAGCATTTCGCCTCATTGAAGCCATTCTTCCCAAGGCAATCTTGGTATTCATGTTAGTATCGAGTGAGGCATGGTAAATAGCAGGACTACCTTGAATATCGCACTATATGAAACTACATTAGCTATATACACGCTCTGACTGAATTCCGAGTGTAGTTTAGACTCACCGCGCGAGGATGACACGGGGGTTTTGATTCGAGATCTTCTTTCAAGCCCTAGGTGTCTATTAGTCTGTGACCGTAGATTATTCAGACGCCAACATACCATTTTTTTACTATCCGTAACCCGCTAGGGTTCTTCGAGTTAAAAAAGTAGAAGTTAAGTGCTATGAGTCTGATTACGGTAAGTCTTGAAAGTCAAAAATCGTCTTTTAAACAACATTAGATTATTAATTTCAAGGAATTATCTACACCTATCGTAGGCCGATCAGATATGACGTCGACTAATTATCATGACTAACTTCATCGGGATTATTCCATCACATAAAAGGTTTCTCTCCTCTGTTCATACATGTATGTCCCTAGCTGTCCGGTATCTAGGTAGATTACATAAAATCATTAAACTGTCACAGTAAATGAGAAATCATAGCTCAATATATTATATGCCGCCTTAGGTGAGACCGCTAATACCTAGGTAGCTGGACCAAGTTGTTAGAAGCTACACGTACACTTGAACTGTTATTGTTCATTCTAATAACTTCTTCGCTCCTGTCGTTGCAGCTTGGGCATGGTCCTCTCTAGATGCCTATGATAATGTTGCAGGCAATCTGGATGTACTTAGCTCAGCACTGTCTACAATACCGAGTTTAAGTTGGTGACCCTGCAGGCTACAACACACAGTAGATATAACCAGAGATAAGAAATGTTACCGTAACAAACTAAGTTTTGGATGAAATATGCAAGAGCTCATCAATTCCACACGATACCAACTTGAACCCGTACATTGCATTTACAGTAATTGTACTATATAGGTATTCCTGCCTAAAATAAGAGAATATCACATTGTTTCGTAATCGGTGTTAGACGTATATTCTAGGCAGATGTACCTGGGTATGCTAGGCATCTGCGTCACAGAAGGATTTGGCTTTTTCAGCTTAGGCGGTAAGGAAGTTGTTACCCCCATAACACCCTGCTAGCTGAAAGTAACCTCCATATCCGGGGATTCACTTTAGGCATGTACATGAGGCGACTATGACCCGCAGGAGCAAAAGAAAGTAACTCAGTGCTGAAATCTCACCAATTGGATACTTGCCCCGCAATCTAACACTGTTACGATTCTCGTTTCCATTCGCTGGAAGGCGCCTTCACGTAGTGAGTGACCTTAATACTTTACTGACCTAAGCCTTCGCGTTGATTCCAAACTTCACCACCGCAATCGCATCACATTTCACATTTCTCTTCTTTTTCTCCCACTCACTTTTTCCCCTTCTCTTTTCCCACCATCTCTACCGCTCCCAAACTCTTCGCGCCGACATCAATCCGATTTACACACTTAGCCTGCTATCTCGGGCATATAGTCATCACAAGCCCTACCCTGGTCTATCTCCAGCCTGTGAGTCTAATCCATTTTGTCGCAGTGCAATTCCGTCGAGGTAGAACCGTGAATTTCTCCTTCTACCTCGCTGGACACACCGCCACTAGCGCCCAACACCTCCCAGCAATTACAAACTCTTGCTAACGAGTTTCAAAGTCACTTCTACCTAATCGTAGCCCACTCCGTACCAACTCACACAACCTTTACCTCCTCTCAATTCACGATGTCCGGAGAGAACGACAGTGGAAGCCCCGCGGCCGAGCGACAGGAGGCGCCTGCTGGTGGCAGCGAGCACCTGAACATCAAAGTCACGGATAACAACAACGAGGTCTTCTTCAAGATCAAGCGATCCACAAAACTCGAGAAGCTCATGACGGCCTTCTGCGAACGTCAAGGCAAGAGCGTCGAGGCTGTGCGTTTCCTGTTCGAGGGTCAACGAGTGCAGAAGGGCGACACGCCCGACTCGGTAAGTGAATCCGTCAACCCAGGAGCCACCCAAATCCTCACTGCATTTGCTACAATCATGCCATCTCTACTTCAAATATCCTCCCATGCCATATTCCCAACATACTTAACTTGCATATTTGCTGATTCGGTCTCTTTGGTGGTCTTGTAGTTAGAGATGGCCGACGGTGATACCCTAGAAGTTCACCAAGAGCAGGTGGGAGGCGCATGCCGCCGCTAATGTCCTCAGCCTTGCTACGGCTGTTGGTCTGATACTATCTATCACTGACACGAATCATCAAATCAAATGGATTACCTAAGGGCTACGGAATGGAGTAGGGGGTTTGTGTGATATACCTGATACGGATCAGATGCCAGTGGAAGCAAAATAAAATGGGCTTAAGGATGACGATCTTCTCGCTTCGGGGGGGTATTCTACGGTTCCTCACCACCTCTCTCTCTCTCTCACACACACTCTCAAACGTAGAGTCAGAGAATGCCCGCCATCTAGATCATTGCTTTTGCGAATTTTTTCAGAACTACCTTTTTTCTTCTATTAATCAAGACGGCGGCTGATCTTACGTTAAGAGCTGCTTCTGTTACTGCCGTGTTTCCCGTATCTCCATTGTTTCTCGTACTACCCGTCTCGAAATACTTTTAAGTATTCGTCTCCTACTCGTACTCTGTTACTACCTACCATCTCCTCGTCGGACTTTTTAAACGCAGTCACATTTTCCCGGATGACCATAGACCTATCAAATCCAAGCCATCCCCGTCTAATGAGGCTGACACCAGTTCTTTGTTTTCACCGCTGAAACTAGCCGCAAGGATGCTAGCAATGCTAAGATCTATCCGTCCAAATACCAATTTCATAATCCTTTGTTTAAAAACCTGCCGATTAATACAATCCATTCAACAAAGATACACCGCGGTCAGTACTCCCCATGGTAGACTTAGGATCATGCCTAGTCATAATAGAACGAAAGACATCACCACAGTAATATGGACAGAAAAAAAACTAGATTAAAGACAACCAGGCAATGATATGTTATTTCCGAACTGCTAATGCTACCTACTGCCGCGAATACAAAAACTCCAAGAATCAGAGAAAAAAACGCCAATCTAGATTTTTCAAATCACACGAGTAACGCCCGCCCCCTGAAGCATTAATGTATGTATGTATGTACCTAGGTAGGCAGGTAAAAAAACGCAACAACACAGGCGACACAGACGCCATCCGCATGCATCATCCCAAACCAGCAGAGCCAAAACTCGATCGACGAAGTTCCGCACGCATTCTGCCCTAGAATCCAGAGTCCCCTGGAGCCTAGATAGGAGGTAGGTAGGTTGGTTGGTAGGCAGTCGGATGGGGAGTTGTACGTTAACTAGCCGCCCATGTGTAAAAAGCAATCGCAATCTTTTCTTTCTCATGATCTTACGTATAAACATCATCATCGTCGTCGTCAGGGTCACATCTTCAGCTCCGCGGCGCGGCAGCGGGTGCACAGGACAACCATCTCGCCGCGGTCGTGCATGGGGAAGATCTGGCCGTCGTCGAAGCCGCCGTGGCACGTGTTGCAGCGGAAGCACTCGTCGTGCCACTCGCCGCCGAGGGCGCGCACGTACTGGCCGATGACGGCCTTCCGGCACCCCTTGCACTTGGGCGCGCGGCGCTCGGTGCGCTTCGTCTGGCAGTTGATGCACCAGGCGTACCCGTCCTTCTCGATGTGCGTGTCGCCGCGCTCGAACGGGTCGCCGCACTCGGCGCAGAAGAAGTGCCCGTAGTGCCAGTGCGCCCCCAGCGCCACCACGTGCTCCCCCAGGATCGGCGTCTTGCAGTGCTTGCACCGCGGCGCGAACTGCTCGTGCCAGTCCAGGTGGCAGTAGAACCGCAGCCGCTCGTCCCCGTCCTCCGCCATCGTCTGCCCCGGCTCCTCGTCCAGCGTCTCCCCGCGCGCCCGCCGCCGGATGCGGTCCAGTCTTTCGGATCGGAAGGAATCTGGTTCAGGGCTGATCTCGAGAGCTTCGAGCGCCGTCCCGCAGGCGTAGCATCGGAAACATTGCGGGTGGAAGCGCTCTGAGGCTCCGGCTAGCGCTACGAAACGTCCTTCGATAGGAAAGTTACACTCGTGGCAGATAGCAGTTGCGCGTCGACCTGCAGCGCCAGGGGCAGGAGACCAGTGGCTTCGAGGACGTTCTCCTCGACGGTTGGTGACCGCTTTGGGATCTGGAAGGGGTCTGGTGGGGAGCTTTCTGGGAGAGGTGTTGGTGGTAGTGGTGGGGGTGTCGTCGGGTGTGACTATTGTGGGGATACCAGGTATGTTACCGCCATCATCATCATCATCGTCACCGGGTAGTACGATACTCGGAATCGCCGGGCCATCACCTGACACGGAGATGCTTGGCACCGATGGACTAGTATCCGCCCCATCTACCTGAATACTTGGGACGGGCGGCGCGTTGGTAGAATTCCGTGCCGTCGGTTTGGCTGCTGGAGTTGGCGCTGGCTTCGGGGCCGGAGCAGCCGGCGCAACTGCGATAGCAGGAACAGACGGCTGCGAGACTTGCGAGTCCGGACGCTCTTGTCGGACGACCCCGAACGGTCCGAACCGGCGCGTGCTGCCGACGCCGATGCTGTTGCTGTTGCTGTTGTTGTTTCCGGTGGTGCTGGCGTTGCCGGTGTTGTTGATCTTGCTAGGGGGCTTGGCCTCTTCTAACTTTGAATCAGTCGCCTCTTCCTCCGGGGGCTTCCAGTTTCTGTCAAAGCTTACGATTGGACGACCGGGTCTGTCACTGACAGCCGTCGGAGTGGGGAGCTTCGCGCTACGGTCCTTGAGCCGCATGCTTGTGGCTAGTCTGATATCATCGCTGCGGATCTCCATGCCATTCTTTGTGGCGAGGTCTTCTTGGGATGTTCGTGGGGAGTTGGAGAGGCTATTTGTCGTGTAAGCGGGGTTGCGAGATTGGGTTGGAGGATTCTTGTGGATCTCATATCTAGATAGAGGCTTGACGGGCACTGCCGGTTGAGCAGGGGTAGAATCTGGTTCTGGGTCCTTTGTATTTGTATCCTTTGCATCCTTTGTTGTATCAGGGGCAAACTGGACTCTGTTGGGAATACCTCTAGACTTGAGGCCCAGGGGTTGGGGTTGTGTGCTTGGTTCTGGTTGACGAGTTTCTTGTCTTGAAGTCCGTTCAGGAGTTGTGCTCTCTGGTTCTTCCCAAATCTGATCACCCGAGAACGGCTTTTCAATCTCTCCGCTTATCCCGCGCTTCAAGCTGCTGAGACGACGGCTGCCCGAACTTGAGCGTGCCTGACCACCCAGCGAACCGTACGACTTCGACTTGTTCGACCCTATGGAATAGGTGCGTTGCTGCTCCATACTCCCACGTGCACTCTCTCTCTCCGGCGATGGCGCCCTATCGCTACCGCCGGACGAACTGCCGGAGATTGATCGAACAGAGTCCCTCGCAAGCCCGGTAGCTCCAATTTCGCTACCATACAGACCGGCACTAGCAGTACGAGCATGGGCGTAGCTATCTTTTCGCAGATGGGGCTTGTAACGGTAAGGGGTGCCAGGCTCAGGTGGTTTCACGCCATGTTGGTGTCTCCAGACCAGTTCTGCTGCCTCGTCGAGAGCAGCGTTATAGAGTCGAGTTTCGTCGTCGTCTTGGTCCCCTTCTTGCTCACCGCTGGGTTGCTTGTCCTCGTCCTTGATATTCATCGCATCCATTGCCTCCATTGCCTCGCGAATCGAGAACGCCTCTTCCTTTTCCATCCACCGTTGGCCGCGCTCGATGTAGGTGGCGCTGGGGACAACTTCACCGGGCTTCAGAGGAGGGGGGGTGGCGCTAGAACTTGGCGGGTAGTAATCCTTGCCGAGGGAGGAGATGGTAGAGTACCGAGATGCGAAGCTAGGAGCAATACTAGGACGGCTACCGCGCGGTCTTGTTGTATCGGAATGCGTTCTCTGGTGATCGCTGGGTGCTTCGGATAGGACAGAAGGGGCTCCAATAGACTGGCGAGACGGACGGCCTGTGGCTAGCCGTACTGTTGAATCTCGAGCTGGTTTTGACGACGGTGGTAGAGGCCGTGCGCCTCCCGGACGAGTGGTGCGACTATCTCGGAGATTTGCAAGGTATGCAGCTAGGCAACAGGTTGAAGTTAGTTCGTTTGGCTCATTCAATATATTTTCACGACTGTCTACGAACCGAATTGGTCATTGTTCATATATGTTGGAGAAGGCGGTGTGACTCTTCTAGTCGACGACCTCTCCTTGGACTTGGTTCGTCTCATGCTCGCCAAGGGAAACTGTGTAAGCAATTATGGCGCGTATGATATGTGATATAATGATATACTGTGTATACGTAGGTGGGGTTCTGGTGTTGATCGGCTTTGGTGGCGGGCGAATTGGTAGAACAAAGACTGGATCAAGCGACAGCGAGGTTGGATAAGAACTGCTTCTGTATTGATGATTAAAATTCTGTTTACTACCAACTTGTTACCTACGGAAAAGGTTGCCAGGGAGAAAACAGAGGGTATTTATTATGGATAAAGAGGTATGATGCACAGGAGAGTCATAAAGCATGATGATGTGTTCCACCCAGGCGCCTTTATTATGGTTGGGCAGGCCAAGAGAGGAATGGAGAAATATGCATGGTTAATGCTGTCCAATGTTTTGCTTCGCTCTTTTAGCGTTGCCAGGGCAGCCAGGTTAGGCAGGGACAGGCAGGCACAAGAGAACAAGGGTGGGACAACTGGCAGCTGGGGTTGGGTCCCTTTTTTGTCTTTCCCCACTTCTGACAGCTGTTCAACGCTGCCCAAAGGCTAAGGTAAGGTTAACTTACATAAGGCAATTGAGACCAAGTGCCGACTTGTCAACTGCCAACCTGCCAAATGCAAGCAATTGACAGCTCAACATCTGATTCGTCTGGAACCTTCCCCTTCCCGCCTTCTTTACATAGTATGTACAGATGTACCCATGGAGAAAAAGAAGCCCCGCCCAACCCCATCGGCAACTTGCATTGTACGTACTCCACTAAAACACTTAAAGATGTACAACCCAGATCATACTAGATGTTGTACCGCATATCACGAACCAATCTTCTTCCTTCTATTCATTTTAGTCACTCAATAACTCCCGAATAACTTCCCCTGGATGCTAGTTTAATTATATGCTTTTTCCCGTGCAATTACCACTACAAAAAGGATCCGACGGGTGTAACATCGATTCATTCGAGGTTCAACGACCGCATGCAGCCAGATATGCACACACATCTCAACTATTACACCACGTGCCAATTGAGCCTCTCTTTCTTTTCTACCATCGATCCACCTTCACTGAATAAAGATATGTTACAGAACCTTGTCTTGGAGAATCGGTGTACTACTTCATCTATGTTCTAGGTCTCTCCTTGCTGGCTTCTTCACCGTGGCTGGCCTATGCCGGAGCGGTCAGTCGTATCAGCTTGACTGTCATAAGGCCTCACCCCCCTGTAAGTACCCGAATCTACATGAGCCCACTGTAATTGGCCAATGGCAGAAACTGACTTCTAAGATCTCTTACTGAAATAAGAACTTGCAGCGCTATGGCCAAGTACTCTTAAGTAAATGCAGGGGGGGTGAGGCCTTATGACAGTCAAGCTGATACATCCAATCATCTTGACCACTTGACTTCAAAATCCGCAGGATAGGTATGATGCGGAGGCTTTGGCTCTACATCCGATCCATTTCCGACTTTTCAGCCAGCCTCCTGCTCGTCATTATAAATTTCATTATAAATTCAGCAGAATTACTCGGCAGTAGTTGTTTAAGTATATCCCATGAGCGGCGTTCTGTCTTATTTAGTGTTGTCCAAAAGAGTTATGGACCGCTCAATTTGGCAAGTCCGCTGATGATTCACCACATGCGTACGTCAAAGAAGTTAGATTCAACTCCGAAACGGAAGTTGACCGCTACCATAGTGTTGTTATACTGATACTAGCAGCCAGCTTCTCTCCAGTCATCTAACAGTTTAGCGATATTGATGACTATTCCGTAGATATTTCTTTTTCTCTTATACTACCGTTTGACCCGATAGGTGATAACTTCTCCGGATACGCAGTTAGAAGTTACACAAGGCGAACAATAAACCAGCTCAATCTCGTCAACATTATCAAATCCCTCGGGTAGGCCTTAGATAACCGTCAGCCCCCGCGAATCACTCGGGGTCGGATATCGGAACCGGGGTACTTGCACTAGGAGATAACAGCGGAACTAACTCAGAAGATACTAGACTGGGGGTCATCTGCTAGGATTACGATGTTATTCCCATCCTTGCTATTCCCGAGCCGCTAGTGCCATAAAATGAAGGATGCAAGAAAAAAAAAGACTTTGTTGAAATATAAATTTTGCTTACCAAACCTCCCCAGGGTTGTTATATATCGCGTCAGCATTCTTTGTTTCAAAAGCAAACAATCTATGGATCTAAAGTCTACAAGGCCGTGGTAAAGTCGAATCCCTTTTTTTGGTCCCTAGTTCATATCCTGACATCAGACTCAGCCGTCATGGCGCAAGCCGAGAAACGATCAGAAGACGAAGGTCGTATTGATACGCCTAATGAAAGCCCAACAGGGTCAATCCCTCAGCCGCAGGATGAATTCAAGGAGGGCGGTTATGGTTGGTAAGTCACTCACTCGCTCCAAAATCTTGAATGAATATCCTTCAAAAAAAAGGTCGAAACTAACCACAAATTTTTATTCAGGGTTGTTATCCTCGGCGTATTTCTTCTAAACGCTCACACATGGGGATACAATTCTGTACGTTTACGCCCAATTATGCGCCCACGCTGAGCCGGCTTTGTTGATGATACGAAATTACTAATCCAATCATCTCACCTCCAGAGCTTCGCCATCTTCCTCGCCTACTATCTCAGATCAGGCGCCTTTGAAGGAGCAAGCCAGCTAGGATTTTCCTTCGTAGGTGGATTGTCGATCTCGATAGGTATGTACTCACTTGAACCGGAACTATCAACATTTAGCGGTAATTTCCTATCTAACAACACTACGTAGCTCTCTTAGTGTCTCCCTTGGCCACATTTTTGGTCGGATGGGAACGCTGCGGTACACGGCGGACTATATTTCTCGGGGCCGTGTTTGAGACGTAGGTGGTTTTTTTTTAGCCATGGTTATATGTTAACATTTGGCGTGCTAATGTTGTATAGCGTTGGCTTCATCGGCTCCTCATTTGCTACGAAGCTATGGCATTTGGTACTCAGTCAAGGTGTAGCCTTCGGCCTCGGAATGGGTCTTTGCTTTGTTGCATCTGTTTCCGTCCCGCCGCAATGGTTCACCAAGCGCCGATCCCTAGCCAACTCGGTAGCAGCTTCAGGGTCGGGCTTCGGAGGTCTATGCTACTCGCTAGCCACAAACGCGATGATTAGGAATATTGGCCTACCATGGGCCTTTCGTATTCTCGCCATCATCTGCTTTGTGATAAACTCCATCGCTAGCTACCTTATCCGCGATCGCAACAAGGCTGTAGGCGCGGTTCACGTCGCATTCAACTGGAAGCTTTTCAAGAGACCTCAATTCCTCTTGTTTCAGTGTTGGCTGACATTTTCGATTATCGGATATATCATTCTCCTTTACAGCATTGCCGATTATGCCCAGTTTGTTGGTTTGGATGCGTCTCAGGCTTCCCTAGTAACAGCATTGCTAAGCTGTGAGTTTTTCCCTCCACGTAATAGTGAACACCAACGGGCTAACCAAAGAGTGTAGTGGCCCAAGGAATGGGACGACCAATAATAGGCGTATCCAGCGATTCTGTTGGCCGTCTAAACATTGCCAACCTCTGTACTCTATTCTGCGGCTTACTTTGCATGTTCTTCTGGATATTCGGCACCAGGACCTTTGCTACCTGTATAGTGTTTGCACTTCTAAGTGGCAGTGTTGCTGGTGTCATCTGGGCTACAGTTGCGCCTGTGTGTGCAGAAGTCGTTGGGGTTGCCCTTATTCCGTCAGGTTGGTTATCCCCCTTTACCTGCAGCTATACTTTTGCACTTCGACCCTTCAAATATGCCATGCGTTGTTTTCCTGTAAGCATAAAATGCTAACTTCTCAATAGCTCTGTCAGTATCCTGGCTTGTGCTCGTCTTGCCAGCAACATTTGCAGAAGTTATCGGTCTAGAACTCAGGCGGCCGGGCCCTAATGGGTACTTGCACGTTCAGCTCTTCACCGCGTTTATGTATATAGCTGCGTTCTTATCTGGTACGACTCACCGCTTCGCCCCCTTTTGCTTTTGCAATCATAAAATTAGTCGGCTATCATGCGGAATATGATTGGCTAACCTTGCCGATGTAGGATGGGGTCTTCGTGCTTGGAAAGTTTGGGAATTGGAACAACTCCAACTGGACAAAAATCAGCGTGAACTGGCTATCCGCGACGAAGGCGTGTTGGAACGCGAGCGATCCAATGCCAGCCATCATCCGTCGCTCGCTCCTAAGAAGAAAACATCGATTTTCAGGGGAATTTGGGCCTTGGAACGGGTGTAACAGAATGGGGATAATCTATAGCCAACCCTTCTGGAGGGTTCGGTAGTTTAGATCCTCACGAAGACAAACCAAATGTTACATTCACGTGTAGCAGGACAATATGATATGCTTCACAAGCAAAAAGGAAAAGTTCATGTATTTAATAGATTCTTCTATAAGAATACCATATATACACAGAGGAGGCAGCTATAGCTACAACCTACTCTTTATTTGCCAACTCAATAGCCTTAGCAGCAGCCTCATCAAAATCATCAAAAGCAAAAAGGGGCAAGCCGCTCTCGGCGATAATCTTCTGTCCTTCCTTCTCATTGGTGCCGCGAATGCGCACCACGACGGGGACTGACATGCGCAGCTCCTCGAAAGCCATAACGACGCCGCGGGCGATCATGTCGCCCAGCGTCAAGCCGCCGAAGATGTTCACGAATATGCACTACACCGTAGAAAGCAAGACGCATTGTGTGTTAGTTAGGTAGTTAGTTGCTAACTAAATATCTGAATGAAAAGAAGGGGGGACGAAAATGAAAAGGTAGGTACCTTGACCCGAGAATCCGTCAGGATAACCTCGAAACTGCGCCTCACCGTCTCCGTCGTGGCCTTGCCCCCGGTGTCCAGAAAATTCGCCGCGCGCCCGCCCGCGTCCGCCAGGGCGTCGACGGTGCTCATGGCGAGCCCCGCGCCGTTGACCAGCGTGCCGATGTTGGCCGCCGCCGGCAGCAGCTTGACGTACACGATGCCGTCCCTTTCGACGCTCAGCTCGGCCGGGTCCTCGACCGAGACGTCCCGCAGCGCTTGGATGTCGGCCTGTCGGCCGCCGCTCCGGAAGGCGGCGTCGTCGAAGCCTAGATGGGCTGTTGCTAGCTCGATTGTGCTGGTGGCGGGGTTTTCTGCGATCTGTGTTTCTAGGAGGAAGGCTTCTTTTTCTGTGAAAAGGGCAGTGAGGTTGGTGAGGAGGGTTCCGAGGGAGGAGGTGGTAGTGCTGATGGGTGAGAGTTGGAGGTGCTGGGCTATGGCTGCTATGGGGAGGTCTGGAGCGCCGTAGACGAAGTCGAATTTCTTTGCTTCGGATGCGGTGCTGCCGGGAGAGGCGATTATGCAGGGGCTGCGGGTAGATCTGTTCACGGTTACTGCTAGGAGTTTTTGAGAGGATACGCTGGGGTTCGACGCGATTGGGATACCGCGTTGTCGGAGGAGGTTGAATGCGGTATCTTGGGTTAGAAATATGTTCCTTTTCTGGTACAAGTGCCCTTGACGTTGTTGTGACCGGTTTGGCACAGGCCGATGAGCTATTGTATGTATTGCTCTTTGTTGAGAGATGCCACTCAACTTGGCTGCACCGGTGCCTGTGGGAGTTGAACCATCTAGAATAGCTTTTAATACTGGCCCGAATCTTGCGGGATGGTTGATGATGGTAGCTCCAGCTTCTTCCAGAGCCTTGATTTTCTCCAGTGCCGAAGGTTCACCAGGTAGAGTAAATGCTCCCGAATGTCCCATTATCCGTCCCGGGACAGCTTTCACGCCACCAACTAAGGCAGCAATTGGTCTATTGGAGGGATTCTCAGTAAGCCGACTGTTATGGTTACAAATATCAGGAATAACTCACTTGGGATTTCTGGTCTTAGCTCGGTATTCTCTAATCAAATCAGCAGCTTCAAGCTCTCCGTCTCCTCCGACCTCGCCTACAAAGGCGACAGCCTCGGTGTTTTCATCCTCAAGAAGGATCTGAAGACCCTCTTTGAGACTGGTTCCCGGCAGGATGTCCCCTCCAATGCCTATGCTCATGCTCTGACCCAAGTCGGATCTGAGGGTAGAAGCAGCGGCTAACGAAAACTGTCACCATATAGTACAGAGGATGATAACAACTCAAGTGGATGGTATGGGCTTACTCTCATAGCTTAGAGTTCCTGATCTGGCCACGATACCTACCCTTCCGGGTTTGAAACATGGCAATGGTTGGAAACCTATTTGATAGATATAACTGTAAGTTCATGGCTACATATCTTACCGATTACAAGATTGTACTTACCAATTCGGCATTTTCCCGTAGCTGAGACAATACCTGGTGAATTCGCACCGACTAGTCTGGAGACAGACTGTGTTTTGAGCATTTGGTGAATCTGGGCTGCTGGTTAGCACGGCTGGCTAGATGAGCTGGAGCGTGGTAACTACTTGCTCGAAGCATATCGTGTAATGGAATGTGCTCTGCTACGGCGACGATAAGGGGTACCTCGGCTTGGATTGCCTCCTCGATAGCACTCGTAGCTTGGTGAGCCGCCACATAAATACCAGTGGCATCCGGTTTAAGGACCTCCATAGCCTACATGAAAACTCGTCAATTCGTTTCCTTTGCCATCCCATCTCCGTGTATCTTACCTTACGGACAGAAGGCAGAACAGGAAGGCCCAGATGCTCGCCTTCACGTCCTGGCCTCACACCTCCTACGATGTTTGTGCCCCATTCTAGAGACTCGCGTGCGTTGGCCGTAGCTTGTTTGCCTAAGGTTTATGAGTAGCTAAACTACGTAATGACTAGCAATTGAGAGGATGAACCTGTAAATCCCTGGAAAATAACACGCGTATGGCTGCCAATCTTAAGATTTCTCAATGTTGAGTCGTAGCTCGAGTATCGGCGGTTTTGGAGAAGAGCTCGTGCTGAGCCGAGGTTACGGGACGAGATGCTAGTGAGGTGGCACGAGGGCCGAATCCTCGGGACTCTGTAAACCATGTTGCCTTAAATCCTCCCAGTCGTACCCAGACGCAGTTATTCGCAACCCATCACATATAGAAGACCCAAGATGATGCAAATGGCTAGTCGAAGGAGCAACAAAGAGTTCGGTGTTTTATACACCGGGCAATACTAAAACTACCGGGCCGCTAACAGTCCGGCATCGGGTCCCGGCTACGCGAGAATCCCATCCCTTCAAACATATGACTTCAAGTTTGGCCGGGAATATGTCGGATATAGTCGAGTAGCGTCACTGCAACCACGGGTAAGGTTAATTAGAAGTGATCAGGAATCTGTTATGGAACTTTGCGTTGCACGACTGAATTTGTATTCCCGAGACAAGATCATTGTGTCGAAAATAATTATATATACTGTACAAGCAATGTGTAACCTGCACGACTCTGCGAAAGTGGCATCAGTATTGGGCATCATGGTTATATACATGTACTGGGATATCATATAATGTTGTACAATATATACTTTAGTCTTGTTACCTCCTCCTAGCATACCATATGACGGGGTGGTAAATCAAAGTTGAATGCTGCAAAGCAAACAGGCACAAGCTTACAACGAAGCTGCAGTCAAGCAAGCAAAGTGTGCATGTGTCGATTTGTTGATTTGGTTTCCATATTCGGAGTTGAGACTCGAGTCGCAGATTCGGCTCCATGATAGCTAGGTTGAGATGTTACACCCGTGCTACCGTCCTTGGGGTTCCGAGCTTGACGATGTGCTTGTCTCGGAAGGTGATGCGAATCCCAAATTTTTGAAATCATCTTTGGCCATGAGGTTCCTATAAAGAATGAGCGAATGGCCATATGTATTCAGGCTATAAGAGATTGCTTACCGATCCATACGACATGACAGATAGGATTTGGCAATGTTGCGGCACTCGTCGTCGTTGACACCCTTGACTTTCTTGATACACGAAAGGTACTTTGTCATGATAGCTTTGCACTCGCCTGGGAATCTGTCAGCAGCACATTGCAACCGAAAGATACGAGGGGTCTAGCTAACCATCATGATCTAGGGGGAAACTACCGCGTTGAGGCCTTGACCATCATTGGATTAGCAGACAGTTGAAAGGGGTAGTATGGGAGACGTACGGGGTAGGCTTTCCAGTATAAGGACCTGAGCCCGGGCTACCAAAAGAACTCATGTGTTGGGTTTATCTTTCTCTCTTATAATTTTCTTAGTTCTAGTAGATGTCGGTTGTTTGTAGGGATATCGGAGATTTTGTCTTGTCTGTTGTTAGTCTTAAGGATAGGAGACTGAACGTAGAATTGTAAGCTGAAATTTTGAGAACACACAGTGCTACATGTTCACTTTTCATACAGTATTTTACGGTGCGGCAGACAAAATATTCGATGTACCTATCTTAGGCATTTCTATTTATTACATAAGAAATCCAGCATGTAAACGTAGGCCACACAACTGGCATAAGATGCTGTAACAAAGCTTAAAATGCTCCAATACCAAATTCATAACCAAAACGATACAGTCCGTTCAATGTCTGCCAATTTACCAAGACGTATCCAAGTAATTCGTACCCCCCGGGATCTCCAACCCCTCCCCCCACATCAATCCAAAGCTTTTAGCGCCGATCAGAAATACTTATTTTATTCCATGACGAGTTCAAGACCATCCCATTCTGTCATCAGCCTAATAATTATTACCTTTCATACATGCTAGGCCAGCCATTTTCAGAAAAGAAATGATGCTTTTCAAACGAGCAGTCTCAAATCTTCATAACAGGTAAGCTCAGAATCTCCGAGGGGACATCATCCCAGACAGCCCAACCATTCTCATTTAGCTCCTCGTCAATTTCATCACCCTTTAACTTGACGACGAACGCATCGCCAGCGAACGCTCGCTCTCTCCCAAAGATGGCTTTCTGGGAAGTTGGTGTTCTCGGGCAGCGACTCGAGGTCAAAGGAAAAGAAGACAACGAACAAGCCGTTGCAGCTCTTAAGCGGCTGGTTCGTTAGTCTGAAGGTTTCATAGTCCCGCCATATCCAGGCCTGCTTGGTCTTCCAGAAGCCCCGCGCATCAGGCACGTGGCCCCAAGGACTATCAGGCCCGTCGCTTACTCCGTCGCTCGTAGTCGTCAGAGACAGGAGATGCGGCTTGGTCCCGTCAGCGGGGAACCTGATGCCGGTGATGGTCATGGGTGAAGGGAGGGGCGCGACCGGTTGTGCAGGAGCGATAAAAGACCGAAGATAACTCCACATCGCCGTAGTACCCAATCTTCGACCTAACGGGTCGGCCGCCTGTTGAGACCTCTCAGCTTTGCTAGCAAGGCCCTCGCGATGGGGCCACTTACACCAAATGCGGCGATGCTATTTACTACTTCGTGTGCTATGCTCTCTGGAGAACTCGAGACTAGCAGATGAAGCACCGGAGCCTTGATACGATACGAGACCTGAGTGCTAAAGCTGTTTGAGGTTTAGTGTGAGCTTTCAGGTGGGGTATCCAGATATATTCATACGGAAATTCCATTATCCCGTGCTCAATAGCGAACTCACTATGCTTATTAAGGTTAAGCTCGGTATTAAATCAGGTACCCCCTCCCCCCACAAGATTCCAGGCTTTTGGTGTCGATCACAAAGACTTAACAGCCCTGGAAAAAAGTTGGTTGCTGGGCGAACAACCGCTACCGAGATGATTTTGACATCACTTTTTGTCCGGACCTGGCCATCACCTGTTGATTTGCTATTATTTCGTGTTGAGATGAAACTCATGTGATATTGCTTATTGTACATAATTCAATCCAGCCTTGTTTTTAATACCCACACTTGATTTTACAGGAGATATTTCAACATTGTTCATCTTGAATTTACTTACACACCTCCAACTCGATTTTATAAGCCGGTCATTTGTATCTGTACATTTTAAGTACCTACCTAAACTAACATCGACGAAGACCAGTAGCATTCTGCCAACCCAACAATTCTCCCCACCTCGTGTCTGCAGCGTCGCGGGCGGTGAATTCGACGACACCAATTGTTGTCAATTGCCCTTGCTTGCCTTGCTATTCCTTCTGCTATAAACCTCCTACTTACCGCCAAGTGCGGAGGTGGATCGACTAAAGTTGATGATCGCGAAGAATTCAGACATAAGATGCAGATAAGGCTTGGCCGACATGTTGCGCTCCTTTCGATAGCTGCCACCACTCTCGCACTACCCGATCCTATCGTCAATCCACTCGAGTACGGAACTTTTGAGGACTACGCTCCGGTTCACAGGCGGGATCTTACATGTCCGACCGATTATTTTAGCTGTGAAGATCGGGGTGATGCTTTCGCCGGCACCTGTTGCGAGAATGGTCAATTATGTGCCTTAGACGCCCACAGTCAAGCCGCCTGTTGTCCTACAACGTGAGTATCCTACTACGCCGTATTTGTCCCCCTTTTTACGAACAAACTTAATGCTTACCAATCCCAATTATAGAGCGACATGTACCGGAGTAGCACCAACGGGCGCGACGCCATCCGTCTCCTACGTGAGCAACACATACTTCTCATTCCCATACATACCCACGTCCTTCGCCAACTCGGTCGCATGCACATCGGCTCTGAACCAATGCTCGAGGAATTACGAAGCCTGCGTCTCAGACATAGGCGGAAGCGGAGGGGGATACGCCGTCACGATCGTGGTCCCGGGTGGTGGAGGAACAACGGTCGCTGCCACACAAGGGACTGCGCTTCCTTCGGCAACGGCGACTTCGGTGTGTTCTAGCCTGTCCTCCGAGGCTTGTTATAACTTGCAGACTTCCCAATGCACGCAAGCCGGAACGACCGGTGGGTTTGCCATTGGCACTGCAAACCGCGCGCCACGGCCGACTGCTGCGTGTGTAGCCGGTGTCATCGCAGGTGTTGGTCTAGGCTTTGTTGGTGGACATATATGAAATCTATCAAAAACGATATTATAAAGTCGGAAGACTGAGCTATATTTTACCAAATTGCGGGCGCGGATGGTACCCCGAAAAAACTAGAGGCGATCGAACGACGTCATGAATCTATGATTTCTCGATATATATGTTTTAACTGACGATTATAGACCTGTGCACCTCACGAAGGATGGACCGGGTTATATCTAGAATTGGGGGACAATAGGGGCTTTTCTGGCGAGGATATCACGGTTTGTGCAAAGATGGGATCTCACCTAGGTATATAATGATTTTGAAAGAAATATCAGAAATTCATCACCACTTCTTCTCCTCGCCCTGCAAATGCTTGATATGAAACACATACACAATTCCACGCATCTTGATTCTAATGCATACGAAAACCAAGTTGAAGTACATATGAGAAATGGATGCCAAGCTTTGTATACCTACTGGAATCACAAGGAAGTGGATCAATGCACTCCCGACCCGTCTCTTTCATTGGTCCGCCTCAGCAGAAACTAAAAGTACGTACCAGGTCATAGTCCATGAGACTCGATGTGTGACTTCACCTTCTACTTACATGAACAATTTTATTCGACCAAGTATGCTCTCGACAATCTCATAGGAGGGAGAATTATCATCTTATGCATCATGTCCAGAAAAATATTATACCCATGATCATCGTAATCGATTGAAGATTGCGACAAGCTGAAATGTCCACGGGTGGACGTCGACATCTTTTTTGATTGGAGATTGGTGATTGGGTCTAAGACTTGTGTTGCCATCCGTGACACCGGATTTTGAAACCATGGCGTCCCCGATATTGCCAAACACTTCCAACTTCCTGGGAGTGGCCCTGGTGGTAAACCGGCTACGCGATGGGCCGTTGTTTGTCTTCCACTACCCGCCACGGATCCTGCAACCGTGCGCCCCGTCCTCTCGTGATACTGCACCCAGGGACGAGCTAGACGACGATGACGAGCTGATGAATCAGATGTCACACCCTCCTTTTGAGGCCCACTCCGGCTCGCTTCCCAAGTCTGTCGATCTCCAAAACTGGAATCATGACGACCATCTGGAAACCGACAGCGGTTCTCAGATAGTTCCCTGGGAGCACGTGGCCGGCTATCCCACCAAGGATCTCGAGAGTCTTCTCACGCCCAACAGGGCTTTCCACAAGAAACTCTTCCAGGTTTCTCTAGAGCAACTCGTCTTTGCGTCGTATCCCATATACGTGCCAGAAAACGGGATATGGCGAAAGAAGAAAAAGCCGCCGAAATACCAACCGCCCAAGTCGCCCGAGAACGTCGATTCAGCTAGTAAGTATGGCGAATCCTCGACTCTCGCAGCCGACGTACCGCAAGTTGAGGTTAAGGACATGGCGGAAGAGACTGGTGCTGGCAACGCACCGGATGAAGCGGATGAGAAGAAGAGTGGTATGACTATGTTCAACCTCGTCTTTATCCTGAATCCGAAGAAGCACGAAGCCAAGGAGTTGGCTGAGAATTTGTATCTCCACATAATCAAGAAGATCAATAAGGCCTACAAGTACAGCCAGCAGAAGAGTGATTTTGTGTGGAAGGAGTCGAAACGAATATTAGCTTTGAAAGATAAGGGGCGAGAATCAAGTATGTTTCCTGAATTATTTCTCATCATACATACGCACTAGAAAACTAATGTCTTTGATTCAGAAATCAAGATGAGCGCACTATGGAAAGAGATTCTAGAGAACTCATCCCTGGCAGCATCTATGCATGACGTCTTCGAGGCCGTATCTCATAACAGAATCGCAGCCTTGCAACTAGAAACGGCCGAAGGCGCAGTTACGCACTCGGTTCAGATACCAGTGCCGTTTTATCTCACAGACCTGCCTCCTGATGACGAGAGCGGATCTAAGGGCCTATGGATAACAACCGCCAACTCCTGCGTCGAGGAGGATAGTCTTAACGACCCTAGCTTCCTCGATAAGAACTTTACTCTGCTTCTTATGAGCGACGAGAAGAAGATCATCGCGGAGCTCCAGGCGGATCCAGACGAGACCACGGCAGCCATGGTTGAGTTCGTACGGTTGTCGAAGCCGACCATGTCGTAAGTGCATCTGATACCATTGCCATTTTACTAGGCAGGAGACTTGCTTACACCTGTGTCCATCCAACAGATTCCACCAAATCGGCCAAGGCACGGCTCTCTCGCCAGCCCAGGTACGCAAATACGCACAACACTTCATCTTCTGGCGACGCGCCATCGCCATCCCACCACTACACGCCCGAGACGTGTACATCCTGTCCCCCAACAGCGACATGAGCCGACTACCGCGAGCAAGCCAAGCCTGGGCTCGCGCATTCCCCCTGGCTCCCCCTCTACCCGAGTTCCTCGCCGCGCTGTCCGCCGCGCCGCGGTCGTACAAGCTCTTCGCTCCCAGCAAAAACCACCGTCCGACCTACCTGACGATGCTAGCCTGGCTCATGCGCGGCGGCTGGGTGACGCAGCTCTGCACGTTCGCGTACGTGGTGGTCTGGCCCGAGATCCTGTACGAGGTGGACTACGAGCTAGAGGCGGAAGAGCTCCGCAGCGCGGCGCAGGAGGAAGCGCGGGCGTCGTTTTCCACCGACGCATCCGCCAACGACTCGTCGTCATCGCACCTCTCCAGCTCGCCGCCGCCGCCGCCGCTGTCGGCTTCTGACCTGCTCTCGTCGCCGTCATCCACGCTGCTCCTCCTATCATCCTCCTCCGAGCACGCCATCGCGGAAGACAACAATCTCAGTCCCACAACAACATCCGCATCCACATCCGCATCCGCGATCCCAACGTCCATGACCTCGTCGACATCCACCATCCGCTCCCTGCGCTCGCCCCCTCCTACTACTACTGCTGCTACTACCACCACCGCCACCACCAATCATCCCGGCACGGCAGGCGAGCAGGCCGCCGAGCAGGCCCGTCTCGACCGTCTGCTGACGCGCGCCCACCGCGAGGCCGCCGAGAAGGCGGCCGCCCACGCGCGCCGCCCGCCGCCCCGACGCACCGAGCACCCCTCCGTCAACACCGCGCCGCACCTGGCCCACCTCGCGCCCCACGTCATCGTCGACGCCGGCCGCGTCGGCGAGCGCGACTCTCGCTACTTGTCCGCCATCGGGCGGCGGCTGCCGGAGCGGGTTGCCGTTGGGAAGGACAGGGACAAAGATAAGGACAAGGACAAGGATGGTGGTGGTAGTGGGAGGGGGGGAGGAGGAGGAGGAGGAGGAGGGATACCGATTAGAGGAAGTGGAGGAGGAGGGAAAGGGGGAGGAAGTGGTGGTGGTGGTGGGACGTCGAATCTCAATCCTCGCGCCGCTTGGCCTGTGTTTTGGAAGTACTTCAATGGACGGAACGCGCTGGAGCGGGTTGCGCTGCATGAGGATATGAAGAGGCGCGATGCGTGGAACTTGCTGAATTCTATGAGCGAGTACTTGTTGAGCGTGAGGCACTGGTAGATTAGGTGTTGGTTGCGGTTGGTGCCGTGAGGTGTCTTGGGCGGAGGAGATACCTAAATGCCTAAATACATTATTGTCTTTATGGATTCAATGGCGTTATGTAGATGATAATCTACAACAAATCACCAGGCATTACATCACATAAATCATGTAGTTGAAAGTTGTTGGTAAAAATATTAGAGATACCCTGATATATGCTGGCGTGTGTGTGAGTTTATATGACCAGTAAATACCTATCTTGCCTCGAGCTCAATCCCTCTCCAGTCGGGTTCCCATGGGGAAAAAAAAAATCAACAAATACAACAGGTATATCATGCCTTCTAACCCACTCCTCAAGGGGGGTTTGTATGCGGCTACATGTGGGAACCGAGATAAAAAAAAGAAAATGGGTACTGTTAAAGTGAAGAAAACTCCCCGATCAACGATGTGACGATGATGATGTTGGTGATGCAAATGCGAAAGATGTGGAAATCAACGCAATCTCTCCGTCTCTCTCTCTCTCTCTCCCCTCAAAAGAAATGATTCCCCCAACTCCGTTAATCCTCGAGGTATCATTGAATGAATCAAACCCAGCCTGCAGATGAACATGATGCGTGATGAAAATACCAAATGAAAAAAAGTAAAAAACTGGAAAAATAAATAAGAAAAATAACGAATGAAAGTCCATCCTTGTGTCCGGATCTGTCGGACGAGAACCGTGGAAAATCATGACCAACCCTGGCCCTCCCGTCGTCTCGAGAGATGCGATGAGAAAGAACGCCAGTCCACCCCTCCCTGAAATAGCCGCCATATGCAGTGAAACTGTCCGTCCCTCAGCTGAAAATGCCCGAAATGACAGAAAGCCAAATGCCTAAACCACCCCCCCCCCCCCCCCCCCAACTCAGATGTACCTAGATGCGTAACGAAGAGCCAGGGTATTTGGCGAACGCCAGAAAATGCTAGAAAGAATGCAGGGATGCGAAAGGCTCAAAGATCACTAATCATGTGAGAGATCCATCCCGAATTCATCCTCTTCTTTAAAGTTGATTGATGCAGGTCCACTGCCGTCATCATCCGGATCGTTCCAAAATTGACCAGCGTCACCCATATCTGCCGCTAGATCTAAGCCATCCGGGCCGTCGGGGCTCATAGATGTGCCCGCAATAGCACTGTCCGATCCATTCAGAGAGTCTCCCCGGTAGTCAGTATGCTGGGGTACTCGGAGACCGGATCCATGGAAGCGAGAGTATGAGAAGGTGTGCGGACCATTCTTGGCCATCGCTTCCATCAGCTCCGTTTGCATTCGCTTTTCGTCATCTGTAGGCTCGAGAGGAACACTGCCACCGAGCTCTACGATGGTGTTCATTAGCTCTTCTTGCTGTTGGAGCTTTAGATGTAGCATCCACATGAGATCTCTTGTCCAGCTCACTGCACCGTTGAGGATGTCTCCCTTGTTCGGGCCCTTGTCCTTTTCTTCGAGAGGGAGGCCAGTGGTGATGTTACCAACACCAGTGGCTCGCTTGGCACCTGGACCGGCCAAGCCCGAAGTAGCCTGTACTGGGTGGGAGATGCCGGTCAGACTAGGAGACAGCGGTGTGCCATTTTGTATCAGCTTCCGGATCTTCTCATCTTCCAATCGGTGAGGGGGAACGAGCTTGCTAAGGTCTTGGATCCTCTCGTTGATGTTGTCTCGGCGTCGTCGCTCGACAAGGTTGTGAGATTCCCGACGTCGCTTCCTCTTCATCTCTTGCGACGATACTGCATTGGGTGGCGTGTTTAGTTTTGCAGGCATTGACGTGCCACCCTTGAGGAGTACGTCTGCGATCTGGGGGTTTTGCATGCCATGTTGTTGCTGTTGTTGCATGGGTGAGGAAAACCCGGATCCAGGGAACGAAGAGAGACTGTTTGGAGTGTGCAACCATTGACCGGAAGGAGACTTCTCATGGTGGCCATTCGTGGTTCGAATGGGTTGCGCGCCAAATGCTGGCTGTTCCCTGGAGTTCACAGTCAAGGTAGACATGGCGGCGGCGCTCTTGGGCGTGAGCGGACTGCGGGTACTGGAAGCCTTGCGCTGCATGGAGTGGGAAATTTGGGAACGAGACTTCGCATTCAGATAATTGGGATCATTGCTCTCATTGTTCAGATCGGAGCCGGTGAGCGGAGAGCCCGAGTAAGATATTGGGGACTGGAGAGAGTTGCCGAACTGATGCTGGTGTTGCTGCTGCATCTGGTGGAATTGCGCCTGGTTAAAGCTGTGTACAAAAGGGCTCTGGATAGGGTCACCATCCGGGGTATTGGAATATCCATTCATATGCGACTGGTCCATGGGCACGCCATGGCTGCCCTGATGTGATGGATACATGCCTTGCGAAAAGCCCATGTTCATCTCATTCATCCTGCCGAAATCTTGGCCCTGATTATGCATGCCATGCTGATTGGGCATAGGATCTGTCGGGCTACCAAGAGTGTCCAGCAACTCGTCATCGCCGAAGAAGTTTGAAGAGTTGTTGTTGCCGTTGAAGTTGTTCGAATACGAGGCTGCGTATGTTCCGGACATGGCGAGATCATTCGGGTCGACGCTGCCATTGGCGCCGCCCGCGTTCTGGCCGCCGCCAAACTGGTTGAAGGCGTGCTGTGCCATCCCGGCTAGGGTCGGTGAGGCGTAGAGGAGAAAAGTAGAAGGGTTTCGAGACGAGGACAAAAACAGTATGTTTGGAATGTATCGACGGTTTGTCACTATTCTAGCGAATAGTGGTAGCTGGCGACAATATAGATGCGAATATTCCGAGTGTCAAGTCCGGTCGGCGAATGGGTATCTGGTGGTATTTATTCTGTCGAGGACAGAAGCAAGTCAGCCCCGCATCTTTAGGTACTCGGCGAGGTGGGTATGTGGGCAGGAAGGAAGGAAGGAAGGAAGGTTAGTAGTAATGAGAATGTGGGGTAGAGGGTATTAAGCTATATTCAATACACCGAGACAATTCTGAGCAGGACATCGAAATAGGTAGCTAATTCACAAGACCGACATATAAAATGCGAGATCTCGTAAATTTAATATAAATGAAGAAAGGGGTTTTAGAAAAAAAAAAATTTTACCTCGGCTGAGAAGTGTAACGTAAACTGGAGGTTGTCGTAGACCACAAATTACGTAGCCATGCAGATGGTGAACGACGTCGCGGGAATGCGCCGGCTTGTTGAATGACTTGAGGAACCAAAGGTATATAGGCGGTATTTGATAGAGACGTCTGAAAGAAGTCTGCAAAGGTATCTATTTCGCATTGGTTAGAATAAATCAAATCGTATTTATTGGAAATAGTGCATGTATTTCTTTCTTCTGTCCATTCCTTTTTACTTGCTTTTTGTTCCTACCTGTGCTGAGTCCGTCCGAGGCGACTAGTCCGAGACGCGGAGGGTTTAATGGTTGGAGAAAATGTACCTACCTACAGATAGACTAATGGATGCGCACAGCCAACAATGGGTGTCGGGTTGATCTATTGGTTGGTCTGGGCAAGCGCCTCACTTTGTGGGAAAGAAGAGAAAATAAAAAAGGAAGTAAAGTTTGGTGTCCTCGGGGATTAGCTGGGCGAAAGAAGTTATGTTGCGCCTCGCTGGATCTGAAAGGCGGTATCGCTATAATCCCTACACCAGTAAGATCCAATAGACGACCGAAGGAATGCCGGTGGTCCTCGATGACGGCGATTCTGACCTCAGAGAACTGGTCGTACAAGAGCCTAGGTTGTACCTAGGATAAGAGGAGGCTAAAAACGACGAGACTTTGTTGCACCGTAAGCACGGAGGTAACGCCGGGTTTGGTCGGCTCTTTTCAAGCACACAAGAGATGATGCGTCGTATATCAGATCGGAAAAAAAAAATAAAAGAATAAAATATCAGACAAGAGCGTATAAACGTCCGTTTGACTTGCGTATGAATTCAAATGAAAGAAAAGTAGGGAAATCCGAGTAGGTGGGTAGAAGTAGAACAACGACCCTAGGATGTCCAGGATTCGAGGCGGTAAAGGCAGAAGGGAAAGCCAATCCTTGATCTTGGGAGAATGAAGGTAGCTTAGGCTGGCTGGGTTGGGTGAACTTGGTTGGCAAGGTTTATCGCAGTCCAGGTGTTGGTAGGGCAATCTTGTCAGCTTTTTGGTTCACTTTTCCCAGATGAAGCCGGGCGTAGCTGTGGGCGAAGCTCGAACCGAGAACGCCGGGGGTTGATGTAGGGGGGGGTTGCCTGATGTTGCAAGTATTATACGAGGATCCCTCCCTACCGTTTATAAGGTTGCAACTGGCCAACAGCAGCGGTTAGAAGTGGTTGGATACAATCCGGATAGATATGATAGATCGGACCCGATAAGTCAAACTCGAGTGATGTTTAGAATGTCGCGAGCCGATAATAATCGTACGGTGAAGTCCGGGGCTTGCGAGAAAGCGGTCTCGAGTGAGTGAAGGTTGAGTGTAAGTGTGAGGGTGAGAGTCAGAAGAGACAGGCCGTGGGCCAATCCGATGTGGGGACAAGCTATCACTTGGGATAGCGCAAGGTGAAGGTGCGCGGCTTCTCTAGAGTACAAGTACAGGGCTTGGGAAAGGACCCCGGGTGAAGTTTAGGTGGGTGTAGGTGGGTGTAGGTGGGTGTAGGGGTGCGGAGGGCAGCTAAGTTGTAGCGATGTACCGCCTTCTCCAGGGGATGGTTCAAGGTAAGCGAAGGGGAATTAGTGCACTTAGCGTATGCCCTTAACCGAATATGTAGGCACATGCAGCGCCCTAGTGATCCCGACTTCCGTCCAACTCCACTGAAGGGATCAAGCTTAACCACCTTTCCTGAACGAGGGTCAGGTGTCGGATGGTTGATGAGAGTTGCCGGCAAAGTGCGATCGTGTCCTGTCGGAGCTTTTGCACCGTTCCAAGATATTGTTCAGAGAAGACCGTCCAGATCCCCGGTCTCCCGGTTTGTCTTCTTTGCTCCCGAGCTGAACCTGTTGTGTTGTCGGAAATGTCGTGCCGTCTCCTTGTTGACGATGTCGAAACTGTCCAATAGAGGCAGGCGATATGGTCCATGTAAATGAAGAACTACCGGAACCCTTGCGTGCTTCTTATCCGATCAGGTTCGTGGGGTGATCTTCGAATCCTTGATCAGATCTCCTGCGACGTCGATCGGCTTTATGTCGACGCCGTAATTCAAATCCTTTACCGAAGAGAAAGCACCGAATCGACAGTTAGTATATTAGTTTGGGGATGAAAGTCGTAGTTAAGTGATATTCGCATGTGGGTTGTTGCAGTGCTGATATGGTTCAAGGGTCTCTCGAGAATAGGGAAGCTTAGTGTATATTAATCGCGTCAGCTCCCTTGGTTGATTTATAACCATCAAGATGGTGATTACATTCGCTCATTGGGTTGTGGCCGTGGGGTGCATGGTTTTTATATTCGGATACCTGTCTACATCCAAAAATACGAACAGGTGAGATGACAAGCCCCCAGACTTATTTCCTATTCTGCCCGAGCAGGTTCTTGGTGCGTCCTATGACTATAGGGAACTTGGATAGGTCCCATCTTGGGTTGAACGGGTGTGGATGGAGGCAGTGAAAGGGGGTGTCTCTCCCATCTCTCACCGGACACTTGCCCAGATACTTCACTCCACCGCGTCTACGCTCCACGCGAATTGAGCTCTATCTTATCGTCACAACAGCGTAATGCACAACTGAAGAGAGACCCTGTTCGGGAAGACGAAAGGGGAAGGGGGGCGGCACTTAGACTCGTGACCCGACCAAAAGTCATTCAGCCCACCCACCTAGGTGAGACACAATGCCACCCTTCTCTTTTATTAGGAGATAACGGAGAGTTATGGGAAAGCGCCGTAGAGAAGATGGGATTTCACACAATCCCAACTCCTAAGACTCTAAGACTCTAAGACTTTAGATAGTTGGTAAGCATGATCGGCTGGACGTCCTTCTGTGACTCATAGGTTTAGGTATTGAGGCCATGCCCGAAGTCGACTAACATGCTGACTGGCGAGCTAAATCTGTCAACTCTGCGTAAGGTAAGGCACCCGCATTTAGAAACTTAGGTTATGTATGTACGATTCCTTTCTGACGACGCGACGCGAAGTACAAACACCAATCCCATCAAAGGGTACTTTCTGTGCCACCCAACTTATCGTTATCTGGTTAACCTAAAAGCAACGACGCGGAGAAGTCCCGGCTTCAACTACATAAACATCTCGACAGGGATCAGAAGCAGAGCTTTGACTTATTCCTGCAAGACTAGATATTGGCATTCTGGGGCCCTTGCGCGGCAGTGGCGTCTCTAAACATAATGGCAACTTCGCATCGTGGGCGATGAGGTCATAGTTGCGAAGAGTTGGGGACGCGGGATCCGTTCACATACTACGTAGTATGATCTATTGACGATGGTGGGGTAGATCTTGGGATACTGCATGTATAATTCTCTTGGGATATAGCATATGGCAAGTTGAAGTGCGAGCGGAAGATAGGAGGTAAATGCAGTCTCTACTCTATAGGACGCCGTTACGATGTAACTCAAGGCTGCAGGTTCTCGAAAGTCGACGGGTTTCCTCCCCATGCCCATGACGATCAGCGGCAGCTGCATCTGCATCTCCAGTTTCAATTATGGGAGCCAATCATTTTCGTAGCGCATCCAGCAACCACGATAGAGTTTGCATAGCGTCCGTTCGGCACGGTACGTGATTGGTAATGTCAATTACCTGACATTAATGGTTAATGGAACCAGCTGATTTTTAGGTGGCTGGGTAAGGCTTGTCTGCCTGCTGCTATTTACAAGTAGGTATGTATTGAAATCGTTCGATACATGTAGGCCAAGTTGATAAGTAAATAAATAACCCTACGAACGGAGTCGGGTAGATCAATGCACCAAGTTCCCAGTTTATGCCGGTTTCGCATCGATGAGTTCCCCGGTGCTTCACGTCCTACACAACCGCGCTCGCCGCTATTCCAGATGTTAAGCAATCTTGCAACCATTAGGAGACGATTACCCCGAGTTCCAGTAGTTAAGACCTACTCCACCAATCAGAAGCCGTGCTTCACACACACACACCTTGGTGATAAGTTAGGTAGGTGTATGTGCGCGGATGTTAATGTGGTATGCGTAGGCGCGAAACTGTCAAGAGCTACGCGATCGTCACAACTTGCGCACAAGTTGCATCAACCTATAGGCGTTTTCTTGGAGTGTTCAGCTGGAATGGTGAAACACCCATACAACATGCCACTGATGAAAGCAGGCAGACGCTCAGATTCGCGAAGGTGTGTGTAGGCACGGATCCGATGGGATTGCGTAGTTAACACAGCCATAAATAGGCTTCTACAAAAAGACGTTTGCAAACCGCGCGTCCCGTGCATATCCTTACTCTGAACCAGAAGTCCTCATACATATACATGATATAGTAAACACCAAAGCATGGATGCCAGGTAAATGGATGGGCACCATACATTCCAAACGCAGCGGCAGCAGCAGCCATCTATCCCCGGGGAAGATAAATGTATATTCAACAAGTTATATCTGATATCTTCGTAGGGATATGTTATTAGTATGCACGTACGTACATAATCCTTGAAAATCTTTGGAAATCCTTGGACTGCGATGCATCTGTGTGGGGAGAAGAGAGCGAAGAGGTAATTTGTAGGTTAGCTGGTTATGCATGTATGTCTGAAATGGAGCAAGATGGTTTGAAGGATAAAAGTGGAATTGTCTCCATTTTAGCGGGATCACTGCCAGGGATCAGTTGAAGCCACATGCAAGATGCTCAACCAATGACGTACAACATAATAACACACTAACGCCCCCCACTCGCACAGGCCACATCCCTCATTTGTACTCGTGTGTGGCTGATCATTCTGGCTGATGCCTTTCTTCCTCTTACACTCTCCACCACACCTAATTTTAGTGCTCCCTGAACGCGACATCGACGCAGACGCATCCCGCCTTCTATCAACCCATAGCTTCTGCTCCCGACTCTAGTATAGAAAGGGAGGGGTCATTCGACACGGCTGGCGGCATCCATTACGAAGTTGCATTTTCCATACGATCCGCCCCATATATCTCTACCACACATCAACATTACCGACCGAAACCGCAGTCGACCCAGCATACGAGCGAGCAACCTCAGATTCGCGAGTCGACTGGAAGTTGAAGAGAGTGGCAAAAAGAAAAACGGAAAAAAATAATACACAATGGCGTCTGCATCATTCAGGGAGTCGATGAATTCTCTCGGCTGGTCGCGCCGTGACCGAGACCGAGATTATACGGCCAACACGTCACAGCGGTCCGGACTATTATCTTCAATACAATCATTGAACCCCTTTGGTGATCGCGGATATGTACAACTGCCTACTACAGAGAGTGCTGGCGCTCCCTTACCAGCCAGTAATCGTCGCGATGAGGAGGAGGGTTGGTTTGTCTGTGAGTCCTATCCGTCCCTGCTGTCGCAAGCCATATACGAGTTCCCCTTGCAGCGTACCTTTAACGGACGACATGTGCATCTTCCGCGCGCCTTGTTTCACCTTTCATACGGACGAGCCGACCCACTACCGCTCTATAGAAACTGACATGTTATCTCGATCTTCCATATAGTGAGCCGATGGGATAGATTGTTAATATTCGGCGCCTGCAACTTGGCTGCTCTCGCCTGTTTCGTGCTTTGTTTCGCGCTATGGCCTATCCTCATGACCAGGCCAAGCAAGTTCGTCGTTCTGTAAGGCCAAGACTCTCCTAGCCTCTCACCTTTTACCCCTGTCACGTTGTCCTCGTGGCCAACGACGCCCACCTTACCATCATGGACAAGATGAAGATCTCTGCAAGCTGCCGCCGTTGCATATGTATCAATCTTGCATGACAGCACGGGTGATCAACCCGGTGCATCTAACCTTTTTTCCACGTTGCCATTCTATATCTCATCCATGTGTTGATATAGACAACCAAGATGCACATCCATGTTGCTATACTAATATCTCGTTCCTTAGATGGACCTTTGGTTCGATATTCTTTCTTGCCTCCTTCGCGGTTGTGATGGGACCTATGACCTACGCGCAGCATCTCATTTCCGGACCACGCCTGCCTTTCACAGCAGCCTACTTCGGCTCTATTGCGTTGACCATATACTTCTCCATCGGGGTATGTTGTTCACTCCTTACTCCTCGCACGAAATTAAACATTAACTCTTTGCAGCTTCATAACCCCGTGCTCACGCTGTTGTCTGCTATCGTCCAGCTCGCGTGTCTTGTCTGGTACCTTGTCAGTTACTTCCCGATGGGTTCAAGTGGTTTACGACTTGCCACCAGCTTTGGCGCGCGGCGCGCGGCCTCTTGGATGACTGGCTAGACCAAGTCTAGTGTATATTACAATGTTTCGCATTAGAGATGTATTAACCTTCCAGATTATCATAATCCGGCCTATGAAGCTGGTTTGGAATGGCACCTCGATGGCTAATGAGGAGGATGAAAATAGCAAGGCTTTTGTATATCCCAAAGTCAATGATCTTGAGTTCGTGATATCTAGGCAGGGCTTTGTTCGGTATTAGAATAGCCATTTTAAATGAGCGGCGAAGAGACGCGAGCCCTTACCTGAGGTACCTGCATACTACAGCGAGTTCTTCCAGAGGGGTCGCCTAGGGCCCATTCAACGCCGCAGTCGGCAGGGGCCAGTTGTATCCTAAAGGGCCTCCTTTTCAAGCTTACCGTTCCTTTGATGTTGGATTGTGTACCTACCTACGAATATTCTCAACTTAAAGTTGAAATTTCGCCGCTTGTAGATTGGAAATTTAATGTCTGCTCAGTAATCTCTCCTCAGTAACCTAGGTATCAATGCTTCTGAAACTCGACAAGTGTATTTGGATTTGTTTTCCTTCTGTCCACAGCACCGACTCAAAATTCCCGCCAATAACATGTGGACGTTAAACATCAACCCCAAGCGGGAGCTTTTATATAGTGAGTATATATATATATATATATATGTATACCTTGGGTTGCCGATGCGAAACGATTAAATCAAGCCTTAGCCAGCTTGTCACATAACTTGTCACCCAATATACATTATTCAAATCACCATCGGAATACTGTATTTTTGGGGTGTGGGATCCTAGATGTTCCACGAAAAAGGGCCAAGGACCCGCAAGGTAGATGAAGGGATGGGAAGCACTGTGAAGTAAATAGAAAAGAGATTAGGGACCGATATAGTAGGTACATGTGTAGTCCTGTTTTATAGCCAAATGGAGAAAACGGAACAAGACAATCTCGGTTACGATTGGTCGTTGGTGTGATACGGACAGGGCAAGCAACAAGCTCCCTTCTGGGTGTATTTCGCCGTGGCATGTAGCAACAGAATCAGGAATTGGCTGAAACGCTGCGTGGCAGAAGATCGGGCCAGAATGAAAGAATATCGTGAATCATGTAAGCAACCACTTGAATTTGAATTTATTTAATTATGGATTGCCCTAATTAAGTAAGAAGCTTTGATCGAAGCACGCCTCTATTGCTAAACGAGTTATAAAAGATGAAGATCAAGATGACGGCCGGCGTGTTGGGGATTCTAGTCACCGACCTAACCCCCACGTGGAAAGAAATGAAGAATAAATGAATGACTGGGTAATAGAGATTGGGGGACGAAAACCAAGAATTCATAGAAGATATTGACATGGGATGGACGGAAAAAAAGAAGAAGACCTGGATTTGGTTGGCGACATGGAGCCCCTCTTCAGCCTAACGAGGGTTTCGTACTAGAAGGTGCATAAACTACTGTACCTAGAAGATAAGATAACCAACTTGTATGGATTTTTTTCTACTATTCGGCTTCATGCGGGGAGGGGGGGAACATATGCAAACAATCGAAACAAGCAAGGAGCTGTGCCTATATGAATTGCTTGGATTATTATGTGTGGTTTTGAAATTAGTAAGGATGCAATAAATGTTGGGTCACGTAGACGAATGAAGAGCCACGTGCAATTACAGGTTCTAGCCAACCATTGACATGTAAGTGGTAGATTGAAGAAGGCTTCTAGATTTGTGACGACAATTTATATTTTAGAACCCGAATTTGTCATTAGGGGGATTAGACCGACAGACCGGTCAACTCATAATTACCTAGGAGGTATGTAGGATCCAGATGGATATTATCCAGGCACTGACAATAATTTTTGACATTTACACAATACTACGCAACACAAGACAACACATTTGTATTTCCTTCCTTCATTATTCCGTTTGGCCCCTTTTACATCACTCACAAGTCGTGTAATATACAATACGTGGAAGAAGCATTGAATATTCGGTAGAAGCATCCATAAATACATCAGTCAGTACATTACCTTAGAGGGCAAGAGACACCAGCCTACATGTGAGTTGTCGGGCTGTTAAACGTACCCGTTTAGCGGGCCCCGATGTTCGTTACCGTCGGTGCTAAGGGGCTATTTGGCTTTCTAGAGACAACCAAAGCCGAGCAACAGCCGTGGAGATAATTCCGCTTACACCAATAATGTACATTCCATTTAACTGAATTGGGTATTCAAACTCACGCCTACGTCCTGTATTTAACAACTTTGTCAGGGTAGTAACTGCCTGCCTGGGGCTATGCGACTTACATTTACGCCTCCTTTCAGGCATTTGTTTAAAAATATCAGGAAGCATTAGTTGGATGACAGATAAACCTAGCTTCGACCCCTCCGGTCCTTACATAAAAATTTTGATAAAATTCGGTAAGTTGGTAGGTACCCCGCGCGTGCCTCGTGTTACTGTAGCAGATTTTGTAAATAATAGAGGGTTTTTCCTGCAGGTGGAGGCACAATTCCTTCCAGCATAGACAAGATAGGTAGTAACTGCGGGCAAGAGGCAGTCACTACTGTAGTATACCTAAGGTAGTAGGTGTACCTTTTCGTTTGTGACAAGGAATTAAATTCAAACCTGCCGTAACCTCACAACAACCGGCTACCCGACCTTAGCTAGATTTTTTTTTTTTTTAGGTCCGTCCCAATTAGCAAGGGACCAGAGGTGGAAGAGGGAAATTTTATTTTTTTTCCATTGCACACAAAAAAAATCCCATTTACACACACACACGTACTCTCTCTCATAACATTACAAACACTTTTTCTCATTTATTACCCTGCAAATTGTTAAACCCTATTTCTCTCAGTGCACTTTTCAAGTCCTGGGCGGAAAAGAAAGAGTTTGCATCTTCAAAAGCATCATAGGATTCGCTTCATCTCCGCGAACCCGTTGCATCCTGCTTTCGCTGGTGCCCTTTTATCTTCCCTTACATCTGGGCCCCTCCATTTCCCCCTCTATCATCACTGTAAGTAACGCTTACCATTTTACTTTCGCGTTGCTCTCTGCTCTCTGCTTTCCTCTGCCCTGCCGTGCCTTGCGCAGCGCTGCGCAGCATAGCATAGCATAGCAACAACGTATTCCACACCTTCAATACCTACGTCCGTCTACATTCACCACGTACACAAACTGTGGGCAACCCTTGCGGTCCGAACCGCTCCTCCAATTCACCTCCAAATCAGCTTTCAGTCACTAACACAAACCAAGGACACATTTAATGGGAGACTTTTTTTTTTATTAACTGAATAGGTCGAATTTGGTCAGGCCACATCGGGTTCGCTTCCCAAACTAAAATCCGGTGCAGCCCCAAAGCACAGTCATCTTCTCGGATAACTGTCACATTTTTCCACTCAATAAATTTTTCCCCTCTCTGATTTTCCTAAACCTAAACGACAACCCGGTCGACGGCCACCCAAAGCTGTCAAACAATCATTTCAGCAGTAGCTGTCATTATTCCTTCCCAACTCCGACGGCAACTCGTCTAGGCGCGACTTTTACAACTCATCTCTCCCTCCGCTGTCAATCGAGTTACACCTGGGAGGTTTATTGATTGCACCCCGCATCTACTTCTTTTCAAGAATTGATAAATCGATTGCGATTGGGTCATCTTTACCAGAAAAAAAAGTATTAGTTGACGACCGTCTACCCCGACACCTATCAATCACGATTTTTGCCTGCTTATTCGACGCGAAGCCTTTATTGGCCCATCCAGTTATTCATACTGCCAAATCGCATCTGCAACGTACCGCACTGGTTCCTTCATTTTGATTTCGACTCGAGCTCGATCCTCCTCTAGGATTCCAAACAACCCGAATTCATACCCGTGGAGGGCCACCTTGGGTTGGTGAGGTGCTAACAGGGCCGGTTGTGCGCCTGGCGTGTCGGTGGACGTAGCAAGAAAACCCTCGTCCTTTGAAGGTACGCAACAGATTGCCCACTCGTGGCTACTCTGTTGCATATGCCAGACCAACAACAAACCTTACTCACAAGCTTCGCCAAATCTCGTTTAGACGCCATGTCTAATTCGGCGACCTTTTCATATGCTCAGGCTGCCAAAGGCCAGTCTGCAGTACAATCTATCGCATCCCAGTCGAGCTCGACCCAGAGCCAGGCACCGTCGACAACGAGCACGCAGAGCCGAGATGTCGCAGCCACTCCGAGCACACGGGCTCCCTCTGTCGCAATCTCGACCACATCCAACGAACCCGATGGATCCCAGAACACCAGAAGCTCGTCTGTCAAGCCCGAGTCTGTCAGCCCAGCCAACAATGATTCAGATAATGTCTCTCCCGCTGAGAAAGCAACCGAATCACCAGGCGTTCCAGACCAGGAGACTGAGAAGCCGCTAGCTGAAGTTGTGCCTCAAAGCACTGAAAGGCGGGGCCGTGGCCAGACACTGAATTCGCAGACTACGGATGCCAGTGAGAGCAAGAAGCCTCGAAAAGGCAAGAAAGGCAAGACCTCCGAGAAAGAGTCGGATCAAAATCAAGATCAGGACAAGAAGGAGAACGTAGTCCCAAAACCAGAATTGTCTGAGGCGCCAGTCCCGACAGTCAACGTGTGGACACAGAGACAGGAGGCTAGAGCCGCTAAATTTAAGGCATCACCCTCAACCATTGCACAGCCACGTGGTTTGAATGGCTCAAACGCCGGCCAACAAGAGGCGTTGTCCACCCCAACCACTGAGGACCAGAAGCAGAAAGCAACCCAAAACGATGGTGTTGATGCAACGGTGGTGCAAAGCAGAGCGTCACCTCACGGCGCACGAACACCGAAGAATCATTCCGAGCAATCACGGAATAGCGGCAATCAGGGTTCGCGCAGGGGCGCTCCGAGAGGTGGCCGGAACAACGGGGAAGAGCGAGCATCTCTTGAGTCACTCGGCTCTATTGCGAACAATACTTCATGGCCAACGCCCGAAAGAGCAGCTAATGGCCTCAAGGTCCAAGGCCAGACTGGAAAGTCCGAAAGGGAGCAGAAAGAGGAAGCTGGCCCCAAGAAGTCCGGAAAGAAAAAGGAGTGGAGCACTATCGACTTCGTGCCAACTGTCAACTTCGAGACACCTATTCCGACGAGGAGCTCGCGAGGGGGCCGTGCTGGCGGTGCCAGAGGCGGCCGAAGCACAGGGGTGAGAGGCAGCCACGCTGCTAGTGCCTCAATTGGTATATCATCACACTCCCCTGGAACCTCAGAGTTCGCTAACAACAAGAAAGATCGTACACAAGAGAATGGCACCGCTCCCGGAGCTGCGTCAGTGCCGCCTGCGACGTCAGAGCGCGCATCGGTCGATGCAGCCATACCCCGTGAGGCCCGGAAACCACTAGGTCAAGTGGCAAACGGAAGAGCATCGGGAGATAATTCTTCGGTAAGATAACAGCATACTATAAGGGGATTTGATCATACGAACGGGAGCTAATTATGACATTAGGCAAGCTCAAAGGCAGAAGTATCCAAGTCGACTCCTTCAAGTGATTCTGTTCAGGGCACCGCGAACCAGCAACACTCGGCTCGCGCTGCAAGCTCCAACCAGCGAGCTGACGAGACAGCGAAATCCTCTCCGACAACGAAAGAGAATGGCGCAAACGGCACAAGAGATTTTGGTTTCCAGGGCCAGAACAATGGAAACCGCACAGAGCGTACTAGGGGTAACACTCGTAGTCGCGTTGGCCATTCCTCCATGAACGGAATCCCGCACCAATCTCACTTCAGCCAAGGTAGTTCTAGCTACAACTTCATGAACAACTCTGGTCCGCGGCAATCCAGCCACCCTTACACCAATGGATACGGACAAATGCCGTATGGACAGCCTTATCCAGTCCAGGCCGCTGGTAGCCAGCATCGCAGCCGACCGAGCTCGGGAAACAACCGCTCGCAGGGCAATGGAAGGCATCAGTCAAGGCCAGTTTCCTATTCTTTCGGAGGCCTTCCGTACGATGCCGCAATGTATCCACATGGAACCCCACAATACCCCCCTCTGTTCCCCGATCCCAATACCATATTGAGCGCGATATTGGTACAGCTGGAGTATTACTTCTCCATTGATAATCTCTGCAAAGATTATTATCTCCGAAAATTCATGGATTCGCAAGGCTTTGTTCCGTTACGAGTTGTCGCCCAGTTTAAGCGCATGCAAGAAATTGCATCCGACTATCAACTCATCCGTATCGCTTGCGACAACTCCTCGCTCATCGAATTTGTCATAACAGAAGATGAGCAGGACATGGTTCGGCGTGGAGATGGATGGGGACACTGGACTCTTCCGATGCCAGACAGACATCAGACTGCTCGGAATGAGGGCCCTACGAACTATCGACCGTCTAATCTCCAGATGGCATATTACCCACAGGCACACCCATACGGAGGTGAGGCTCCTCCCATGTTCCAAGCTGGAATGGATCCCTACTATACGCATTACGCCAACGGAAACAACCTTGTGTCCCCCACTAGTAATGGAGTTAGTGGCCAGTCTCGCGCTTCTGAGTCGCAGCTCTCTGCAACAGTCCCTGAATTTTCCCCGACCGGAATATCCGGAATGGGATCAGCGAGTCAACAAGGCTCAATCTCCTCAGAGGGCCTTCGCAATGGTCTCAAGTCGGGTAACACTGACAAGAAGGCTACAGCCCCATCTTTTGACCAGCAGGCTCCTTTGCTTGCAAATGGTTCTTATGAACCTATGGGCACAGAGCAGATTGGTCTAGGTGAAGCCCCGGTAAATGGGGTTAATGGTGACCATGCGACCAAGGCGTATTAACCTGGCTCATGTGATTCACTAAAAAAAGGTTCTTTGAGCCTCGGGGGGATATTATACCCATGAGCAGGTGTCTGCTCGATTCGTCATTACGATCTATTACTACACAACAAAACTAGTAACGTGATTTGACCTACGTGTGTTAGCTTTTGCGCAGCAAACTAATCCAGGGGTCGGAAAACGTGGCTCGATGATTTTGAATCGTCAAGCACTTTTTAATGCTATCCAGTCTATTATTACTCTTCGACAAGCTGCAATGGTGGCGTGCAGTGGTATCGACAAGTTTCTTGGCGCGTTCTTTTACAAATACCCGTCATACAATAATATCCCGGTCACTCCCACAAACGTCCTGGATATGTCAGAATAAAAAAACGCTGTGAGTCCTGCCAAATCATAGGACTTATAGCCAACGGACTTACCACGTTGGCAATTACAAACGATCAGTACGTAGGATGCGGTCTCAGAAGATACGACTCCTACTGAAGGAATGATTACGTCTTCCAATTGGAAGGGATATGAAGTTACGACTTTATGGCCTGTTGACAAGGTCATTTCACGCACATAGGGGATGGCATCATCCTGACCAAACCGGCTTAGTTGCCATAAACTTGCCACTACTATTACTTTCTTTCCCGCAATTCTTTAGAACGTTCTATGCCGCCAAACACAACACAGTGACTTTCAACCAGGAGCAGGCAAAGGTTGCCAGTTACAGCCCATTTATCACATTGGCAAGAACTCGGCATTCCTGGAGACACCATCTAGGCGACGATCTGCGTTCATGCAGTTCTAGTCAAAATCACTTGATAGGTGCCGGTGGCTTGTCTATGCGGATCTACTAGGTTGAACCACTCCTGCACTGCGAATGGTGGTACCTCGTCGCTAGACAAAAGTACTTGGTAGTGAAATTTCTTTTATTCGTTTCTCATATTTGCATTCACGGCGTGGATTATTCGCATAAGGGGAAGGCCCCACAGGACGGGGGTATCTGCAAATAGACTTTTACGTCACAAAAAGGAGAAACAAAAGGCTTTGGTCTCTTGTCTGTTTGGCGTGGGTTTTTATAACATGTATGAATAGGGATACAAAACTAAAACAACCAAACTTCGTTATTTGAGCAACACAATCGATTGTTCTGGTACAATGACTTAAGGCCAATTCAGTTTCCGAGTGTCATCCCTGCCATTCCCTGTTCCTCGTTTCTCGATCCATCACCGATATAGGCAACACGATGGGTGCATATGGCCTCAGAACATATATGACATAGCAGACTTGGAGATGTCCATGGTTACCGCAAGATTCGTTCCGCCTTCGTTAAAGTTAATATGCAGATTTGTATTCCCATATGCCGGGCTAATTCACCTCCTTGGTACTCTTCTAATCATCAGTGAAACTCTGCGATCACACTTGAATAAAAGTTGGTCGAATAGTCCGGTTGGTCTTAAAGGACGAATGCAACAAGAAGGCAAACTTGATAACAGTCGAGCCTTTACAAGAGTATCCATTACAACACTCTTCAACTACCTGAGCCATTCACTCCGTATTAACTTTGTTCTGGGTCAGAAGATGAAGATGGGTTTGAGACGCGTTGGATAAGGTCACTCAGAGAGTCGTATGGGTGGACGAGTAATAGGTAAGGTACCATTTAATACAGACGAAGCAGGGGAAACACAGATCTACGGGATTAGAGCTATTGTGAAGCACTATCATGAGAAGGACTCACGATCTGATGATGCCATCTTACAGTAGTCACCTTTTTTCAAGCACCATTTACTCCCTGCATGTTCTTCGTCGATTGAAGTCTAGGATTAGCAAGAGGCACACAGGCATTGTCTTCTGCAAACTGAAGAGGTATTGGCCTGGGAAGTATGACAACGACGTCGATGTTGAACCCGTCGATAACCCTATATAATCAAGAGGGATTTCCGGCAACGTCCCGATGGACACTTTCCATTTTCAAGTTAGCCACCTCTGTTTTCAATCATCGAGGGTCTAGCTGTTCTCTATCTTCAGCACGATCGATCTTATTTTCGGGCAAAGCTGGCTAATGACTGATAGTTGCTAGAGCTAGCCGATCGCTTTCGGTCTTCCTTGTGTGTAGTATGTAGGTCATGGGAGCTGCAGCCCGGGTATTCCATCTATCTACGTAATCTAGACGGGTCGTACTTCACTGGTAACAATAATAGTCAATAAGAAAGGGGCAGATAGAGGGAGGGGGGGGTGTACCATCCAAAGGCGCCCTTCATCATAACGCCTCACTTAAATACCTACGTGAGGCCCATGGTTATTCAGGTACTCTCATGTCCCTCACCTCTTTCGTGCAGTATAATATCACTCACTAGACTAATTCGTATTACTTACCCATGCGAACAGAATGGCCGGGCCGGGTGAGATTACACCAGGCTTCTAGACATTGAAGAATTGCGCTGCTTGATGGTTGTCTACTGAACTGTAGCTACGAGTACTACTGGACACCGTCCTCGCCTCATGTTACTTCGTATTCGATGTTGAGGCATTATCATGTTCCCATTGCTCCTAGCAATAAAGCCAGCGCCTAGATACAACTTCGAGAAAAGACAGCATAGAAAAGGAGTGTATTGCACCCTCACAATCTCATATATTCAATCACGATTTGAAATTCTGGGCGGGCTGCTCAAGCAAGCTCTTCATGTCGACGCTTTCTCTTGCTTGTACAATCGTCGCCACACCAGATGAGATTCGCGCACGCGGTTTATAATTCCAGGGCCGTTCGTTCATACGAGAAACATAGGGGTAACACCCACGCAACAATCAAGACAATACTAGCAGTACAAGCGACGCAGTGTATATTTTGAAACTGCATTGCATTGAATTGCATCGCCGTTATTATAACATACGGGTGAGCCGACTAGGCAAGCTCAAAGATTCATCGCGACACCAAGAGCTAGGCATATCGGCTGCCCAGAAGTGCCAAGGGCAAAAGTCGTATACCTATCGCTCAGACATCCGTCCGCCGAGAAACCTATATGCAGACCTTTCCCCTAACATGCAGTCGTTGCAGCATAGGAAGATACTCTGTTCCTAATTGATCACGGAATGGAACGATGAAAGTCGCACCTCAGCTCACCGGTGAGTGAGTTCCAAGCCGAGTGCCGAAATGCTTGAGTACATATGTATAGTAAAATCACGGAATAATAATAGTGAATGAAAGAGAATAATCAAAAGGGATAGTGTCTCAAGAATCGATTTGTCCAGCCCAGTCTAGGAAGAAAGCGACATTCCCGTGACTCACGAGAATCATCGGGCTGCGGCGCTGAGAGCCACCGTCCGAGGTGAGGCTTGGGTGCGTGGCTAGTAAAAAAAACAAAAAACAAGAGACTCGGGAGGGAGGAATCCTTCAGTCAGGCCACATGTAAACGTCATGGGCCGATCATGCCATGCATAGCATGCACATACCATGGTTCCCTTTCTACATCTGACAGCCAACGAAGGGGAGGCCGACAACTGCTGCGGGGCAAACCGAGGGGAAAAAGAAAAAATAGAACCATCGGACTCGAGTGACGGGCATTCGCTATAAACTCAAGGACGGACGGGCAACAACATGATCGGGAAGAAGGAAGTTTTGAATTATTGAAGTATCGAACGCAACACAAGGTAGCATTCATCCAAGGTACAATCATTTTACAATATCTTCGTTACCATTAATTACATTTGCGACGCCTACGCTGGAAGAAGAAAGTTATACCCCACCAATCATACAACTTACCAAGAGCTTACCTTACCATCGGCTGCATTCCGCGCCTCCACCTCATAGGTTACCAAAATACTCAGCGATAGTAGCACTGCGGTACCTCGCTTAAAAGGAGAACAGAAAAAAAAAAGAGTAAAAATAGCACCATGACAAAGATCATCCTCTCCATCAACGCGGGGTCCAGCTCCGTCAAGATCTCGGTATACTCGGCGAAGCGCCACGAGGCGCCGAAGCAGCTAGCCGAGGCGCAAATAAGCGGGCTGACGGCGCCGCCCGCGCAGCTGTCATACACGCGGGGGGACGTGACGGTGCGCAAGAACGAGGAGCTGGGCGCAAAAGTAGAAAGCCAGGAGGATGCGTTCAAGACGCTCCTGGACGTGCTGACGGGGGACCCGGAGCTGGCCGCGATCTCGACGAAGGGGGACGTGTCGGTGGCGTGCCACCGCGTGGTGCACGGCGGGGACTACAAGGAGGCGAAGCTGATCACGCCCGAGACGTACCACCACCTGGAGCGGCTGACAGATCTGGCGCCGCTGCACAACGCCGGCGCCCTGCGCATCATCCACGCGTGTCTGGACGAGCTGCCCTACGCGCTCAACGTCGCCTACTTCGACTCGCAGTTCCACGCGACGCTGCCGCTGCACGTCAGCACATACCCCATCGACCCCGAGATTGCCAAGAACAACCGGCTGCGCAAGTACGGCTTCCACGGCATCAGTTACAGTTTTATCACCCGCGCCGTCGCCTCGCATCTCGACCGCGATGTCAGCAACTTGAACATCATTGCCCTGCATCTCGGCAGCGGCGCCTCCGCCTGCGCCATCCGCAACGGCCACAGCTGGGACACGAGCATGGGGCTCACGCCGCTCGCCGGTCTTCCGGGCGCCACCCGCAGCGGCAGCGTCGACCCCAGTCTCGTCTTCCACTACGCCAGCGACGTCGGGAAGCTGTCGCCAGGCTCCACCAAGGAGCTGCACATCTCGGTCGCCGAGGAGATCCTCAACAAGCAGAGCGGGTGGAAGGCTCTAACAGGCACCACCAATTTCGGTCACATCGCCGCTTCTGATGATCCCGCCTGCCGCCTCGCTTTCGATCTTTTTGTTGACCGCATCTGCGCCTTCGTCGGCTCTTACTACGTCTCGCTTGCTGGTCGCGTTGACGCTCTCGTCTTCGCTGGCGGTATCGGCGAGAAGAGCGATAAGCTGCGCGCTGCGGTCGTCGCACAGACTGAGTGTCTTGGTTTTAAGATCGATCCTCAGCTTAATTCTGCTAAGATCGAGCATGTCGTGCAGGATATTGGTAGTAAACACGCTCGTCACCGTACGCTTGTGTGCTGCACCGACGAGCAGTTTGAGATGGCGCGGGGCTGCGCTGAGAATGATGAGCTGTGGTAAGTTGGGTTATGTGACTTAGGTGGTTTTTTGGATTGTATTGCATTAGGAGTTGGCGCATGTGTTGTGCGATGCATGTAAATACCTTATTATTAATCGCATCTCCTTTGCGTGGGTTGGTTCTGGTTAGGGCATATCCTGGGTATCGGTAATACATACTGTACATAGAGTAGATATCATGGAGGAGATCTCGATCATCTGTGGAAAACCTAGGTATTAATCGATCTTAGTATGAAACATCTTGTCGTCTCCCCACTAGCTCTACATAGTAGTTGCGCTTCAACGTAAAAGTGAGGCTGTGGAAGAGGAGACGATGTGGCCCTCCGCCGATGAATAGTTAGTTGCTCTAGGCAACATGAAGCAAGAATTTACCTTGCCATCTAAGCGAAGAAGAGAAAAAGAAAACTTGAAGAGATCGACAGGCACGAGGAGAGACCCGCCAGCAGATCATCCATCACTTGACAGATTTTGTGACTTGTAACAAATGATGGAGATGAGAGAGGTGGAGATGGAAATGGAGATGGAGATGGAGATCTGTCTTGCTGTCCTAGCTCTAGTCCGGTGGAGATGGTTTCTATTTTTCTTGGGTTAGTTTGAAACCATCAAAGGTAATAATATGCGCCGCGGAGGATTTTAATTCTTCTTCCTTTCCTTCCACTTTCCAAATCAAGGGTAATGTAGTGGATTCCCAGCTGTTAAAAGTACCTCAACTAAGTGGGAAGCAACTTGGCCCGCCTGCTCCGGAATTGGGGGGAGAGGGAAAGCAGGGTCTCAGGAAGGGAGCCAGGGCAAGGGCCCCATCATATAAATCGTGATGATGCTTTGATGCAAGATGACGTCGTTGGAGGGTTAGAGGGGGGCTCGGCCGAAAAAGGGGGGCCGCCTTTTTTCCCCCTTCTATAACCCGCGGCGTCTTTTTTTCCCACGATGGAACCGTAAACCCGCAAGGTACAAACGGCGGCCCCATCAAGTTCGCGGACTACACTACTCCGAATGTACCTCTGTCAGGCAGGTAAGAATTAATTAGTTGATTAGGTATAAATGTAATACTGTAGTAGTCCAAACATGGTACGCGCTTATGTACAATATCATCTTAGTTGCCTCGCTTGCCTCGGTCGTATGTCAAGTCAAGTAAGCTTGTCAGCTGCGTGTCATGAGAATACCCTCGGAAGGGATCGTCGTCGGGGATGTGTTGAGGCTGGGCAGCAGGATGACCAAGGGGTTCATTCGCTCGACTTGGAAGAAAAAAAAGAACGGCCCCATCCACCTGGTACCGAAAACTGTTGTGCTACCCCGAAGTACAGCTTAGCCGGCATGCCGGACAGGTTGGCGGCCACACGTGTTACCGCACTACCTACCCTTAGCTTGCCATAGAATGCCGGGAAAGGAAACTTGAGGAAAAGGAAAAAGTAAGGCGGGCGTTGACGAGATCATCAGGGTCCACGCCAAGATCAGGGACTTGGCTGTAAATCGGTTGCAGCTATCGTCAAGTATTGAGCTCCCGCTCGGTTTAGCGTACACTTAGTTCGGTTTCCATCATTGCGATGACGAAATTCTGATGACCCTCGTGGGCTTCGTTTCGGAGTTCACTTCCTAATCCTCTCACACCATATAGCTGACATCTCGCTTTTGGACCAAGTATCCTGTCTTCAGAGAACCTGGCTCAAGTCAGCAATAGTAAGAATTGTAACTCAACACAGAAAATATTCACACTAGACATATAGGTAGATGTAGTGATTTCGGCTTTTTATCATTAAACATTGCTTCTCATTTCGTATGCCATCCGCCCCTTTTCTGTCCCGGGCGGACGTTGGTATCTAATGCCAACACCCAACATATCATATATATGTATATGCTCAAGCAAAATGCCACCCATTGACCGTTCATAGCGGCCCTTGACAGAGTTCCACCTACGCCTAATTGTCAGCTCCAATATACGAGTACATCGCATACTCGCCCTGCTGATCTTTGTACAACTACTCCACCCCTTTCCAGGTGAAGCCCAAGGGCGAAAGCCAACCGCCCCCTAAGCCGCACTACCCAGCAGAGAGAAGCGGGAGAAAACTCCATGCTCCTCCATTGCTTTTCCTGGCCGTTCCACAAATATGCAAAAAGAAGAATGAGGTGCGCCCGTCGTATGCTTGCCACCATGGTATCCAATAGTCTCCGTGAGTATAAGTCCCAAGTATTCCAAAACGCCCTGTCTAAATCAAATCCCATTCGTACCAGTCCCTGTAGTACATGACACTATACGTCCATTACCCCTTCATTAGTAGATAGTGGGTACCACCCAATGTCAAGCCGGTGTTAAATATAGAAGCGCTCATAGGCAGGACGGCCTAGGCACCTTCTTGACAGGCAATTGCTGCAAGGGCGTCCAGCCCACTGCTAGTTCTCGCCGCGCTCGGTCGGCTCAGCAAGGGGAGGTTGAGACCACGCATATCCCAAGCACCGCCTGGGGATGGGAGTGGCTGCGACTCGGGGCTATATGAGTCTGCTTCCCACATCTGAACATCGTGAGAAGGGACGCTGCTGTGAGATGACGCCTTAGATGATACCGACCCTCGCTTAGAGGATGAAGACAACGTGGAGCTCTTGGACTTAGATGAGCCGGAAGACCTCGACTTGTCCTTGAAGTGAGTTTCTAAGTGTTGCTTCATGTTGTCTGCGCGGGTAAACTTCTTGTGGCAGCCAGGGTATGTGCATTGCACTGCCTTCTCAGCAGTGTGGATCTTGGAGTGACGAGAGGCGTGACCCGAAGTGGTAAAAGTTTTTTCACACCCGTGGCTATCGCGGTATCGGCAGGGATAGCGCTTGCCAGTCTTTTCAGGTGCGCCAGAGCTGTTGGAGCTGTCATCCTCATATGAATTGGAACGGCTGGTCGCAACATAAACCGGACGTTTCATTCCAACCTGTTGGTCCGGGAGATAATCGTCATACAACGGCCGCGACGAGTAGTCGTATAGACCAGGGGTCAATGGAGAGTAGGCGTCGTAGCTGGCGTTGGAGTCGTAAGAGTCTGAACGGAGAAGCTCTGGGGTGTGGGGCGGTGGTGATTGGTCGCCGGCGGATTGGTAGTGGGTAGCCAAATAGTATGACTGACTGGAGTACGGGTCATCGTTCAGAAGAGAGACCTGACGGCCGGTGGCGTCTCTGGCGTGCATTGTGGTGTATGTGGATTTGGAGGTGGGCGCGGGCGGTAGAATGAAGATTTAATTGCTAATACAAGCTACTTGAACCAAAGTGGGATTCAAGTTTCGTCTCAACTTTTATCAATGCTTGATAAAATCGATGCTCACAACCAATGCGGTAGCGTAAGCGACAACGGAAATATGATGAGATGAGGATTGGTATATGTGCTCAATTAAACACAATCTGAGCGCGTAGAAGGTTATTGTGGGCAGCAGCTAAAACTGGCACGAATCGAAGCAGACACGACGACACGGAAGAAGGTTGTAGTGGTGGTGCTCGTGGTGGAGGAGGAGGAGGGATGGATGGTTGCGGTCTTTGTGTGAAGTGTATTGTATGTAGTATGAGCGTAGACAAGCTCAAGCTAGATCGGACCTAGTTTACACTACGATATATCGACAGTGATGATGATGAGGACTTAGTGAAAGAAGACGAATGAATTGTCTTTGAGGAGAACCAAGAACAAAGGTTGGGAAGTGAGGGCAGAAATCGGAGGAAGCTTTCTTGTGCAAGATACGACGGGAAGTGTGTTGGTTAAAAAGAAAGATGGGAAAGGCAGAATCCCATCGAGGAGCACTTTCCTCCACAATCTACTATGGATACCAATGCGTGCAAGTACCTGTAGTGGGGCATTTCCACCAAGACAGCACTAAAAAGTGCAGAGGAACATCCGTGGATGGGACTCAGCGACAGAGCAAGTGTTGCAGGGGTTCTAGGCTGACAGGGATCAGGGGTCGCTACTACGTAGCAAATGGTTCCAAAAAAGCAGAAGAAGCGGGGGCGCGGTTGCAGGCACATGGGACTCGACATGCTGTACCTGGCCGCGTATCACCAAAGTACCCTTTACGCATTTGGAGCCCGGCACCTAAGTATAGCAAAGATCTCTGTCACCGCTTATTTAGGTATGTACTGCAGGGTATTGTAGGTACCGAGTGTACCGAGTTACAGCCGTAAGGCTCCCGCTGTAGACGATAGATATCCTGCATAATAAACGGCTACCCTTTTGGCATTGGATATTCGGCATAGTACCGGCAGTAGAAGCTTGACAGTCTGACAGTGTACATAGTAAAGCAAACGTACCATTTGGTTTGATTTACCATCCATGTAGGTATCATTCCAGAAGATGGGAGATGCAGGTTGATTTTCTCGTATCAACATCTACACACATCTAGATAACACCACTTACACAAGATGGGCTGACGCGGAGATTGGAACTTAAACCAAGATGCATGCATAATAGCGATTGACTCGAGGTATTTGAGGGGAAACATTTTCCATGCTGCCGAGTTTAACTTAATTCTTTGTTAAGACGACAGGAAAGCAAGCACATATTTCTTATATGTACATACCTACATAGGTATTACATAGGTATGTGTTGCTCCCCCCTCCCCTGCAAATACGATCTCCTTGAATCTAATGTTGTAATTAAGTTAATCACGAATCACGATAGTATCATGTTGATCCGTTCCATGACCGAAAGCCTCAAAGAGCCAACCTCGCAAGAGTACAGATACGTACCTCTGCATGCAATCTCAAGTGGAGAGGGAGATACATGTAGGTGAAAAAGGTGTCGGACGAATTACATACCAGCATTACGAGGAGCTGAATGAGACAGGTACGTAGCTCTTCACCTTGTGTCAAGGTACGTACTGTGATCAGCAGGCACGTTTGGATGTTGCATTATTATTCGGATCTTGCCAGCATTGGTAACTCACTCGACCTTGGATGCGGCGTGCCTGGCATTGGACTCTAGTTATTTCAAGATACAAGCACCATCAGATCGGTCGCTCAGGTCCCTGATTTACATTCCAACTTTGGGAACGGCTCATGCTGCTCGGGTTCCATCCGAAACCCACTCATAAGGAGAAACAGAGCTCCACGAAAACAGACTTATGCTAGCTTATGCTAATCCAGCTCAGCAACGATGGTGACGTAGGAGGCTAACAAGTGAAGCTTACCTGACTCAGTTGAGAGCTCTCTCTCTCTCTCTCTATCTCTCTTTCTCACCGTCTAATATGATCGTCTCGTCTCATTTGACACTATCATCGTACTATCAGGCTTTGGGGTGGATTTCGAATAGTTCTGCCAACCAGAGGGATATCTTGAAAGACAAGCTGAAGCATTCCGGGGCAGGTAACAATTACCGGTGACATACAAGCATAAGATATGCCGGAGATGAGCATTCGAGGCGATCATCTTATTTCCTTCTTTTCCCACATCCATGATGATTTTTGTTGTTTTTTGCTCCTTCGGATGGGTCTTGCATTGCACGTTTTGACTTACACAGCCAGACAGCTAAAATACCAATCGTACTACAGCAATAAGCTTTGGCGGAGCAAATCAGATCAAGACGAGATGAAACCAATTTCCATCAGCTCCGTTGCACAAGCTCCCGATTCCAGGGTTCAATATTCTTGGGATGCCCTAGATGCAGCAGACCGAGCTCTCACCAATGTCTTGACACCTCATGTTCCTTCTCGTCGGGAAATTTGAATATTAATAGAGAAAAAGCTAGGTGAGATGATTCGTCGGTTGCGCCAAGCCAATTGCGTCAAAGGGGTACAAAGTTGGGGTACATCGAGCAATTAGCCAAGGTACATGTCGGAAACCTTGTGCAACACGGACCATTCATGGTATTCTGCTTTCCCCTTCAGAATTCGATGCTTCAATGTCTCCACCCACACACCCCCCATCTCGATCCCCGACCATCACTTTCCCCTTCGTCTGGGTACATTAGCCACATTTCACATTTGGGTCTCACAAAGCGCCAGCTCGGCAAGTCTGTCTACCTATCTATTCACCATGTGCTACAATCATTGATCTATTATTAAGGGTCCGAAAGAGTGGGATGCATCCCCTTTACTTTTTTTATATGGTGCGGGAGAGACAGGAAAAGATATGGATTCACCATTTTCCTGGTCTTTCTCTGTACATACATAGCTATTATATCGTACCTGGAAGTCGGTATGTATGTACCATGCACGTATCCCGGACGTCGTAGGAAGGTAGGGAAAACGAGAGAATTGATCAGAAAATAATGATGTCATTCATTCGGAGGAATGAAGGGGCTCGGAATCAGGGTAAGCATTCGGGCGGGTCGATGTCAAATAGTGAAGGGTTGATGGGCAGAGGAGCTGTGTGCGGTTGTTTCGATTAACCAGCGATTCTGGATCGAGATTTCCGCAAGAGATCGAATGTTAACGACGACCGCCGGACGCGGTGGGGCTATAATGGCTCCACCAAAAGTACTGTTGATCTCGGTCCCTTGCCCGAGGAAGTTACCAGGCAGCCAGGCTATTACTACAGTACTTACCTACATTGTTGGTAGGTAACATGGTAGGTAACATATAGGTACGGGGATATCCAGTCCCCACATGGAGACTTGGGTTTTTTTCGAGCAAAGTTTCGTTTTAGGGCACCATTCCTGCCAGAACTAGCAACGGAAGAGCTGGAAGAAGGGTCACTGCGTCGCAAGGTCCCTGGACTTGATACCCTAGGGCTTACGAGTTACAACGTTTACCAGCTTAGGTGCCGACCACCGATTTAGAGAATCTAAGGGACTTTCGTCTCTTCGTCTTGTGAAGATCCAATTGATCTCCCTCACAAACCACCTCCGCCAGAATCGTTCTACTGCACCTTACTACTTCAACACAATGCACATAGGTATATATCAAAGAGGCTCAGTGTGGCTTTCTTGGTTACATAAGAATCCATACATATGGAACTCGACCAGACGACTTATGGTGGGGAACACAGTCTTAGTACGGCCGGTAGCTCTACACGCCATGCAGAGCCGGTGAAGGTACAAAACACAACTAACAACATGTAATTAATACCTACATGCAGTAAGGGTTTAGTGTCTTCAGCTACTCAACTGACCAAAAAAATCCAGGGTTCTCCAAGCACGGCGCTAGCGCTCTCTGCACGCCATGTAGGGAGGCAGGGAGGGAGGGAGGCAGGGAGGGAGGGAGGCAGGGAGGGAGGGAGGGTAACTAAGTCCTTGAAATTCTTTCCAAATTCTGGTGGCATGCCATGCGTTGTGCGACATACCGACAGCGAGAAGCGAATCCGCTTCGGCACGATTAAGAAGGACGCATAGCGATGTGAGTGGTGATCGTTGATAGGAGTACTACCTACCGGAATGGAATAAATGGAACGAATAAGAATGGAATACGGCAAGCATTTCCTTGAATCCGCCCGCCGAATATTCCACCTGCAAGCGTAGCAAATTTTCTAGGGTTGAGGACCTCGCTCCGCGCATCAGCGACACAAAGATCGAAACAATGAAGGGAAATCGTCGATTCGCAGCCGATCGCAAGCATGGTGATCCACTCTACAGGAACACCCCCCTCTGGTATTTCTGGTATTTCGGTATTTCTTGGCACGAACTTCGTATCTTCCACAGCTTCCATAGGGCCAACTTATCGCTGGACCGACCAGGGGACCCGACCAGGCCCCCGGCAATGCATATGCTAGCTGTTTATGCTCCCCTGAATTTGTTAATTGCCTGCTGCCCTTCACCCTTTGACCCTCTGCGTCGCGGCGTATTTTGATATTCCAAGGGCTTCTGGCGGTCTGATAATACTACATCTTCGTTAACCGAATAAACGACATGGTCGTTCCCTGGACTTCTGGAATTTCTTGTCCCCTATCCATGCACGCCGGCTTAGTGATGTACCCAAGTGAGCCTCTTGAACCCGGAAACGGACGGGTACTATTTTGGTACATCCCTAGCGCAAACCCCCGAAATACCTCACTAGACGAGTTTTGCAATTACAACGGAAGCATATCGTGTCCTCGAATGGCGCCGAGACACTCAGAAGCGACAACCTCTCAATGCGGTATGTTACAGCTTATCCGTGGTCATCGAACGTTGAAGCCGAGGAGGATAGACTGTGGTACGCACGATTTTCTCTGTGGCTCGAGCCATTGAAGGCGCTCAACAACTTCCATATGCGGTACATCCAGGTCAATGTTTCTGTTCCTATTCGCGGGCAACTAGAACGTTGAGTAAATATCTATGAAAATAGTATGGGTGCGTTCGACGTAACAGTAGTCCTATTTTCTTTCTCATGAGAAATATCTTGGTCTCATCTGAGAATATACCTAATCTGTACCTACCTAAACACCTAAGAGACTTCCTTGTCTTCACCGGCTCACCGGCTCAATACTTACACGCGTACGCCTGCACACGGACGTGCACATCAAATATGGATCGAGCACTTATCACGATGACGCAAATGTAGCTTGTCCTACTCTCCGTCTCAAATTTTTGGAGATTCACGGGACACGATTTCGGAGCTTTAGGTCCACCTGGCTAGCGAGCCGGCCGAGATTCCGACGTGTTAGGTTGTTTCTACTTTTCCCACATTCCCCCCATGCCCGTGGGTGCCTTGTTTCCGGCTCGGCACCTTGGTCGCTCTGTGCTCCAAGTGCACTTCGTGAGGCTTGGATGTGGAAGATTTGGGGGCCAATTATTGATCCTCCCAGGTCCCTCATCCTTTGTCAAAATTTTGCAAGGCCTAGCCCTGGACCTTACCTGATATAACGCCTGATTTTAAAGGAAAAGGAAATATAACCATGCCATTGGATTCCGGATGGGACACCGTACCCAGCAAGCAGCTCAGCCGAAAAAAACCATCAACCCCTGCTTGCTTACGGATTTCAAGACGACGATGCCTGGATGCTTAGCACTCAAAAGAAGAGGGGCCCCACACAGAAAAAGCAAACCATTCGAGTATCAGACGATAAACTGACAGAAGGTCGTCTCGGAACATGTCGTCGAGATCGAGTGTATTCGGGTTAATATGTCCCCATATCAGCGAGAGCATTGGTATTATCATGCTATAATGGCCTTTTAGTTACAGGTTCACCATGCATATTCGCATGAAAACAGATCAAATCACAATTCGCAGAAAGGCAGACATACAGTACATGCTGCATGCAAATCTGACAAAACAAAATAAAGCAATACCGTGCTGTAAAATCTAAGTATGCATCCACTACATGCAGTTACGAAATGCTCAAGCCAAGCCAAGAGGCTACAGATACTGTCACATCAGTCTAGAACCATATCTCTTATCCTCATTACTACCTCCTGCTCTATATGCCATACAAATATCAACAAGGTGGTGTACTCTTCAGGAGCCAAGTCTGCCCAGAACATGACTCGCACGTTTGAATTTGTTCAAAGCAATAGACGCGTAGTTTAGGCCAAGCTTTGTGTAATAGCCATGAAGTTTATCTGGATATGTTGATGGGTACATTACTGAAAAGAGGTGCCAACAAGGAAGCCAAGACATGAGATTCACAGAGCCAAGAGAAAACCAATAGGAATGAAACCATATCAACTACCTTGTAAGGTAGGTCGGCCACGAGCCCAGCGGCACGTATTATATAGGATTCTATGTATGATAAGATTAATTATCTATTCGTCGTACAGAGATGATACCAAGAACGAGCAATGAATAATATGACTCGCTGATTATTTGAAATGGTGAGATGTCTGGATGTTCGTTCCGGTTGAAAATCGACCGAGGCCGTGCCCCCCATGAACCGCATTCTTCATCCGCGGCTCCGCGACAACCCTAATCCCCGCGTACCAAGTCATTGTATCAAGAAACGTGCACCGGCCGTTCGGGCACATGTAACAAGCCGTGGGCCCTACTATCTTCCCGGTCCACTAGATCGTGTCCGATGTTTTCGGGGCGGCTGTGCAGCTTTACATATAATAACAGGTTTGCTGAAATTATCGAAGGAAGATCTTATCTGACTTGCTGGTTACGAGGCCTGCGAGGTCCGCCCAGCCGTCTCTAACTCATCATGTTCTTAGAAAATTTTACACTACTGTGGAAAATCAATAAACTCTTCCCACTGATCGACCGGGACCTGAGTCCCGCAACTTTAGTTTTGCATGCCTTTCTCCACCGTCTTATCCGAGAAGTTAGAGCTCTAGGTATTGACATACTGTAGTTTGTTGTTATTAGTAGCTACATACATATCTGGCTGCCTCTTAGCTGCGCAAATCTTGACTTGATACAGATTCTTGTACGAGTACATGGTGGAATAGCCATCCCAGAAGTATATCTACATACTTGTCCACATATCTATACATACGCATACACAACAGGATGGAAATGCGAATATGCATCCATCCCTTATCCCTCGTCCCTGATTCACCAACGATGAATGCTGCGTACATGAGTACCAAAAAAAATCAACAAAATCTTTTACCCCGCGCCGTGGACCACACAGCTCCTTCACATGCGAACCCTGTCTCTCTCCTATGTGAGCATGTCACCGTGACCCAAAACCCAATGACGAAATCCTGTTTTTTTTTTTCTTTCGCATCTGATCTTCGAGAGATCAGCGCTCAAGCAGCTTACCCCAATACTTCAAGTGCCCGAGAAACGACCATTGTTACCCCTTACGTACAGTAGCACAGCAGCAGACATTATTATATGTGCTTGTATATTTACTCCACCTTCGTCGGCCGAGTTCCTGCGTGCGGGGATCGATTGCGAAGGGAACAACGTAATATTATTTACCCCATAAGAAGAAAAAAAGCTAGACGATACCCCATCATCCATCATCCCCAACTTTGCTGCCATGCCAGCGCAGCAGCAGAGCTGGAGCCGTCGAGAATTGCAAATAATACCGCGAATGCCATGTAAGTGTGAGTAGCAGAAAGAAATTTGTATGGACTCGCTTGATGGGTAATAATCAAGAGGTGGTGCAAAACGAGCACGTATATGAGGTGTCGTTGTTCGTAGGTAGCAATGGAGACGACGTTGAAAAAAAACAAAAAAGGGCTTGGATGGGAATTCTCGAGCTTTCGCCGGTACGAAAATGCCGAAATCCCATCCTCGGAGGGTGCGGGTTTCACCAGATTGCCATCTTTCTTTCTTTCCCACCCCCATTTCTTATTTTCCCCCCTTATCTTCGAACTCGATTTCCGCGAATTCCATTCCAACCCACTTTACTAAGATATGTTGTCACCTCACGTCCCTCGCGTGCGACACACACGTCAAGTTGTGTACCTAGGTATGTAGGTAAGTATGCATGTATGTATGTATGTATGTATGTACACAGCTCTCTCTATGTAGGTATATGTGTCGTACCGAGTAGAGGGATTTTCGTTTCGTTTCGTTCCATTCGACGTACAACAACCCTGCATCAGCAAGCAGTAGCTGTTGAATATGTATGATGCACATAAATAGGTACCGTATTGTGTCGTTACACCTACATCATATCTCACATCTTGATAATTATGTATGTATATCCACAAATACATATACATGTCCATGCTTATTCTTCGTACAACACATACAAGTACATGTAAAAATCCCATCTATCACAATCCCAGAACCATGGACTTTCGTCCGTGAAACCGCACGTGCACGCGCGCGCCGCTCTCACTGTGTCTCACGACAGACATGGTTGGTAATACACGAACATTATCCCAAGCCCCCAAAAAGGACATCTTCGCCCGGAATCGAGATCTGTGTGAGGGCGTCGTCCCAGGGTCCCGGTGAGACAAGGCGCAACGTCGTGCTTCCCTGGCTGTTACGCGCATCTGCGTCAAGTGGACAAGGATTGTCTATATGCAGGGGGAAAAAAAAGGAAAGAAAAGAAACAAAGTTAAGATAATAAGGGACATATCATATCGTATCATATCATATCAAACTTACCCCCTTACCTTACCTTGCCTTACCTAGCCGTAATTACCACGAACCTTTCGCAACTTTGCAGTAGTAAAAATGCATATTTACATCTTATCCAACTAGCTTCGGCCTAGATCAGAGTCAATTTGCACGATGGGACGATCACGGAGCCGACTCTCTGGCTCCGGAGAGGATGGACGGGACAGAAACAAAGTTTCGCAAAAGGGGTTCAGATGGCATGGCCTCCGCAGAATTAACTTTATGGAGACAGACACGAGGGAAGAAAAAAAGCCCACAAGACACATAAGTATTCGTTGTCGTTGCATGAGTCGAACCTTAAAAAAAACTACTAGTAGTAGGTATCATCTGCTAAGGCATTTGCGACTAAAAAAACCCGTGTTGGCCTTTCTTCGGTAAAGCAGATAGTCTTAGTTAGACTCGATAGACTGACTAGAGCTTGCGTGCGTACATAATTAGCCTCCCTTCCAAGAACAGAATAGAGAAGAAAAAAAAGAACGCCAATACTATGCAGCCTGAATCAACCAACCGGGAAGCACGCAAGTAATACTTTGCTGCAAGATAAAAACAGCAAGTTGACTAAAACCCCACCGGCCCTGTAGACGCCATTCCGTACACGTTTTTGCTCGTCTGCGCACCATACCGCATGCGTTGCAGAAAAAAAACCCCTGCTTCCAAAGAGGGGGGGGGGGGGACCCTCATGTCTTAGAAGCGGCGTCGCATCCTATTCGACCCTTCATCACTTCTTAGCAGGCAAGGAAGGCGGTCCCATCTTGCCAGCACCCGTGTCAACTTTCTTGTTTGGCGGCTCCTTGAAGCCACCACCGTTGGCGCTACTGGCAGCCCCGCCACCACTGACTTGGGTAAAGGTGCCTCCCTTGAACCACCGGTCCTCCTCCGCCTTCCTCTTGCGACTGAGCTCGGCCTGCATCTTGGGGTCCACGAGCTCTAGTCCCTGCACCGGCGTGAATGCTAGGGAGGACGCCGTCCCCGCACCGCCCCCGATCGTGGACCCTACCCCTGAGGTGCGAAGACCCTTGCCGCGGAGGTCGATGTTGCCGTTTGATTGGCCGAAGCCGCGCAGAGACGAAGCTGAACCCCCGACGGGCGTGGCGCCTCCCCATCCCTTGTGCTTTTGACTTAGTTTGGCTCGTGTCCGGTTGTCAATCTGCATGCCACGGATTCGTCCATCGTTCGTTTGACCAATCATTCCCATGCCCGCAGTAGAGTCTCCTATGCCGTAGTCCGTCTCTCGCTCCTCTTTACCGAACACCATACGGTTCTGAGCTTTACGGAGATCAGTCATCGCTGTTGCCTCCTTCGCCTTTCGCGCTCGTCGACCACCTCGTTTCCGGGAGGGCTTATCGTCTGGCGCGGGTAGGGCTCGCTGACCCTTGTTTGGAGGTGGTTCTGTCAACTTGTCTAGTCTCTCCAAACACTGGCTCCTCAATTCCTCACCGTACGATCCGTCCGGGTTTGTATGGCCAGTATCTGCACGCGCAGCCAAGACTAGCTTCGCTGCTACTGCCTTCATGGCTTTCTTCTTCAGATCGCTGGGTATACCGCGGATGATGGGCGAATGGAAGAGATAACCCTGCTGCTTGACACCTACATTGGTGGCAAACGCTGTATTTCCTGTTCTTTTGGAACCCCAAGCGGCAAGATTACAGGCGGGCGTTCGAGTAAGGTTGGTCAATCCTCCCGCCGTGTTGATCAGTTGAGCAGCGGTTAGAGATCCGATCAAGGTAGTCAGATTGGGAGCGAAGATGTTCATCCGGGACTGTACGTAGTCCGTAAGTGTCTTTTTAGCTTTGTCCATCTTGATCATCATGTGGCAGGCCTTCAGAATTCGTTCAAGTTCCTCTTGGCTTATCTCGCGACCCTTTGTCGTAGTAGCTTCGACAGTAACAATCATCAACGAAGGTCCATCTAATACAGACTTCAGCGATTCGCCCAAGGGATTCTCAACTGAGCCCTGGAGGGCTCTGATGCTATCCGAGTCCATAGGTCCATTTCCGAGAATGGCTACCACCTTCGCGTATTCGATGGGGTTCTGGACAAGCGTCTCAAGTTCGGGGAATCGAGCGGAGTAGTGGTCTCGGATGAACTTATGGACTTTCATAATCTCGCCATCGATCTGGGTAGATAGAGTGTTGGATTCAGTGAGGATCTTGTACTCAGGGTTGTCCTCAATGTTACCTATGTTCGTCGTGTGCGGCGTAAGAGGTTTCGATTGGTAATGTGCGATATCCTATAAGTCGTAACGAATCGGGTCAGGTCTATAGCTCAAGCCAGGAGATGTAAACATTTCATCGCTGTTCACAAGTAGGGGGGAAGAGAGGGTAGACTAACCTTGAGAAGAGGTTCCAATCTGTCCATGACAGTGGTGACCTTGCGGATATCTTTCACGTTGCCTAACTGTAACTTTTCGACTTTCGCTTTGGTAGCTTCTTCATCTTCAACAGGCTCTGTAGCATTGCCATTCATGCCACCCATCTCTTCGTCCTCGTCGGGTTCTTCCTCTTCATCACCATCAAGAATCATTTCGCTGTTGTCGCGAGGAGCTGGGGGACCAACGACTGGCCCATCAAGGTCGAGACCGGCATCATTTTGCTCTTCGCCATTCTCGGACCCGGAGTCCTCGAAGTCGTTCAGCAACTCCTCGGCGAGGGTTGACATCGTGCCGATCGGTAATCGATCGTAGGGTGTTTGCGCGACAGTGATGAAATCGAATGGAGATTGAATAAAAGGTGTAGATCACTTTGCTGCGTTCAATAGGAAAATAGGAGGATATCTTGAGGATACGGAAAGCTCTTTGTGGATGAAGGTGGATAAAGTTCCATTTGCGACAGCGAAATAAAAAAAGAACCCAAGTTTGGTCGCAGCCTCTTACATACATAGTACTAGTCGCGATTGTAGTTTAATGTGGGGTTACTAAGTTTTATGTCCAATCATTTCGAGGTATGACGCGACTTTGCAGCCGGCTAAACTTATTTTTCCGTGAATCGTCCAGGGTCAAGTTCAATTTGATCTCAGTCGCGCCTGTTACTTTTCAGCCTCGCAAGCTCTTGTACAAAAACCATAACTTGCGGTTGCCACAACCATTAGCTTGGTTGGCCAATCTGCATCATCTTAATCTCGCTTAGTGATTTCTTTCTTCTTTCTTCATTTTTCCACTTCATTCACCCATCAACTTCGTTACCGACATTCATTAAGTCAACATGGAGTCCTCACGCGGCCCTCCGAGGGTCAAGAACAAGGCCGCCGCGCCTATTCAGATCTCTGCCGAGCAGCTGCTTCGAGAGGCAGTCGATCGCCAGGAGACGTCCCTGCAAGCACCTACACAGCGTTTCGAGGATCTGGAAGAGCTCCATGAGTTCCAGGGTCGAAAACGGAGAGAGTTCGAGGACTATGTCCGCCGAAACAGGATTAATATGAACAACTGGATGCGCTATGCAGCATGGGAATTGGAACAGAAAGAGTTCAAGCGCGCGCGATCCATCTTCGAACGAGCCCTCGATGTCGATTCAACGTCCGTCATACTATGGATCCGATATATCGAGGCCGAGATGAAAAACAGAAATATCAACCATGCGAGAAACCTCCTTGATCGCGCTGTCACCATCCTACCAAGGGTTGACAAGCTGTGGTACAAATATGTCTATATGGAGGAGATGCTGGGCAACATCCCTGGTACAAGACAAGTATTCGAGAGGTGGATCTCCTGGGAACCCGACGAGGCGGCGTGGAGTGCGTACATCAAGCTGGAAAAGCGGTATGGCGAATTCCAACGCGCCCGCGAAATCTTTGAGCGCTTCACCATAGTGCATCCTGAACCGCGCAACTGGATCAAGTGGGCAAGGTTTGAAGAAGAGTACGGAACAAGTGACCTTGTCAGAGAGGTATTTGGTACCGCGGTGGAGGCTCTGGGTGATGAGTTTGTGGATGAGAGACTCTTCATTGCGTACGCGAGGTTCGAAGCGAAGCTCAAGGAATATGAGCGGGCTAGGGCCATCTACAAATACGCTCTGGATCGTCTGCCTCGATCCAAGTCCATGGGCCTGCACAAGGCCTACACGACTTTCGAGAAGCAGTACGGCGATCAGGATGGTGTCGAGGACGTAATATTGTCAAAGAGAAGGCGGCATTACGAAGACCTCATTAAGGAGAACCCCAAAAACTACGACATATGGTTCGACTACGCCCGGCTAGAGGAAACATCGGGCGACGTGGATCGGGTTAGGGATGTATACGAACGAGCAGTGGCACAGATTCCGCCGACGCAGGAGAAGAGACACTGGAGACGGTACATTTACCTGTGGATTTTCTACGCCATCTGGGAGGAGATGGAGGCGAAGGACATCAGCCGAGCACGCCAGATATACAAGCTATGCGTGGATCTTGTACCTCACAAGAAGTTTACGTTTGCTAAGGTCTGGCTTCTGCGGGCGCAATTTGAGATACGACAGGGCGAACTGACGGCTGCGCGCAAAATACTGGGACAAGCGATTGGTATGTGCCCGAAAGACAAGTTGTTCAAGGGTTATATCGAGTTGGAGCTGAAACTTTTTGAGTTCGTACGATGCCGAACCCTCTACGAAAAGCACATTGAGTGGAACCCAGCCAACTGCCAAACCTGGATCAAGTTCTCCGAACTCGAAAGAGGACTGGACGACCTCGACAGGACAAGAGCCATCTTTGAACTTGCTATCAACCAGCCTACCCTAGATATGCCAGAGTTGCTGTGGAAGGCGTATATCGACTTCGAGGAAGAAGAGGGCGCGTACGACAAGACACGCGATCTATACGAGAGGTTGCTGGAGAAGACAGATCACGTCAAGGTATGGATCAGCTTTGCGCACTTCGAGATCAACATCCCAGAAGAAGACGAGGAAGAAACAGAAGAGGAACGACCTGTCAGCGAGGAGGCAAAGGCCCGAGCTCGCAGCGTATTCGAGCGTGCTCACAAGCGCATGAAGGAGAAGGAGCTCAAGGAAGAGCGTGTTTCTCTTCTCAATGCCTGGCTGTCTTTTGAACGTACGCACGGATCGGCAGAAGATATCGAGAAAGTACAGAAGCAGATGCCACGGAGAACGAAGCGCAGACGCAAGCTCGAAGACGACACGTTCGAGGAATACATCGACTACATCTTCCCGGCAGACGACGAGCAAAAGCAAGATATATCCAAGATGCTTGCCATGGCTCAAGCTTGGAAGCAAAGTGGTGGGGCAGTCAGCGGGTCGGGTTGATCTGCTTTATGTTTGGTGTACCAGGCCAGGCTCCTGATATCACGCGAGCCAAGCATTTATTTGGTTTTGTACATAACAGGTCTTCTGAATCTTTAAGCAAAGAAGCCCGTATAATAAAACTTCGAACCAGATGGATACCAAATAAATTTAGCTTCAGAGACTTTACATGCGACTTGTACCATTTTATGCGCTTACTCCCCCAGCTTCTATGTATCATCTACCCATAGTCGTATGAGGAGCATTGCCAAGCTGTGGAGGAGTCCCTTTGCGGCTCGGCTCCCATATATAGCTTGAAAGAACTACATACTAAGTGTCTATAACTCTATCCATATGAAATTATTTACCTGCAGACTAATTTATCCTAATTCTCCAGAATAGGGAGGAGCTGGAGCCCTTTCATCTCAATCAAGACGTAGCAAGAAATATACCTAGATAAAAGCAAAGCAAGTAAACATCGGGTGCATACGTCCTAGAACGACCGAAGCAATCAACCTGCCAACTTACTAATAATTATAAGATGGGAAGAGGAAAGGAATCCTCATGCATGAATTACTAGGTCGGTCCCCAGCTACCCGGGTCTCCCGATATCGAAAAAAAAAAAAAAAAATCCCACGTCGCAAAGCCACGACGATAGCGCGGAAATGGGAGGCGGTCAGCACAATGACATCATGGACTTTTTTTGGATGGGAGGAATAAATTAACGCAAGACGCCTGAGTACCTAAGTCAGATAGTTCATCCTATCTTCCCGATTTGAACTCGATTCCCGATCTTTAGCGTTGGTGGTATAAGCCTAGGATTAGGTAGATACCAGCCTACTGATGGATCTGCCGGTATATTTCTTCCTGCTCCAGACACGAAAGCATATGTACATAATAACTAGGAGCACTTGTACTATGAACTGACCTAATGCAAGCAGAGACTATTCTCCAGTCGGGTAGGTAGGTATGTATGTACGCTGTACAAATGGCAGTCTCGTGACAGGTCAGTTACACCGATCAACCAACTCTCTCCAACTTATACAAGTACCAATGACATATTGCTCCGGCCCAACGAGCCTCGTTGGGTAGCATAACCGTTTTATGTCCATCGTTCCCTTGCATACACAAGCACACGAGCAGACGGTAGATAAGATGTAATTGTAGAGTCAAGTCAAGGTAGAGGGGAAGTTAAACATGTGGAATAGTAACGGTAGTGGTAGGTAGGTAGTATTAAAACATCTACAGATGTGCGTGCTATGTAAAGTGGCCATGTCCTCCCCCCCACTTCCACTATATAGAAGAAACATGACAGAAAGAAACCAAAATATCCAATGAGAAATAAATCAGAAGAAAGGGGTTTCGTGACGTCGTCCAATCAGAAATCGTCCCAAAATTGATCATCATCGTTCATCGTTAGGAAGACCCGGAGATAAATATCCATAACCACCCCCCCCTCCTTAAAAGAAAAGGAGGCTTGATTTGATCCTGCAGCTTTCCTCTCTCTGACCCCCAACCTAGCTGCCCCCTCCACTCCCACTCCCGCTCCCACTCGTTCTCCCAATTTTCACACACCGCCACGGGGGAAACGTGTACCCAGCATAGCATTATTAGATCCCGTCCACGATGGTCCCTTCCCTCCCATCCTTTCTCTCGGGTATCCAACCCATGAGTGCGTGCCACGCATGCATCTTCATCCAACAACATTATTCATTCCCCCCCAAACCCCAAGATCCCTGCCCGATCCCATCTCACTCCCATGCATACCCATTGGAAAATCGTGAAAGGGTAGGGTACCAATCAACTCGTGCGTATGTAGCGGAGCAGTCTCATGCATGCGTCTCTCTCGAAATTTCGTTTGTCGACAGTGAAACGCGGGAAGGACGGGAAACACAGGACCCAGGTCCGCGGTATCCGGGATTGGTTGTCCTGCACGAGGGAGCAAAAATCGAATGCTCCAGACCGCCTGCAGATCCTCCCCCGGTCCTTAAGTGACACGGGAGTGGTATAGGCAGGCTATCAGGTAACACTCGAGTTTGCTCCTCTGGTGCATTACAAGCCCCGGCTTCCCCATCTACCCAAGACATTTACTTGTCATGGTGGTGGTGGCGGCGGTGACGGCCATCTGTCACAAAGTCAAAATTAGAAATGGTCATTATAAAAGTTCAACTTTTGCATAAGTAGTAAAAAATCATCATGGAATTCTTGCGTAGCGTATCGTTAGGAGATTCAGATGAAGAGAAGACGACAAGAAGAAAAAAGACGCAAAGTAGAAATTCGTGACGGGCGAGATCCTGTTTTCTATGGCAAGTAGAAAAACATGTCAGAAATGACCGGGTTTCGTATGTCTTCGTTAAGAAAAAAAGCAAATAATGGATAGATCCGAGGCAGATAGGATCAGCTTCTCCCCCCAAAACTTGTTTCCAAGACGCCTTCTTTCTCTCTCTTTCTTTCTTTGAAGCTCCCAAAAATTTTGTATTATCCAAAATCATCAAACATGGCAAATTCGTAAAGTCGTAATGGGGGTGTGTATGTTGCAATCATACATGTGGTGCAAGTGGCGTACAGGTGTGAAGCGGGAGAGGATGCTTGTGATTGTCCCTCCACAGCTATCGGCTTCTCTCGTAGCCTACAGGAGGTGCAGGCAACGTAGCAGAATAGGGATTTCCATCGGAATAGCGAGGTCCCTCGTCGTACCGACTTTCTCTTGGTGGCTCTGAAGAGCTCCAATTGTCAGCCCGGGACCTGCCGCTGTAGCTGGAATTTGACCGTTTGAGCCTCTCCACCCGTTTTTCGTGGCGCTTCTGCCTCTGCTCTTTCCATTCACGAACTGCTTTGTGCTGCTCCCGGGCTTCCTTGAGCTCCGAGAGGGCGCCCTTGACGCCCATTGCTGCAATGCCAACCGAGGCTGCATCTTGTAGGAGAGCCTTGGTCTTCAGCTTCTTGGCTTCTTCCGGGCTTAATTTACCCTCCTTGACTGCCCTGTGCCTTGCGTCACGCTGCCCCATACTGCCGTACACGTTGTTGGCAGCGTGAATTGTTGCAACAGCGGCCAACCCCGTCGTAATGAGCTGTTTACGTCGCATCTTCGACGTCATCTTTTCGTCTTCATCTGAATCTCCAAGATCGCTACTAGAAGCGGAACTAGACCTACCTCCTCGTGAACGAGATGAACTACGCGGTCCACCAACGGATCTTTCCTCCTCATCATAATCATCATACCCGTCATCTGCAGGTCCCCTTCCACCTCTCATATAAGCACCGCGAGACTTATGATCTGCATCGTAGCTATCTTCTGACGGGCTTCTGTGGCGGCTTCGACGAGGGGAGCGGTCGTCATCGTAGTCATCATCAGCGGGAGCGCTGCCTAAGCCGAGCTTTGCAAGGCTACGTCTTGTTTTGTCAACGATGCTCCGACTGCGGCTACGGCTGCCCCGACTGCCCCGACTAAGGCTGCGGCGTCTTCGGGGTGAGGGACTGCGACTGTAGTATGAGTCGGCACTGTCGTCCCGGCGAGATCGGGATCGACTTCGGTTATCGACAAGTTTCTTGGCGCCGAGAGCTCCCAGACCCGCCGTAGCCAATGCTGCGAGGCCGCTTCCTCCTCCGCCCTCAGAACGGGCACGAGAACGTGACCTGCTTCGGCCCGTCCTTCGATCCTCTTCAATGTCTTTCCTAGAGCCATGAAGCATGCGGTTACCAAGAAGACCACCGACAACAGCTTCCAAAAGGTGGCGACCACTGTCTTTAGAAGGATCATGAGCGGCGTCGATGGTCGCAGCACCAGCTGCTGCGGTAAGAACACGCTTCATCTTCTCTCCTTTCCAACCACCAGGTTCCTTCGCAACTCGGAATGCTTCGGCGGCGCCAGCAACGAGCGATGCCTTGGCAGCTTTCTGCATTCTAGCAGCAGGAGTATCCCGTGAGCTCTTTATGCTACCTCGTGAACGATAAGAGTCCGGGCTGCCACGGCGGCTTCCATGGTGACTCCTGGAGTCCTTGTCGGAACCAGCACCGGTAAGGGCTTTAATAGCGCCCCCGAGACCAGCTGCAGCTAGCGCATTCTCGAGGAAGGACTTGTTGCCCTTGCGGTTTCTCGGGTCCTCCTCCTCATCGTCTTCGTAATATTCGGAAATGCGACCATCTCGGCCTTTGTGGACGACGTAAGTTGATTTTTTGTCTTCCTTATTGGCGTGTTTGTTGTAGAAGTCGGCTCCCTGGTATCCAGCAAGAGCACCAGCAGCACCGAGGGCAGCCGATGCAGCTACGTTACGGTGAACGTCGTAGCCTTCTTTCTCGGCTTCGCGACGATCCCAAAGCTCCTTGGCTCCGGCAGCTAGGAGGCCACCAGCAACAGCGGCAATGATCTTTTCTTGCTTGTTCAGAACACGCTTGCGGGTCCTCTCCTCCTCTTCGTAATAGACGCTGCCGGTCTTTTTGGGAGGGCGACGATCCCTCGGCGCAACATCATAAGAACGGCGAGAATCGTAGTAGTAGTCATCAGGTTCGGCGGAGCGGGCCCTGCGGATATCTCGGGAGTGACCGCCAGGAGGGGGGAAATCTCGGTGTACTTCCTCGACGGAAAGGTCACTGTTCTCACGGTCTCGAGGAACGAGCGCGGTCCGGCTGGTCGGGTTCACTCTGTAGTAGGTTTCCTGAGTCTCGGTGTAACGTGGACTAGCCCTGTCGTGGCGGTCGTCATAGTGATGCTGATGCCGGCGAGAATACTCCCGCGGGGGAGGGTCATACGGATCGTAAGCGGACATTGTTTGGCGTGTGTTAGTGTTGGTGTTGTTGTTGGTGTACTATAAAAGTGGTGTCTATTGAAGGCGGACAAAACTCTATTCTGATTCAAGAGGTGTAGAGTGTAGAGTGTAGAGTGTAGAGTGTAGAGTGTAGAGTGTAGAGTGTAGAGTGTAGAGTGTAGAGGTTAAATGTAGTAGTAGATGTGAGTAATAATGAAGATTACAAAACTTGCGGGGGCAAAAGGCAGAAAAGAACGAGGCGAGAATTGGGCGCAAATGATGCAGTGCCAGGTGCTAGGGGTGCAAGGGTGATATGAGTTGCAGTGAAGCGGGGGTTATTGATGTGTTGCAGCGGGCGAAATCAAGCTTGGGTAGCTTGGTGACACCTGACGTCACCCTCCGTAAGGATATAGCTCCCGCTAAGCCAATATACTTATGTACAAGCCAGAGTTGACGTAATGTTGCAACTATTGAAGCCAGAGTATCAGGGGACAACCCCGTATTGCAAGACAGCCAATTTGTGATATTTCTAGTGAACCTTTTTACTTACTATTATCATCTCTCTACTCTATTAGTCTATGTAATTATTTCCTCCTTTTTTTCTTAAAACGATACAATATGAAACCAATTAGAAAAAACAAACAGCAAGTTCTTCTCACCTCTGCTGCGCCTCGCGGTGAGGGCGACGCATGATGTGAGCGCCTCTTTGCGCTAACTGAATTCACATTTACATATCGGAGTCCACCGGGATTGTCGATGCAGCTTCAGCTCGGATTTACGACTTGCATATTAGGTAAAGTACCAACCACCCGGTAGAACATGATGGTATCCTAGTGAATATTCGAATGGAAATACCTATTCGAGCATTCGAGAATTCCGTAGCTACCAGAACGGATGCTCGCCCGATTCCCAACAATTGCACTTACACTGGGTGCATGTAGGCTAAGATTGTGCAGGTATGATAGCGTATCTCATGTCTCACTATCACGTTATGATATTCAAGGCCTATAAAATTTATTAGAGATGTGAGAGACTATTGGTTACCTCACTTGTGTCGCCTCGGATTTATGCGCAGACATTTGCCCCAGAGTGCAGCTTGCCGAGAGTAGAAAATGCTGACCAGGTATATAATATCCCGACAATTTCAATGCGGCCGAATAAGAATGGTTTTGTGTTCCCCCTAATTGTACTATAAACACATCCACCACGCACGCACACAGCATATCTACCTAATTGTCACCTGTATTGCGTACCACCCGATGGTCGTACAAACCCATCTTGCAGCGGACCTCGATATCGAAATAATACCATATTATCTATACAGAGGTATAGATATCTTTGGCCCGTCGTCTGATGTAGGACTTGTCAGGTGTACAGCATGATGATAGTTTAGCCTACGCCCGAATGATAAGCTACAAGTATGCCTATTGATAGTAAGACGGGCTAACAAGAAGTCATCGGCAATGCGGCTCAAAGTACATAGGTAGGTAGTTTAAGCTAGTCACTCCCCCGATGCAGCTTCAAGACCTTCTTAAACCAGCGTCAACTTCTCTATTGGTTCAAAACTGATACTTAATCTGAGTCGGGAGCATCTAGATTCACAGAGAACAAACGTTGGCGTAGATCGACCCAGTTGTGTGGTAGGGAATCCCATCGTAATAAACGTGGGAAAGTCATAGCAAGCAATAGCATCCCTTTCCATTGAGGTCCCGCATGTCTCAGGAGCTTTTGAAGCGAGACTGGTTAGTGGGTTAGGGGAGTAATCGTCTGGGTCATTCCACATAGTATGGATCCGATCATCCTAGGGCAGCGTCTTGACTATAGGACCTTGAGGCTGAATTAGGTCTGACCTCATGAATCAGGGAGAACGGTGGGTAAGCTATGCACTATAGTCCGCCTGGCAGGAACCTCTGCGCCCCTTTTATTCCACATAGCCGTCCTGGCGTAATAGCTTACTACCTGATTTGGTATGGATAGATCTTAATAAGTTGTGCCTGCATAGGGCACCCACTGCGGATGGTTATATCAAAGTCCCCTCTACGTGTTGAATAATTAGATCACTGCTCAGATGGACGAGTAGGGCAGAATGGTTGAAGCGTATCAAATATTTCAATTATATCGTATGTATATTCCTACAGAGTCAGATAGTTAGAAGATAACCAAGCTGTCATTTGAACACGCTTTTCCGTTTTCTCCAGCGCTCATTTTGTTACGCGACGTAGAGATTCATAGCCACCTTACAACCATGATCTGCCATACGGTAAAACCCTACTAAGTACCTAGATATACGTAAGAATCCTAGTTGCAAAAGCCTGAGCCAAAACTCCGATACCGAGTGACCTGTTTTGAGCTCCCGAATGAAAAGCAAAAGTGTAGAAACAATAGCAGCTTCTGGCAAATAGGTTGGAAAATGGAAGAATCGCCAACAGCCAAGTTCGCCGCCCCTATTGCCTTATGTAGGAATGATATATGTATCCTCAAATACCTCCGCTGGCGTTTATGCGCGTCATATGTGTTCATAATATCCGGGCTAATAATATGTATAGCTAGAAGTGTAAATAATAGAATGTGATATGTTAGGTTATCACTGCGGTCCAAAATATTCACCATGTGGTTGACGGCTGTGGAGGAACAAATCCAGCGTCTCGATATAGAGCTCCTTCTGGCTTGTGGTAGCTTGGATATGGGGATTCTGCTCAAGAGCGTCAGTCCATTGCTGCCAGCGTGTCCCCGGTATGGGATCGCCCCAGTTTCGAAGCTCGCGAAGGATGCGAGACATTCGAAGCACGAAAGGTGCAAAATGTATGTCCACTAGGCATAGATCTCCGCCGAGGAAATAGGGACCCTACACGGACTAGATTAGAAGATTGTCTCTTAAGATTAGAAGCGAGGGACAAAGCGTACCCTTTCGTCTGCTGCTTGAACAAGGGCTATGATGTCGTTTCGAAGTTTCTCTGCGTACTCCGACTGCTTCGCGAAGTCGGTTGCCTTGGCTAAGGCGAAAAACGCAGGGACAATTTTTGCGTTGATCTAAGAAGTCAGCCAAGTTCTTTACGCCTCTTGTATCTACGCTTTGTTTTGACGGTAACCCACATGATCGACCCATAATCTACAGTTGGCCTTGAGCCTTGGATCGGTGGGGAAAAGAGGCACTGTCCGGTCACGGTCTTCAAGCTAATTAGAGGTCAGTAATTAAGAGGGATGTTTTGTAATTCGCAACTTCGATAACCCACGTATTCTAGGATAATCGCGCTCTCCCCACTCGCCCATTCCCCTTCTCTAATAGCTGGTACAAGGCCACGGGGATTTGCTTCAAGCAACTGAGTTGGGCGCTTGAAAGGATCCGTTTCGCAATATTGGTATTGCATACCCTTTGCTTCCAGGGCAATCCATACACGTTGAGAAAAGGGGCTAATGTGAATGCTAATTAGCTTAGGGGTGGATGAGCCATCCATGAATAACTACTCACCAGAAGCAGGCAGCATATAGCTTCAAATCATGCTCTTTCGAGTGTTTTCTAGCTGTTGCAAGTGCATTCCCCGACATCTTCCTAGGCAACGGTTTCTGTGAGTGTAGGTTAGCGTTAGGGGTCCCCGAATTGGGGATTGGAGATTTGTGCTATGATGCATATGCGAAAAAAGTAAAGCCAAGCAGTTAGGGGTGTCGGTGATGTTTTCTTTTCTTCATCGCTATGCTGGAACAAAGCAACAACACGCCATACCGTCTTGCGCCTTGAAGCATCTCTTCCAAGTATAGCAACACACGGGTAACCGCGTCTAAGGTACAAGGAACAACCCACCTGTATCTTTTTCGACTCCTTCTCTTGCGCAGTAATATACCTCTGCACTGTGGATTTCTTGATCTCATCGCTCTTCTCCAGGCTATGCTTATGGGGGCCAGCGACACCGTCGCCTTTCCCGTTCCCACCGTTGCCATTGACTCGCTGTATGGTCCAAAACTTGTCTCCGTTGAGGTGAGGTTCTACCGGCCGCAGGCCGTCATTGAACATTGGCTGTTGTGGAGACTGATAGGCGTTGGACTGGGCCACGCTGAGACCCCCATCGCCATCTCCTGGGAGAATTGTTGCCCCTGGGAAGTATTCTGTGATCTTGATTTTGACATCGCATAGGTCCCTCTCGCGCGCGCTTCGTTTGCGTTTCTTTTTAGAGGGGTCGTCAGATTTGGGTGTCCCAGGTGGTCTTCCCTTCATCCGACAGTCCCAGTAATGCGAGATGAAGGGCTTGCGCTTGTACTTCTGGGTGGATCGATGCGAATACACATTGTCGATATGAGGGAAGTAAGTCTCGAATCTGGTTCGTGGTTAGTCTAGGGCCTCGATTACAAAGGGAATCCTTGCCTCCTACTGTTCATTGGTCAGGATAATAGTATCGTCAACATTAAACAGCTTCTCCCGCCAAGCTTCAAGGTCAGGTGGGTCGACTACTATCCTGTTCACCAATTGACCATGCGGCCTTTGCTCAGAAGATTCACCAGCCGAGGAATTGACTTGCGGCAGCTGTGCAAACATGTCCTCCTCTTGTTGGATTGGGGGAACAACACCGGGGTGAGACATTGGGTTTTGGGTTAGGATGCCAAATTGACCATGTGCAGGCGGGGCCGAATGCGAGGACGGAGGCGGGAGAACCGCATGATGTTGACGCGGAGTACGGTGTAAATCGGAAGTCGATTGGTTATGGGTGGTTTGGAGCATGTGAGCCGGGTTTGGGTCGCGGTCGAACCCATCTTGAGGATGCGGCGTAACATAGTCACCCTGAACGACGGGGACGGTAGGTACGGCGTGTAATCGCTGAAGATGTTGTTGGAAAGCGGCTGGATCGGCGGGGTCGAGGTTCGAGAGGTCGAGATTAGGATGCGACGACAAGGCTGGAACGCGAAAGTGGTGAGGCTGTTGCGGATGGTGGCCGTGATGATGTATCTCGTGCGACAAAGGAGGCTCTGAACCTGGAGGAGGCGGATGAGGCGGTGGAGGGGGAGGTGGTGGTTGTTGTGGTGGTGGCGGAGGAGGAAAAGGAACAGAGGCGGGGTCCATTATGGTATTGCTATGGTGGTGTATATCTGATTGCTGCTAGCTGGTGATGATGCTGCTTGATGCCTCTGATGCCTCTGAACATATCCGGCGCAGCCCACCAGCTTCGTTTTACCCCATTCTCAAGTCGGATGTCGTGGTAAAAGTGTATTTCCCGTCATAGTTTCAACCTCTGGTCTGTATTTTAGTTTGGTATTGGAAAAACAAGAAATTATGACCTATCGAGGGAAGAAAGCGAATTGGGTTTGATCGAATCGGACGATACCGGCAAGTTGGAAAAAGAGCAGACCAAGTTAATTACCTACCTAGAAGAGAGGTATAAGAAAAAGATTAAAATTGAAACTAAGGTACCTAACCTAGATTATAAAATAGATATTATTGTACATATATTGGTTGGTAGGTAGGTAGGTAGGTAGGTAGGTAGGTAGGTAGGTAGGTAATAAATATAGGGAAATACCTAACCACTATTATTTTAAACATCAGATGCCAAAACGCCGATGGGAAGCTGAAAAGTGCAGCTCCGCGAAATTGCCCCGCCTTGACACCAAGTTCGAGCTTCCCGGATAACTTCCCAGGGCGGCCAGACCTGGGTCCTTGAAGGCTTGAACGGGTCTGATCTGGTCTAGTCCTAAAGTGGCAAACGAACACCTGTACCTTATCGTTTGTAAGGCCCACATGCCGAAGAACGGCCCAGAGACTCAGGCTTTAAGCACGTTAGCGCAAGCTACTACTAGCTTACCGGGCCAAGGCGAGCTTACCAACGCCATCAACGCTACCACGGCATCAACGGGGTTGGAACGTGGACGATTATGCCCGACCCTGCTATTACAGTTGTACCTACCTACCTACCTATCTTACCTAGAGTACATACCAACTTCCATGGATACCACTCGTGCATGCTACTTGTATGTATTATACCAACCTACATAAAGCTGCTAAGAAATACATAGATACCTACCTAAACCAACCTTCATGACTGACATGATTAATTACCCTTACAACTTTTTTCATGCCTACTCCAACACTCCCACGGCCACACCATCCAATGACAGATTTGGACCCTGACGATCTGAGATCTCTCGTCCATTATCTTATGTATGTGCTTCGCCTTCGCCCCTCCTTCGTCACAACCTCCCAAGCAAGCTCCGAGATTGGCTCTGGCTTCCCTCGAACCAACTACCCCATTACCCTCTTACTGCCAGACACGTTTGAAAAGGGCTCCCCCTCCCTCCCCTTTCCCGGCTTCCGCTAGACCATGTCATAATACGAGGGTGCTTACGTGCTGCATCTGCAGCTATCTGCAACGGGAATAGTCGGTATGTTGCAGAACATGGCCAAGGCTAAGACCCAATCGTGACCGATGTGAAATTTATAGATAAGAACCGAAGCTATTATATAATAGCAAATCTCACAAATTGAACACCGACGAACGAATCGTTGGATAGATATATCTAAACGTACCTATTATCAAGAACTTAATTATCTATCCCGAGTTTCGTCCATGATGATGGAATTCGGCTTGTGGAGTTGGACTAATACTACTGTATACTATATAGAGGTGAGCGGGATTGTATCATGTATCTCATCGCCCACGTACCTAGGTAGGTATCTTACAACCTCGTTGCGCCACGTCATAAATACCTAGGTATATACTATACAATTCGAAATGAGCGTACCTGCATCGACGTTGTTCGGGAGTACCGCAACATCTAGAAAAAACGCCACCAGTAGATCCATAAAAAAAGTTATAAGCAGGTATATCCAGTCCAACATCCTATCCTGTTGTGCATCTTACTCGGTAAACCCTACTCCTGTCCAAATGACTGCTTTCATGATAGATCATCACCCCAATGTAGATCTCATGTAGTCGAATCCCATCGTAAATCCATTTGCATGTCCATTAGATGCTGCAGCATCCCCTCGGCTACAGGGGTCATACCGGTCTGTCCGGTCGACCACTCATTCGGCATTGAGAAGCCACTCGCGCCACCAAAGGTCTGGCCGGGAGTCATGCCAGTTCCCCCGCCGCCCATCTGAAAAAAGGCGGATGGATCTAGATCGTTTTGCTGCCCGTGGTTTCGATGGGATCCAATAGGACTGGTCATGTGACCAGTCCCCGAGTTGTTGCTCTGGCGATTGTCCGAACCGCTGCTGGAGTTTGGCGTCGGTCTGTTGGATGGTCCCTCCGCGTTGGATGATGACGAGATGTCGTTCGACTCGCTTCCTCCGCCCTCGCCATATCCTGGAAATAGCATGGGCGGGACAACGTTTGGGCCGAGATGGTCGGGACCTGAACTCCGTTCTCGTGTAGGAGGCTGCTGCTGCTGCTGCTGCTCTCTCGGAATCCAGCTCCGGCTAACAAAATCATCTGTTCTCTGTTTACTAGACATTGGATTCTGGTGATTTTGATGGTTCTGATTTCCACACTGGGCGATGTTCGGTATACATTGTGGGTCATCGCTAACCACATTTGCATTGCGGAAAGCGAGAAGGCCGCCGCCACCGCCTTCTTCGGTCTCACAGCCGGTCGTGTCGTCCTGGTTATTGTGCTTTGGCATCCTGAAGCCGGAGGCAGGCTGTAACATTGTCAATTAACAAGACCTATGAAGCGACTCGTCGGGAAACTTACACTATCCATGCTTCTTGGGAACGCGGACTTGAGCTTGGGTATCCTCGTCCCCAAGGCCTCCAGGTCTACATCTAACTGTACTAAGAACGACTCGGTTAAGGGATTCTTTCTCTTCAAGGCATTCATAGCTGCTAGGATAAACCGTAGCGAGTCTGCTGTTTGGCTGTCGTCCGGCCGACTCTTAAGGTATTGGACGAAAACCCGTGCGGCGACGTATAAGCAGAATGATATAAATGGGTTCATCTACAATGTTGTTAGAAATCCAAGCCACTCTAACTAAATTTGTTGGGTGTCACTTACAGCACACAAGTCCAGATGTGATACCATTCTCATAATGCTAGCAATCTCATTCGCGGCCGTGATGCAACGAACCTTGCTTTCCGCACTTACGGAAGGTGGAAGTTTGTTCCTGTCAGCCTTGAAAATAGCGGCTTGATGGAGGCAGATGGTGGAAGTATGGATGTTCATGTTAGTAAATACGATATTAGGGTTAGCAAGTCCGGCTGGAAGTTTAAGGTGGTTCGGTAGGCAGAGGGATGTGTTCAATAGGATGTTGTCCATATTCCTGTGGCGCTTCCAGAACTCTCCGTTGAGATCATGGTCGCGGTCATCCGCGTCTGGGCGGTGGAGATGAACCAGGTTGCGGCCGAACAGACAAGCCATCAGCACGATACCTCCGAAGGACGAAAGTTTAGCGGCGCCAGCTGGACACATTGAATCCGCGAGTGATTGTGTCTGCTCCGGTCGGCTCATCTCAAATGCCTCTTCTGAAGCGGGTAAATTGGTCATGATATCTCGCTCGTCGATCGTCATAGGCCATCCTGTTCCAATACTGGCATATCGGTCTTTGCAGAAGGCCATCCAAAAAGTCCGTCGTCGCTCTTCCCGCTCCGTCCAATCGCGAGGGGGTGGAAGACATTGCTTCACATCAAGGCCCGTCCCGTCAAGTCTATGTAATCCGATCCTATGACTTGTGAGCAATCCAATGTCCAAGTTAATTTCAGCTTGGCGGCTTACATTTGGCACAAGCGCACGGCCTGACCCGTGCTCATCCATGCTCTGGGGAAGTACATCATCTTGAACTCGTAAGACGCCAGAAGAACATGAGTTTGAGCATGAGCTACCGAGATCATGTGCTCGCCGTAACCTTTGATATAATCGGCTTCCACATATTTACGAGCTCGTTGGTAAAACAGGTCTCTTAGATCTGCGAATTTGTCTGTTACGGCACACGCCTGGGTCCAAATCGCATATCGTAATGCAACAGGGGGTCTTTGGTTTGGTGCCCTGGAAGGGGAATAAGTATAACGGCCAATATACATACATATGGATTGAAGGTGTATGATCCAGCTGATAGAATAATAGAAGATGAAGAGGCAAAACATACAAATTCATTGCTGCTAGATACCGGAATTTGTGAATCATAGGTAACGACGGGTGAATCTTATCGAAGTATATCTGATGCCTGGAGTATCTTGTTAGTCGAAACTACAACGCATACATGTAGAAGTACGGCGTACAATTCATCGATCGTCTCCTGGGGAGGAAGAGGCTCCTCTAGTCCCAGGCCAATCATTTCCCACGTAAAGTTGTTGTCCATGCCGCCCAAATTCATCGGCAAATTCGCATTGAAATTGAAGTCTTCTAACCCTCCGCCAGCTTGAGGTGACTCGCCATTAAAACGCCATCGGTCCATATCGCGATCATTTGTGATACCGATAGAAGGATTCGTTACATTGAAGTTGGATGCTGAAGTAGACGGTTGGTTGCGATTCTGTTCGAAAGTGACGGTAGGTGTTTTCGTGGTATCAGGTGCGGCGGGGAACGTAGGCTCTTGTGTTTTATTCAAGAGCGTCTCGACTTGTTCTACGTTGAAGCACAGCAGCTTAGTCCCCATGTCTCTGTCCAGTGTTTCTCAGGGGTATGTACTCACTCAACCTCTCTTCCAAGGCCTTCACATAGCCCCTTTTGGGACCGCTCTTGCGTCGCACTTCATCGTAGGCACAAGCATGTCCTAATCGCGTGCAAGTACTACAACTAGGTTTGACACCATCGCATCGAAGCTTGCGCTTTCGACATATCATGCATGCCAATCGTTTCGGCCTGGGGACGTTGCCATTAGCTTGGGCTTGGGACGCAGCCGGTGGACTCGTGTCGGCACCTGGACTATTTTCGGAGTCGTTCGCCGCAGCGCCATGGTTATCACTGGTCGGAGCGGACATTGTCTAAGAGCACGATTAAATGGCCAAATAACGGGGAGCGAGAGAGGCCGAGAGCCCGCCGCGGGTCTAGAGAACACCCCGGATCGGTTAGGCGTAGTATATCGGGATGCGCTTCGGCGTCAAGCCGTTGCGACGATTTGATTGCACACTTTCCTTCACACCGTACTCCAGTCAAGAGTATTAATACAATATTCCAGCCATGAGACGAATCCAAGATTCTTTCAATTACTTCACCGCTTCTTCGGCGCTTAGCTTCGATATCCTAATAACCGTCGTCGTCGAATTACGTTCGTGGAACCGAAAAGTCAGATGTCGCGGCCAAAAATCCAGTTCCCAAACGGTTGCAAGAAAAGACAAGGTAGAAACCCAAGGAAGGCCATAAATTGGGGGGTGGCCTCGAATCAAATCAAGGTGGGGAATAAAGATCTACGGTCTCTTCCAAGCGGGATCTATTTGTCTTATTATTATCTTGGTGCCACACGGTTTAAGGCTGAACAGTCCACCGTAATCTGACAAGAGTTGCAGGTTGGTGCAGTAGACTGCTTGTTACTAGTTGACAAAGTCTCGGTTTTAGTGCCACGCGGCCACGTCGAGCGAACGCTGCATGGAAGTCATAGGCAGGAAGGTGTCTGCATAGTACGAAATGAAAAAGAGGCGCATGCCAACAACCCCAGCCGACCGTAAGCGCCAATTGGACTGCAGAACAAAGGGGCAGAGGGGGAGAAGATCTAGAAGACATTACTAATATAATCAGTCTTAGGGCTGAGAAGTGGGTATCATCAAGAACTCTTCTAGCCTATATTGGGTCTAGTAACGTGAGCTTTTTCTTTCCCCGTCGTGGGTTGTCCACAGACTTGAGAACCGACCGCTACCTGCCTGCTGCCTGCCTGCATTAGATATACAGTACCTATTCGGGGTAATAAGTATCAGATACCTGGGGCGTGTGAAACGAGGTCTTTATTATTAATCGAGCTTCCGCAGAAGCGGATTGCTTGTAGCACTATATTTCCTCCAATAATTAAGGAGTACTGACTTATGAGGTAGCCTCTTTTCTATTATACATATTTCGCATTTTATTAGCTTTGTTAGCCAATCGATTATCGTGTCTAGCAATACCCGTAGTGAAGGTGTTTAACGCTAGACCAATACCATATTTTCTTCAACTTCTGTTCGCGTGTCATGATAGAGAAGACACCTCAGGTACCTAGGTAGGTGAAAGGTCATCGTCAATGTCCTCTATCTTTTCGCAATTCGGCGTTCGTCTTTCTTTCTTCATATCACCCATGTATGATATTCCCGTAGTCATCGGCTAACACTGAAAAACTATCAGCCTTGTTGCTCTGCTCGCCGGTGTATCCCAAAATCTCGGTTGGCCTAGTAAGAAGGGGTCAGGGAGCTTACCTCTCTTCTTCCTATTTACCTCCAGTGCTAGCTCCTATGACCCGTAAACTGCCCGAATCGGCATATGCAAGAGCATATCGGTTAGGGGCCCAGGTAACGATTGGAGATGGCATAACAGTCTTGTAAGTGCAAAGATGCTCTCCCGTCTCGGAGTTGAAAATCTCAATACCAGCTCCTGTAACAATAATTAAATAAAATTGCCAATCGACATACGGTTTGGTTGAGTACTTACCTTCATCACTTCCACCTGCGATGTAGAGTCCGTCCCACGAAAAACCTAAGCCAAGTCATTAGTATGGTCCAAGGCGTAAAACATATTTTCTAGTCACATACTCAAGCTGCGAACCGGACCGGTCATCTTAGTCGCGGTTCGGAGGCAGTTCCATTCCGTCGTGTCCCAGAGTGAGATCAAGGAATCAGTACCACCGGTAGCTAGGTAACGGTTGTATGGATGTAGCTCAAGGGATATGCAAGATGAAGTGTGTCCGGTTAGCTTGAATTCGGCCTCTGGGCCCTCTTTGTAATCAAACTTGAAGGCAGGCTCAAATTCGGGAAAAGAGAGGATTCTGGTTTTTCCATCTCCGGTGGTGGTGAATATCCGTTGTCCACTCCAACAGAACGTGATGTTGTTTGTCTGGACGGGCTGTTGATGTGATGAGATCGGAGTGCTCTGGGTTGGTGATAAAACAAATAGTTTATCCTCCTATAATAATGTTAATACCTAATAGCAAAGAGGCAGTAGAGGGGGCATTATCTACCTTATTTCCAACGACAACGTATTCTCCACGAGGAGCCCAGGCTAAAGTGAAAGTCTCCCCGAGACCTTTCACTTCATTTAAGACTTGCTTGGTCTTCACGTCCCAGAATCTGACTACTCCATCGCTGCTCACACTGCATAGCTCAAGCTCCTTGGCAGGGTTGAATGCGACCTTTTCGATAGATGCAGTATGTCCTTTCAGTTCTGTTGTTTGACGGACGTTGGGCTTGTCCGCATTCCCTTAATCGTAAGCTACGGTTAGCATATAATTGAACATCATAGCGTTCAGGCAGTATCCCTTTCTCAATAGAAAACGTATACCCGATAGTTTATAAGCTGAGAAGATATAACATACAGACACGCAGGGTCTTGTCCACGCAACCAGTGGCGATGTAAGTTCCTAAAGGATTCCAAGCAATTGCACGAATGCTATTAGATGATTAGTTAGATGCATTAAATAATGTACATCAACAATGAGGCAGTAACATCAATCGACTTACTTATTCTGACCCTTGCTGGCATTCGGATCGTGGTAGATAGTTGGTTTCAAGGAAGGCAGTAGAGTCTTCAATCTGTCTGGCGCAACTGATGTTCTAGGTGCAAGGCGCGCCATCTTGTCTCAAGATTTAGGTACCTGGTAATTTCTGCAAAGTCGGATATATGTGTGATTGTATTACCCAACAATTCATCGATTAAGAGTGAAGTTTAGGAAAAAGAGAAAAGAAACGAGAATTACTTGTTCATCGCTATTTCCCTCGTAAAGGTAATAAAGGTAAATTTGATAAACGGGCGTTTGATATAAAGGCACGGCAGGCACAGACGCAAGCAGAGGTAGCACAGGTATTGATTTTGCTACCTTAAATACATAACCCGCATAGAGAGTGACAATTACACATGGTTTCTCCACATAATATCTTTGTATCAGGGATTTGCACTTCTTAAGCTTTAATCATTGTTCAACTCACCTTCTACAACGAACACATGTACCAGCGTCATCCTCAAAATATGTTGAATGTACATGTACTTAAGCCAGCCTTCTTCAAATTACCTGAAGCCCAATTTCCCCCCTATAGCTTAGCTATGTTGCAAACAGACGAAGTATTGACATAGCGGCACAATTGGCTGCGTATCTTTCGATTACGCCCCGTTTATGACCTGCCAAAAACGCCTGGGCATACGGATGAAGGTTCCAGGGGCCTGAATTCGCCATGTACTGGCCCATTGGAACTCCCAAGATCTATGCGACAACCACCAGCCAAGCTTCCGCAAAGTCTAATCTTGTCGTATCCCACGATGGCACCGCTTCCACTACAACCGCCGATACGGACTCCTTGTCCAGTTCCGAACCACCGCCTCCCGTGTTACTCGAAGATAAAGATCGAGCTGCACCAGACGCCCATATCCCCCCATTTACCCCCGGCCTCAGAACGCCAGCTACCCCAGCTATAAACTCGGTGGAACATGACATATATCATGATGGAAGCGCTTCCAATTCGCAACAATACCTTGCGGGGGGAGATAGCATTCCCACTGGCGATCCAATTCTCGCTCTAAAAGTGTCTAGGACTGGCCACTTATTTGCCGTTATCACAGCAACAACTATGACAATATGGCAAACCAAAGTTCGTTCTCCAAGTAGTGAATATGACTTTTATTCCCGCTAACCTCAATAATGTTATAACTCTAGCCTACCGTTATCCAGGCCGTCGTAGTTCGATCCGAGACATCCATTAGATCTTACGGTACCAACGTTGCCCTTCTGCTTAGACCCGACTCTGTCATCTTCGTTGTTCAGACAAGCTTAGGATACCTAATTACCTACTCGCTTGCTACCGATACCGAGTCGCGCGTCTACAAACCTCACTTCTCGGACCATAGCAACATCCAAAGGCGGCGACAAAGCCATTTCGGAGGTCCGGGCAATAATACACCAGATCAAATCTTACTGGGCCCAGGTGAAGGCACTGGGGTCCGTGACATAAGTGTTCGCTTTCGTAGGGTGATTAAAGTTGACGCTGGAATTGAGTGCGCTATCGCTCTAGATGACGAGTTAGTTGTTGCCACGAAGAAGCCGGCTGCTGTCCAATGCATTCGATGGACCCCGGATACCACTGGCAATCAGACGAGCACCGAGCTTGTGAGTCGCATGGGGTGGTTGGAGAAGAAAGTATCCATCAAGGAGATGACCCACGATCGACCGATGAACCTCTCTACTTGGGTGACAAGCGACGGGAAAGCTTATGCTGTTCAACGAATCTCGGCTGCCCATGCCAAGAACAATCCCGACTTTGACCCCAAAAAGCTGTTTAAGGGTCACTGCTTCCATTCACCGCATGGAGTCAGTGATCATGCAGTTAAAGCAGTCGTCAACGCTCGATTCTCGCTTATTGCCGTGGGATGCGTCGATGGGAGTATACGTGTATACTCTGCTAGAGACTATGCTGGCAATATCCCTCCTTCCCATGTACATCGACTTCCCGTATCGTCTGAAACTTCGGGTGACTTGGTAACGCTGAGCTATTCGCCGGACGGATACTGCCTCTTTGCTGGCTATGAAAACGGATGGGCGACATGGAGTGTGTTTGGCAAGACAGCTAGTCATAGCTTTAATGCTAGTCCCTCCATCACATCTGTAAACCAAGAGAGTTGGCTAGATGGTGTCACGGATGCCAGTTGGATTGGAGGCGCTTGCGAGATTTTATTAGTTGCTCGTCAAAATGAGTCCCTCTGGTTGCTTGAGATGGCACGGAGCGCCGTGACTGGCTGCTACACTCCCCCCAACCTCTTCCGCACGGTACTGCAGAGTTCGTCTAGCGTGATGGTATACAGAGGTTACGATCTCCCCGACCTTACTAGCATCTCTGCCGAACCATTTCTATGGCACAATGCTAGGATTCCCGCCAATTACCTCTTAAACCAATGGCCGATCAAATGCACCGTTGTATCATCTGACGGCAGATATGTGGCGGTTGCAGGTAGACGCGGATTGGCGCACTATAGCGTAAACAGTGGCAGATGGAAAACCTTTGCGAACGAAGCCATGGAGAACGAATTCCAGGTCAGAGGGGGCATGTGCTGGTATCAGCATATTCTAGTGGCAGCTGTGGAAGCTAACCGGTCGTATGAGCTTCGACTATACTCGAGAGAGGCGGCCTTGGATAGTACAACTGTTATGTTCACTCAACAGATGCCAGCTCCCATCGTCTTGATTACCCCTTCGGGAGAGGACTCCTTACTTGTCTACACCTACGATAACCTCCTCTATCATTATGTCTTTGCTCCTGTCTCTGGCGCGATACGACCTATACAAGTAGGACAGATCGCTTTCCACGGAATAGTTAGGTCGCCTGCGAGGGTGAGAGGCCTCAGTTGGATATTGCCCGAAAACCAGTTAATCGATGGCGATCCTTCACAAGATGTCGCATATGCGTCGGTACTCTTCTTGGTAGATGGGAAGCTTGTACTCCTCCAACCATCTGTCAATAACGAAGGGCAACTTAAATATGAGATGCGCGTCATATCTCACAATGTAGAATTCTACGCAAGCATAAGAGATCAATCTTCTGTCAATATGCTAAGCGAATCTAGCACACATTTCTCTGCGGAGGCCGAAGAGAGCAGTCTTCGCAACTCTTTATGGGTATTTGAGGGTCACGAATTAAAAGTTTGGCCCGATTTTCAGGTAGTTCTGCGGGCGACTTCTATAGAACCGTCAAAAGAGTTGCCTCCAACGGTATCTATGCCCATCGACTTCTACCCTCTCTCTGTTTTATTAAGTAAAGGAATTGTACTGGGAGTTGAGCCCGAGTTAGTGCAACGGAGAGATATCAGTTTTTCCTTCTTCCGTTTCTCTATCAGGGTAAGTGACGCGCTTAATCTTTTTTTTGGTATCGAGCTAATAGTTTCTAGACACATCTCTTCCTCCCGGAAATTCTACGATTCTACCTAGTGGCTAGTAATTCGTCCGCTGCGCTCCAATTAGCGCAGCAATATCAAAACCTTGAGTACTTCGCCCATGGATTAGAAGTTCTGCTTCACCATGTTCTCGATGAGGAAGTCGATTCAGCACCCAAACCAGAAGCTGCCATACTGCCCCGGGTTCTCTCGCTCCTGTCATCGTTCAAACAATATCTAGATATCGTAGTGCAATGTACAAGAAAAACCGAGGTTAGATCGTGGCGAACGCTTTTTGCGTACCTACCTCCCCCACAAGAGCTATTCGAAGAATCCTTGCAACGGGGCTCCCTTAAAACAGCAGGAGGCTACTTGCTGATATTACATACATTTGAGGAGATCGAGGCTGCGTCCGAGCAGTCAGTACGACTATTTTCTCGGGCTATTCGAGAAGAGGACTGGGAGCTTTGCAAGGAGTTGGCCCGTTTCCTGGCGGCAATGGATGAAAGTGGTGAGACACTACGAGAGGCAATGGAGTTGGTCAACATCAGGGTCAAAAAAGAGTCGGACGACAGCAACATAATGTCGAGACTCGATGTGCCATCGCGGAAAACTAACGGCAGTTCGCCCTTGAGACGGCAGAACTCAGATGCAGGTTCCGACGCGCAGTCAGCTACTAGTGCTAGCGACATAAGCAGCTTTGGCACGGCGAGTCCTATATGATAGGATAGGCGGTCAAGTGGGAAGTGATTCACATTCTTCATACATATTTTAGGACCATGAAGAGGATAGCATTGTAATCCTTTGGCCGCCTTTGATAGTCACGCACGCTTAAGGGTTGGAGGGAATACATTGAGGCCCAGACTTGATCCATTTTGAGCGGGATTATATTCTTGCTTTGAACATCTAGAAAATAAAATTCCAGTTTCCATGTGGTTGCATCTTCTTCTGTCCGATGCTTAATACGTGCATGTGTGTCTCCATCAAGCTTAGGTACCTAGGTACTTAAATACATACATATGTACCATGTACATCGATATTCGGCTAAATGTCGGCAACTGAAAAAGATCTTGTGCAACCCATCTCCCCGGATACGGTTATGCTTGAAGTGAGGCTGAAGCACGACCCAGGCCCCGTTTCTAAGCCCCACCAGCCCACCAAAACGTTGACGGCATTTCGTCGACTTTGGCTGCGTGTTTGCGCCTGAACCCCTCCGTTACCGTTTTTTTCCTCAATTAAATCAACGACATCTCATTCTAGTCTCCAGAGGACTCGGATCACCCGCTCTTCGCTGCGGCCCTCCTTTTTCCGTATGAATTATTCGCTTACCTAATTCATTTATAAATAAAGCAGTTTGACCACTGCCTCTTACTCGGTCGCCATGATGGACGAGTTTGCCTCGGAGAGTGATAGCGATTATACTAGCTATTGGCGGGATTGGGTAAGTCCAAATGGATTCTTCAGACTTCGCATGCGGTTTGCTACATGAGCGATTCCCGGGACTTGGAACGAAGGTGTCGTCGAGTGCAGATCCTCTTCATTTTACTTCATCGGGATATTCTTTGTTGATATTGATTATCCGGATACGGTCCAGTGACATGCCGTTTCTGTCCATCGGCAATCTTTTTTTTTTCCTACATGCTCTGCACTGCAGTAAACTCTCTCCATCATCTTCATCATCCACCAGCAATGATGAGTACAACTGAAGATTCGGCCCCAAGGGCCCCAGTGGTCACCAATCATCCTGCTAAAGGTGGTCCGTTAAGGAGTAACGCCCTCTTTCAACATTTGCCCCATATGCCACACATGTTTGCAATTACAAATTCAACCTGGAGTAGCTGGAAAAGCACTGTCAGTGTGAAATATTTTTAGACACTCGCAAGTGGTTACGCATAACTCGAGCTAGACTCGAATTATGTAGAGATGTTCTAGTGTTGATGCTAACTTGGAAGCTTGTAGTTTATCTCCTCCAGAGGCAACGAGTACTTCTGCGAAATCGACGAGGACTATTTGACGGACCGATTCAACTTGACTGGCCTCAACACCGAAGTCCAATACTACCAATATGCCCTTGACCTCATCACCGACGTGTTTGATCTCGACTGCGACGATGAGATGAGAGAGACTATTGAGAAGTCAGCCCGTCATCTCTACGGTCTGATCCATGCCCGTTACATCGTCACAACGCGCGGTCTAGCCAAGATGGTATGATGATGTGCTCGATTGCTCACAGTGGGTATCTATCGGCTAATTATTTCCTCGCAGCTCGACAAGTACAAGAAAGCAGACTTCGGCAAGTGTCCGCGCGTATTCTGCCACTCTCACCCGCTCTTGCCCATGGGCCAGACCGACATTCCTCATCAGAAGCCCGTCAAGCTCTACTGCGTCCGATGCGAAGACGTCTACAACCCCAAGTCCTCGCGACATGCCGCCATCGATGGCGCCTACTTCGGTACATCCTTCCACAACATCATGTTCCAGGTCTACCCAGCATTAGTGCCCCCGAAGAGCTCCGAACGATACATCCCTCGCGTCTACGGATTCAAAGTGCACGCATCGGCCGCATTGATACGCTGGCAAAATACACAACGATCAGACATGCTCCGTCGGTTACGAAAGTTGGAGATAGAGAGCGGATTCAAGGACGATGTCGGCGATGAAGACCTTGAGGAGGAAGAGGAGGACGATGAGGACGTCGACCTGGATGCGTTGGAGGGCGACGCTATGCACGTTGTTGGTTGAGTTTGGCCTGGACGTATCGTTTTTCTCGGGATAGGGGATGATCCTGTGGTTCTCAGCGATAAATTTCGCTCGAGCAGTATTTGAAAACACCCCGGGGCGTCACGAAAACTCTATTCCGCATGAGATGCATGGGGATTCCTATCATGTTTCTTATCGACGTGTAACTTGATGGGCTACCTAGCAACCCGAAGGTCTTTAGTGACATATTGTTTATGTTAGCACGGCCTCTCTTCGCGCTTAGGTACCTACAAGCACACGAACTCCACGGTGGATCGAAATACAAACCAGGTGGTAATGGTGGCAATTCATAATGACAACACAAACATGGCATTACGTCGGCGTTCGAGAAGGATGGGCGTTTCATTCTACGGCGTTCATACACACAAGATTCCCCCAGCATACAGTAGTATCCAGATATTGGTAGTTTGCAACCCTAAGATACTACAGAAGTTAATAAAGTGCCTCCCGTGATTTTTGTTCATAGGGGTAATCTCTCTATCTGATGCTAACCCCATTCGAATGACGGTAATTAACGATGTTTCTTGAGAGTGGGCTTAGGGGTTAGTATGGCCGGATCGCAAGATAACCGAAAGTGTTTATTAAAAACGAGATGTTTTGTCTGATCCCTCTTGTCTTGAGGCTAACACTAGGAATCTTAACATCGGCCATATTACGCTAATGTCTTCCCCTGTTAGAGCTCTACCGATGCACCCTTGCCGGATGCTGCGTCCGGGATTCATGGTACTACCATGAATATTTCGTCAAGACTCAGGAGTGAAGGCGGTTAACTAAGTAGTCGCAAGCAAGTCAGCCGCATCTGCTATGTAAGAGAAGATGATCTACATGATCTACACCTGTACGTCTGATCATGACACCAAGGATGGGACCACAAAGTTCAAGCCAAAGCGAGGATCTGATTATTCAATCACGGTCGGACGAAAAGAAGCCTTAAGCCGTAGTTTTATCTCTCTCTTCCCGTTGCGACCTCGCCTAATGGATGGTCTACGCAAGATAGGATATCATTGAAATTGGTATTTTGAAATGAGACTCCCCACCTTGATCATTGTCGCTGTGCATACTGAGGGTATATTATGAAACCCAGTATAGCATGATCGTGATACCGTAGAAAACATACGGATCTAGCCTATCTAAACATTCATTGCGACGCTCAGATATACTATATATAAATGACGTTTGCTGCTTGAATTTCACAGCAATTCAAGTCATCGTCACCTCTATCCAGGGGCCAGACTTATTGGGGGAAGTGGGAGGATGAGCCCACCACGATTGCGAGAGTAAAACTCCGACAAAACAATTGAAATGGATACAATATGCAGATTCTGAAGGAAACCATCGAGTTTCCATGCTAAGCTTTTTTTGCAATGCTTCGCCCGACGTCTCATGGTGATGGGGCGCGAAGGGAAACTTGACGCGACTACGTGATGTTTCAAGGAGTTGACCAAGGGGCTTGTCTCCACCCACCACACAACGGTCAGAACGGTTAGATTGAACGGCAGACCAGGAGTCTAGATCCATGTCCTGTAGGTTGATGCGCTGCTGGGTTATAAGTTGGGACGCTGCCAAAAATGAGAATGATCATTCTTGATCTACGATCTTTCTGTTCATCTTCTGCGTGATCAGCCGGGCTGCTTCGATTCTTTAGGGTAATATTATTTTCTTCTTGCAACGTTCATTCATTTTTAGTTCACTTCGTTCTATTTTTATTATTCGCCTCCTCTTCTTCCTGATAGTTCTGTGAACATTATGTTTTTCTTCAAGCAATTCCTCGCAGCCTCTACCGTGCTGGCGGTAGCTCACGGGCAGGGTGTTATCATAAAGGCCCAGGGAGACAAGGGATCACCAGCCAGTACAGGGCTCCAAGGTATGTTTTTCAGTCCGAGATCTAGTTCAAGAGTGTTCTGGCATGGAAGACTAACCAGCACACAGTTGACCCTGATAATGACTCTGATGCCAACTTCATTTCCCAAACCGAGATCGCCACAAACGTTGTCAACCAGTGTGGAAGAACCCTACAGGCTGGTAACATCGACGTCGGTGCCACCACTGAGGATGCTCTGGCAGACAACCAGGTCACGCAAGTGCAGAAGGGCAGCACTGTGACACTCACCATCAACCAAGTGAATGAGACTGGTGCTGGTCCCTATACCTGCGACTTCGACCCAACAGGCAACACGGCCGGTACCTCCGGTCAACTCAACCTTACTACGTCGGAGAGTGATGCCAACAACAAGGGCCAGATCACGATCAAGGCTACCATGCCTGATGACTTGGCCTGCTCTGGATGTAAGTAACTTATCATCCATCCCTTCGTTGACATAGTCATAACTGACATAAATCATCAGCATCAACCGGTAACGTCTGCACGATACGATGCCGTAACGCAAACGAGTTTGGTGGATGTGTTGCTGTTCAACAGACCGACGTCACGCCCGCTGAGAACACGCCTGCGAACATTGAAGCGTTCCAGTCGCTTTCCAGCATCAACGAGCAGATCCAGCAAAACATCGCTGACCTCCCGGCCGCCGTGGACGCTCTCGCCACCTCTGGAAGCAGTGATGCCGAGATCGGTACCGCCATCGTGTCGGGTATCCAAGCTGCGGATCCCTCAACGGACGGTCTTGCGCAAAACCAAGCTGACGACGGCACCGATGACACCGACACCGACACCAACACTGGTAACAACAATAACGGAAATAACAACAACGGCAACACCAACAACAATGGTAACAACAATAACAACAACAATGGCAACGGCAACGGAAACAACAGGAACGGTAATGGCAACAACAATAACAACAATGCTAACACCAACAACAACGCCAATGCCAATGCCAACACCAATGCTAGCGGAAACGGAAATGGGTTCGGCCGAGGAAACCGGAACAAGAACAACAAGCGAGAGGCTCTCCGACGCTCGATATAGAGAGAGGGGAAGAGGTCCTAATTCGCTTGAACCCCCGGTAAACATAAGCTTTCACAGGGAGGATGACGAATGAACGAATGGAAAGGAAAGGAAAGGGACGTTGTGTGTTAGAAGATGATATTATCCACACCCAAACCCTGCTTTGTACATATATAGCTATTATTACATAGACGGGAAGCTCCGGGTTGAGCTTTTTTTACATTATACATTTACGTTTGAAGATGGTACTTTACTGTCTTGTTTCTTTGGTTCTTGTGAATTGATTTGTTTTCCGTGGAAGACGTGATCTCTGGAAAGCATGAATTAGGGATTGGGATTGGAGAGTCAAGATGGACAGAAACAACAACAATGAGCGAGCGGGGGGAAGGCCTGGTTTGGGGCCCCCTAAACACCGAAAACCCGCAATGTTTCACGACGCTCCTCTCGAGACCCCATCCCTCACAGAACATACGATGCCAATACTGGTCTTCTACAATGGTCGACTGCATGTGTTATTATGTCAAAAATAATACCATCTCAAACCCATAGTTTCGTAAGCCAGGAGTAGTACTACCATAAGGTATATACTGCGTGTATGGACAAGCCCCTCAAAATACCTATCTACTGCAACATTATATGCCCATCTATTGCCTTGAAACTGGTGTCATGAGCTGTCGATAATAATATCTAACCCTAACCCTAACCCTGTCATCTCACAGCTTAACATAACATAACATATCCAGATAACAAAGTAGGTAGGTTATCACAGCACGGGGAAAGAAATAATCTTATTCTGCGTCAAACGACTCATAAAGTCGACTTCATTCAGAATGTCCTGCTGGTGATGATCCAGTCCGCTATTCCTAGATCCTATCTAAGCGCACTCATTCCTAGAACACACTTTAGATGGCTCAAAATCCAAGTGTGTAACATTTACAAAATGCCCTGCCCTGCCCTGCCGTCCCGTCCCGTCCCAAGACGCCGAGCAAAGATGATCATAAATCCCGTGAAAATAGCCAAAAAAAAAAAAAAAACGCCATGCTTATGTGCTCAGGACCAAAATTCCAGGATATGTACCTATGTATGTACTTTTAAATTCAGCGAATCTCAAATGCGCTCCGCTCCCATGGCCGAAGCTGTGGAACTCTCCGCGTGCGACGGGTCTTCGGATACCTTCGGTCTATACCGGACGCCCATCTCGATATCCTCGGTGCGATGTTCCGAGACGCGTTCGGCCTCGTCGCCGGGTCGAAGCCAGTGCTTTTTGTCGGTCGCGTAGCTCCACGAGCCCAGACCTGCCCAGAAGGCTTTGTCGTGGCTGCGGGGACCCCATGCCTATGTGATTCAAAGTTAGCAACAGGAATATTTATTATTATAAAAAAGGAGTAGAGAATAAAACTTACCCATCCGGCGCCGGAGCGAATCGGCAGATGGTAGTATCGGAAGGCGAACCAGGCGCAAATGGTTCCTATTATGAAACCGAAGAGGATATCGAAGCCATGGTGTCGGAAGTCGAACCAGCGCGAGCTGGCAATGAAGATAGCGGCAAAGAACGGAAGGATGGTCAGAAGAAGCAAGTATATAGGCGGCGCTGCGGCCTGTCTGCGGACGGACTGCACGGCTGAGTTGTGCGCGCCTGTCTGTCGCATCGCCGCCGAGTCCACGGGGGAGACCGATCGGTCGATGTCGCGATTGCGTCGCATGGACTCGTAGGATGTATCCGCGTCGAGACCGCCGGCGGCGCGCAGTCGCGACGGGAAAGCAGTGACGGCGCCCGTGTCGGCTGAGCCTGCGTCCGTCGGCACGAACGGGATCGTGATGGCGAACTTGCTGGCCAGGAAGAACGAGAGGTAGATCAGCCCCGCGGCCGCAGAGCTCGAGTGACCCGACGGATAACTGCGAAAGCCATCGTCGAGCAAGTCCTTGTCTGGGTTCTTGCAGATATCCCCGCTCACCAGCTGTCCGTTGTACGGGCCGCTAAATGTGCCGTCGTCGGATGGGGTGTTGAAACCCACTACGTACTTCATAACGTTTGCGAAGTCGGGTTGGCATCGAGATAGCAAATCGGGTCGAGGTTTCCCGAAAAGGTTCTTCATGCCTTGCGTGATGATCCAAGCCGAGATCAGGGAAAGAGCTAAGCCTAGCCACCCCGTGTGCAGCTCCCACAGCTTGCGCTTCCATATTAGAGACTTCGGCGTGCCCTCGGGGACGGTGGGGCCGGGGACGAAGATTAAGACGACGATTAATACAACAGCGATCGGGATGGCGGCGTTGCAGGTTAAGAGTAGAGCAGATGTTATGGTCTCGTGCTCGGTAAATGGGAAGCTATTGCGCAATCAGCATTTTGCCCTGTCGTTAAATATTGCGACGTTGGTAGTTGGTAAGAGGGGACACATACGATATATTAGGATCTTGTAAGCTAAATGGCCTCTTATTCGGAGTGACGTTGCCTAATATCACACCAACAACGCCGACGACGATGAGTATTAACCAGTCGAAGACATATGACCCGATAACCACAGCACTAAGCTTGGGCTTGCGAGCTGGTAAACCCGCTGAATGATAATCGGGCATCTTGCTGTAGGGTTTGGAAAGGAAGGGAAAGGTGGAATTTAGGGCGGGATGGTTATGGTCGTCCTCGGGCATATTTCAACGTAGGTAGGTATGTAGCTTTATCGATTTCGCCTCTTTAGCTTGGGATAGGGGGTACGGTTAGGGCGCATCTGACGACGCCAATACGGTATTTGGGGTAATGTAGAAAGGGAAATTCAAGAAAGGTGCGTGTGCCAAAAACTAGTTTATCTTGGTGCTTTCGTCTGTTTCTCTAATTAATCATTGCCCCCCCAATAAACCAAGACGCCCCGTGGCTCGGCAATGAAAGGAACTGGCTGCCAGCAAATGCCAATGCAAGATCGTCCTATGCTGCGCCTTCACGGTGAGCCCTGCGAGTAATTCGAGACGGATGGGACCCAATTAAGAATCAGGTCGCGTGGGTCTGGTGTCTTGGCTTGGGTATGATTGATGCCAAAGTACGGTCGAAGTGCCGCGCGGTAGGATGCTTTAATATGTACTTTTTTCCCTCTTCTTTTCCCTCGGGACCCGTTGGACCTTTTTTAACAATGGCGGCTGTCAAATGGTAGTGGTGTGTGGCACTGTAAGTAAACCTTAGACTCGAATAGATAAAAAGATGCTGTCGTTTTCTCGGCAAAAGCAAAGCAAAGCAAAGACAAGACAAATGCCTTGTTTTCCTGTTATCCAATCCAAACTTGGCCGAACCGAAACTCAGGTATTAGATGAAAGAAATAGAACTGAAAATAATAAAAATAGGGGGGATATTAGATGTGGGATACGAAATGGTCACACTTGAGATGAAATAGTCAGTTTCGTTTCTGGCATCTTATAATATGAATGAGACCCAGTTGGTGAGCTGTCAGACTAGACTTGATGATTTAGTTATGTTTTACCCTTGAGCCACTAGGATCCCCACGATGTAAGGAGGCAATGCAAATCTAATAAATCAGGAATGAATTGTTACCTTACTTATCCGATCGGACGAACCACCTAGTACAGCGACAAGGAGGCAATAGCTTAAAATGACCTAACCCGCGATATTGCCTCTTGAAAAAAACATCGAGCGGTTACAAAATGTTCAATATCCAAACGCAAAGTAATATGGGACAAGAATCGAAAACGATGGTGGACAAGGTTAAAGTTATTTTTAGACAACGGAACTTTAGTCGATTAAGCGCGTGTTAGAGTTGCAATACCCTCGATATAGGTATGCATGTACTGTACATGCCCTTATCCGTATAAACACGTAAACGGCAGTGGCTGACGCTTCACAACTACAAGAACTTTTCGATTAAATACTAATCCATCTTATCATGAGGAATACATGTACATACCAGCGGAAACTCCAACCGAAGTAGAACGGTGCGCCATACCGAAGTTCTCCGGAAATATTCGTCAACTCGCCCCATACTTTCGGCACTGCCACGCTTGGTGTTCCTCGGCCCCCGATGCTAGACTTCGGCCGGCGATGTGTCTTCAAACGAACATATTATTGTGGTACTATCAGTGGCTTAGGTACGTCAGAATCTGACAATAATATGTGTAAGCTACATGTAGCTTCAGCTGGACAGGGAGATATATGGTCGATCCCCCCATGTCATACAGTATATCGAGATTAAAACCATTTATGGCGATACACAGATGCTATGCCATAACCAACGAAGCCACGTTTAGTGCCCCGATTCTGCCGCATCTCCCGCATACGCTAAGAATTTGTACGACATCTATTAGGTCACATAGCGGGAAGTCATTAGACCGCTTCGATATTATGCTGTTCGCAATACGCATACCCCTAGTTACCTACCTAGGGTTCTTACCATATCCCGGGTAAAGCCCAACGTCGTTGAAATTTGGATTGCGGCTCCTCACGAGACAGTGAAATGATACCGTTGTAGTTTCTCGAGCACGAGCGTCCTTGCATCTTCCCGTTGCTTGACGTGTGCTGCGTACGACAGTCCGATCTCGTATTAACGACTGCAAGGGCCGCTTGGCAAGCCACCAGGCTATTTGTCGCGTTACTCGAGGATGCATAATATCCGGATACGGCCAGTTTCTTCCCATGAGCAATTCCTGATGATGTCCAATACTGCTATTTATTACGTTGACGGTCAGGCTCTGACGCTGAGCAACGAAAACACTTCATGTCGGTTGATTAAATTACTAGGATCGGAACAGGCCTACAAACCCCTTCTTATGGCGCTTTCGCTAGAGAGAATACCAGCAGGTAAACTTGCGACTCGTCGTCGATTGCGAGCTGTCTTATGGCCTGACAGGAAATGAGCCAAGATACATAGGTAGTTCTCTGTCGTCCACGTATCGATCAAATCCTTCCACTCAGGAGATAAACATCAAAGAATAGCGGCGGGGCAAATAGACCAATAGCAGCAATTCAGGTAATGTAATTGGCGTAAGATCTCATGTATGATTCGTTGTATGCTATCGTGGCTGCAGGCAAGTTTTTTTTCTTCTTCTCGCTGAATCCCGCTTATGCATGATCTATCGAATTTCCAGCATATCGGAATAGGATCGGGTGTGATTTCCTGGCTTACTGTGCTTTGTGGCACTTCATAGTCAAGTTACGAAGCTCATTTGGTCCAAACAGAGCGAAGCGGTCAGCTTCCAACATGTATATACTCCAAGTACAATACGAGCTACAAAATGCTCTTCAGCTCGATCTGCCCCTATTCAGTCATCATGTCGACCTAGCAATTCGCTCGTTACCTACATTCGTTCATACCGAATACACTCGTTTTAAGTGCCTGCAAGATGCGTCTATATACTTCGATAGCTCTACTTCTAGTCAGTAGAATCGAAATAAGCTTCGCCTCGATACTGCCTGTATGGCTCAGCCAGCGTGATGACTTGACCTGTGGAAGCACCGGGGCTGGGACGGCGGGTTCCACCTGTCCGGATAGCCTCTGTTGCTCCCAGTATGGCTATTGCGGTAATACGACAGACTATTGTTCGACCGGTTGTCAGAGTCAGTTCGGTATATGCAGCGGGTCAGGCGGAGACGGAGACGGATCCGGGGATGATGGTGATGGAGAGACTTCTCCCGATCTGACATGTGGGACGACGGGGGCCGGCGAGAACGGTTATATCTGTCCAACCGGCATGTGCTGTTCCCAGTAGTAAGTACACGAGGATGAACTTCTCTAAGAAGGTCCGCTGAAACATAGTGCCAGTGGATACTGTGGTAATTCGACCGATTACTGTGAGACCGGGTGCCAGGCTGCGTTTGGAATCTGTTCAACAGGAAGTGGTGGTGGTGATAGTTCCACTGATGGGCGCTGCGGTCCTGACTACGATAACGCTGTATGCGGCGCAGATGAATGCTGCTCTGCCTCTGGGTTAGCAAACCCTAGCTTAGCTCTCCTGAACTTATGTTACTGTTCATGCTCATTGATGTATTAGATATTGCGGAACTACCACCGACTACTGCCGCGCCCCTGACTGCCTCTTCGATTATGGACCAGCTTGCGATGCGAACAAAATCCCCGCCGGCACCAACACATCGACACTCGTCCGAGCCCCCTTGGGAAGCATTGATATCGGCGGTGTGGGAATTTACGACTGCGCACACGACGGCGATGTTGCTCTGACCTTCGATGACGGTCCCGCTCAGTACACATCGGAGCTCCTAGATCTCCTGGCAAGATACGAAGCGAAAGCCACGTTCTTCATAACCGGCATCAACAATGGGAAGGGCGAGATTGACAATGCAAGTCTGGAATGGCCCTCGGTGATCCAGTCTGTAGACCCCAGTATTGACGAAGTTAGCACCTGAACTCTTGAACTTACCTATATCCCAGACGCATGCACACCGACAGCCACCAAATCGCCTCGCACACGTGGTCCCACGCAGACCTCAGCACCCTGACGTCCGCCCGACGGAGAGACGAGATGATCAAGAACGAGATGGCGTTCCGCAACATCCTGGGCTTCATCCCGACGTACATGCGGCCGCCGTACAGCTCGTGCACGCACGCGAGCGGGTGCGAGGACGACCTGGCCGCGCTGCAGTACCACATCGTGTACTTCGACCTGGACACGGCCGACTACCTCAACGACGCGCCCGACCTGATCCAGAACTCCAAGGACAACTTCGACGCCTTCTTCGCCGGCACGTCCCCGGACGCGGACGACGCGCTCGTCATCTCCCACGACATCCACGAGCAGACCGTGCACAACCTGACCGAGTACATGCTCCAGGGCCTGCAGACACGTGGCTTTAGGGCTGTCACTGTTGGCGAGTGCTTGGACGATCCGGTGGAGAATTGGTATAGGCAGGTCGCCTAGCTTTTGAGTAATGGTGAAGGGGAAAAAAATAAAGTGAGGAGTTCGTGTGGGATTTTATTCGGCACTAATTCAAGGGCTTTTATGTAGGATGTGTAAATTCTGGTTATGCTAATCGTAAAGCAGATGGTGTAATATGGAGCTGGTTAACATAGGTACCTAATAATGTAGAAACACGTCTATTTACATAGCAATATGAGTGAACCTATCTGGACTAAAGTCAGGCTCCAAGTCAATTGAACATGTGCTAAGGAGATAGTCTAGTAGACCATTCGCTATTAAGCATTTCGGGGCAGCGAGGCCATATGAATCCGACATTGGGATCTTCATTTTGACCCTATTGTTGCTAGGTGGATACGACAATGCCTAACTGACCTATGAGTCAGTCATTTGTCTCAAAGAGCTCCTCTTCGAAGGGATTGGGATATGACCTGGTTCGCCCGCAGCGCGGTAGACTATTGAGTCACCTGCATCTGTGACCCGAGTCTCAGGGTGTAGACTGTACAGCAGCGTGCCTAAGAATACCTATTGGCAAAATTCTGCCTCCATAAAATAAAACGGTAGAATATCGCATAAGGGCTCCATGGGTGACCGTTACAAACTGTAACTAGTGATCGAGGCTGTCATGCATAATCACCTTTGGCAGATGTCAGTAAATTGCACAATGATTTGTTTCAGTATAGTACAATTCGATACACGAGTCTGGAGCTAATCGCCAAGGTTCTATATTGTACATAGATATAGAGCGAATAGAGACAGCCCGAAGAAGGGTGACTCTATGAATCTTTGCCCTTCTTGTCTCTTCGTTTGCCCATGTTGCGTACCCGAGGAACCACAACCCACTTGTTGGGGTTGTGCTTCCTGCGTGTCTTGTAGCCACCTTTTGACTAAGATAACCAGTTAGTATCTCAAAGTAAAGAATCTTAGAACATGGGTATAGCATACCGGTGTACCCCAAGGACTCGTTGGGTGTCGGTTACCCTTTGATTTACCACGACCACCACCATGAGGATGGTCCACTACACAGAGCATAAGTCAGACATACGTTCATTATCGGTATTTGTCAGGTGTCTGACGTACCTTTGTTCATGGCCACACCACGTACTGTTGGTCTAATATTCAGCCATCGACTTCTACCAGCCTTACCTAGCTGTCGGTAGTGGTGATGCGGGTTGCTAGAAACCCCAACAGTTGCGCAAGCGTCTTTGCTGACTCTTCGAATCTCTCCACTTTGTAGCCTGACTGTCACATATTTTCCAGTCACAACCTTGACACCATCATCTCTGACTTCTTCGTCCTTACTCTCCACGACAGCGAAGGTACCTGCACTTCGACAAAAGACAGCACCTCCCTTTGGATGAGATCCAACGTTGAAAACTGGCGTGCCAACAGGGATAAGATGTAGTGGTAAACAGTTTCCTCGGTGAGCTGTCTTAGCAGCAAGGATACCCGGATCGATGACTCCTCCCATGCTTTCTAGAAGGTCCTGGGGGATACCGGATCGGTAACTCTGAACCACATCTCCAGCTCTCATGCCCTCGGATGCTATGATGTATGTCTTCTTGCCTGTAGCCTCTTCGTTGAGTAGTGCTATGTGAGCACTGCGGTTCGGATCGTATTCGATTCGTTCGACCAGGTGAGGACCAGAAACCCAGCGGTGGAAATCTACCGTTCTTATCCTTCGCTTAGCACCTCCACCACGATGCCTGACTGTGATCTTTCCATTGTTGTTACGGCCGCCCTTTGCCATACCTTTCTTGGGGTAGGTCAATGGCAGGAAGGGTCTGCCTTTCCATAAGTGGTCGTTGATTGGCCGCTTCAGATGTCGCAAACCAGGTGTTCTGGGTTTATAGGTGCGCAAAATCACCGTTGATTCCTTTTCGGACTTGGGTATTGCAGGCACATATTCCCTTGCGGGCCTTGGAGGGGCCTGGTCAGCCTTGGGGACTCTAGGCACATGATCGACGGCGGGATTCGGAGGGGGTGCAGCCTCGTGAAGTGTCGCATAGCTTCGGAGGGCAAAACTCGAGGTAGGGCATTGGCAACTGTTCAACACCCTTCGAGCCGACAGGGACAGTATCCGCGGCTGTAGCATCTTATTATCCCGCAGCCAGCGGTGGCATGTGCTGTCAATTGGTGGAGGCTCTGCTGAAAAGAGCTAGTTTCCAGCCTCGAAGAACAGAATCAAAATTCAGATATTGAAGCTATTCAGGGATTCAAGTTCTTCCGAGGACAAGGGTCAAAGGCTTGGCAATTCCATGGAGAATTTCTTACCACCCGGGGTTTTGCCGGGATCAATCAATTGATTAAGGCGGTGGACGGATTAATAAGGCAATGCGGCTGAGATTGAATAAATACATGAGATGATGATTGGTCAGTGCAGCCACATCAAAGAAGAAACACGGAATCACGTCACTGGATTGGTTAAGAATAGGTATGGGGCCTGGTCAATGCACAATCAGCCAATGAAAAAGCCGTTGCCTCGCCGTCGCCACTGTTGATTGAGCAGTTTTGTGGGGCCAGTCACGAAAAAAGAGCAGGTGCGGGACCATGACCCTCATCAAACCCGTCCCCCGCCTAGGTACTACTCAGGCAGCATCTACCAAGACATAAATCTACATAACATAAGTGCATAAACGTGAGTGGGATTCAGATCGCGTCTTTCTTTCCCAGCTTTGCTTGCTGAAATTTATTTGAACGCTACAGCCAACCTCTCTCTACTTCACCCACTTTCGCCCGCCCACATCTGTTCTTCTACTTTTACCAACATCAAATATCATATCCGCCCGCCATTAGAGACTCTCGTTCTCGTACGCCTCATTCTTTATTACTATCCGTCTACTTTAGAACTTCTTTTTAGAGTTCATCAGTTTCGGAACAGCAGCACCATCATCATCAATTACACGCAATCGTTTTTACTCGTTGATCTCGTGGTCTGGTGTCTGGTAGACGTGCGCCAATTCCAGCTTTGACCAAGATCGCGCGTACAAGTGGGCTTGGTACGTATCCCACCTTCTCTGCTCTACAGGGCGTACCTACATCATTACAGAGCTTCGGCTTACCTGAAAGTTGGAAACCAGAAGCTCTTGCAGGGGTTGTAATCAATCGCCTTGATTCGCAGTTACCTCTGGAGACCGGCCAAATCGCGCTAAGGAATTTTAGCGTGTCTTCCCTGCCAAGGTACGTACAAACATTCAATTCAATAGCCACACGGGCCACATCCCTCACGTCGACTACTCGTACCCGCGTACCCTCTTCTCCACATCTCTTCTACTTTCAAACCCCCATCGTCAAAAGCTAAACATTGGCTGCACTCCTCAAAAACATTACCCGTTCCTAACAATCAACAATCTCAAGTCCATACCTTTTCTTCACCTTAATCCTTTTTTACCTTCAATACTTTCATTGCTTTGATACCCTCTACCTCTCTACCATTACCTTCAATTAATACACCTTGCTACATCTACCCTTCTCACACCGCTAGCGCGTCTGGTCTTGATCATTCAAGGTCTACATCATTGCACTTCGGGCGAGCCAGCAATTGATCTAGGAATAATATTGTTGACATCAGTCACCAGTACACGCTTAAGTTGAGCAACGCTCAGGTTGGTTCCCGTTCCCTTCTATCCTTTCCCTCTAGTCTAGTCGGCTCAATCATGCGAACCTTCTCCATCACGCGTGTTCTGTGAACGGTCTCGCGCGCTACCATCGACGTTATACATAGTCTCAAACCATAAAGACTTAGAGTCTGGCTAACACGGATACAGTAATCTACTTTGAAGTCTATAAAGTCTTCTAATAACCCTAATCAATCTATCAAGATGCCTCCGGTAAGTCCAATTGACAATTTCATTAACCAAACTCGCGATGGCCATGCTCGGCCTGCCTATTCCCCCGCTCAGAATTCCACCATGAATCCTAACGCATCATTCGGTTTTATCTAACCTTGTATTTGCAGGGACGTTCTGTTCGACAGCGCGTTGTTTCCAACGAAAACGATGAGAACTCGACGCGTATGACGCGTGCTAAGGCGGCCGCTCTAGACGTCGATGTCACATCTCAACAAGCCTCAAAGCTACCCCTTCAGTCCAAGAAGTCAGCGGTTAACGCCAACCCTGGCGCTCAGCGAAGACGTGCTGCCCTCGGCGATGTCAGCAATGTCGGCAAAAGTGAGGTTGTCGAAGGCAAGAAACCTGCTACTTCTAAAGTCGGCCTAGTCTCGAAGGCCGCACAGCCTACCGGTATTCAGAAGAGCACCCGTGCTGGAACGACTCGAACAACGGCCGTGGCTAAAGAGGTGAAGAAGACAGAGGTCAAGCGAGCGGGATCAGGTTCTAGCACAATCGGATCCAACAAGCGAAAGGCCCAGTCAGCACCCATCAAGCAAGATGTTATCGTCGAAGAGGAGCCGGTCCGCAAGAAGACTCACATCCAGGCCAAGAGCCTCAGTCATGCTGCCCCGACAACGACTATTGAGAAGACTCTTGAGGAGCCTCCCAAGTCGGAAACCGCACCAGCTCTCCCCGAAGGTATTAAGGAATTAGAGGAGGAGGGTGTCGAGGATCCTCTCATGGTGGCGGAGTACGCGCAGGATATTTTTGAATATCTTCGCGACTTGGAGGCCAAGTCTCTTCCTCATCCCCAATACATAATACACCAGGACGAGCTAGAGTGGAAGACACGAAGCATCCTCGTTGATTGGATGATCGAGGTTCACACCCGGTTCCATCTTCTGCCGGAGACCTTGTTCCTTGCTATTAACATCATCGACCGCTTCCTGTCTCAGAAGGTCGTCCAACTTGACCGTGTTCAACTCGTCGGTATTACCGCCATGTTCATTGCGGCCAAGTATGAGGAAGTCCTCTCCCCTCATGTCAGCAATTATCGGATGGTCTCCGATGATGGCTTCAGCGATGCTGAGATCCTTAGTGCGGAACGCTTCATCCTCGAGACACTCAACTACGATCTTAGCTACCCGAATCCTATGAACTTCCTTCGCCGAATTTCCAAGGCTGATGAATATGATATTCAGTCTCGCACCATTGGAAAATTCTTAATGGAGATCAGCATCGTGGATTTCCGATTCTTGGCCTTCCGCCCCAGTCATGTAGCTGCCGCTGCTATGTACTTGGCGCGCATGATCCTGGATCGCGGTGAATGGGTAAGTGTTTCCATTGTAACCTTTATTCACACAAGTTATATTCTAATGCGCTATAGGGACCAATCATCTCCTATTACGCCGGCTATACCGAAGAAGAGATCGAGCCTGTCTTCGAGTTGATGGTCGACTATCTAGCACGGCCCATCTGTCATGAGGCCTTTTACAAGAAGTACGCCAGCAAGAAGTTCATGAAAGGTAATTCAATCATTGTGATGGTTTCATTTTCCTTTGCTAACGACTTATAGCTTCTCTGATCACCCGCCAATGGGCCAAGAAGAATGCCCCCATCTTCGGCATCACTGATACCAAGGAGTCGGTGGACGATCTGTCGAGTCTCGAGTATTAACACCATCCATCATCCTCCCATACCACCCATATACCCTTATGACATTCCGATGTTTGGGACGTGATTATGGCCTGGATATCCAAGGGTTGGATGACGGGCTTTACGATAATGCATATGATTCAGCCAACGACTAGTAATTTCTCGACATCGAATCGCATTGCTACCGTCGTCCTTGAGCATCTTTATATGAATGTCTGATCTTCAAGAAGGTGAAGGTCATATACTTGCCGGCGATGCAAGTAAGGGACAACTATACTAGTCCCCGGATTTCAGTGGCCTGTGGCTACAGTGGTTGCATCATTGGTCGTCTTTTCTCTTTGCCGTGTCCTCCGTTCGACACCAAGTCTCTGCACATTCGCCTCGCCATCCATCTTTGCAGTCCATCGACAACTGATAACGTATTGAAGATCATGTTCCACACAGTCTTCATACGATCAACTTCTTCATCACGAATAAGTTCTAGTTGTTTGTCATTTGCCAGAGCTACTCTGAAGCTTTCTGGCGAATCGACCCAAGAGACTTGCTACTCAGCCACGGATGGGAAGGGGGCACACACACACTCACACCTGTACATATTATTCTTAAAGTGTTTCGGATTACACCTCGGACAGGGCGGAAGGCAAATAAAACTGCGTTGCATTATCGGCATTAATCATGAATGAATTCTTTCCCAGCGACCAACTGGTTCCCGTTAAAGATTCATGGTGACTGCTACATGATTACCTTCGTCTCTCATGGTCGTGATCGCATGACTATGCATTCTCTACCTCACTCTCTTAGGCCCTCTCCTTTGTCTAACCGTTGAGTTTCAATGAGTTTGCTTCGATGATGATTTTATAATATTAGAAAATACAAAAACATTGCTCCAAACAAGTGTTCTTATAAGAGCTATTTTTACTAAGTAACAGCGTAGGAACATAAGCCGATGGCATATTATTAGGATTGTTTCTGAGTATTTTTTGCTAACCTTCTTGTCTACCTAGGTAGGGAGAGAAACATATCCTACTATTTATCTAACCATCCATCTAGGTAGAGCTACTCGCTCGCTCGCTTCCTCCCTCTGAGTTATCTCTTCTTCTCCTGTCGATTGCCCCCAAGCATCTTGGTCAGGGCCCCGGCGGCGCCCACGGGTCCCCACTCCTGCTCCCACTCGGCGAGGTACTTGGCGCGCTCCTCCAGGGCTCTCTTCCGCGCCGCGGCGTGGTCCTGGGCTTTCTGGGCCGCGGCGTTGCGCTCCCGCGCCATGCGGATGAAGTTGCGTCGCTTGGGCGGGGGGCCGGTGCCGCCTACCAGGAACCAGTAGCCGAAGGGGATGCGCTCGTCGGGGTCTGGGTTGGGAGGTGGTGCGGCTACGACTGGCTCTGGGGCTGCTGGTGCTTGGTTTGCTGGTGTGTTGGTCCCTTCTGTGGTATTCTGAGGCTCGGGCTCAGGCGCTGCTGCGTTGGCGTTGCTGGCTTCGTTGGCCTCGGCTTCGTTGCTTGTGGCAGGACTGGTGTTGTTGTTGGTGGTGGTGTTGGCGTTTGCCTTGGTGCTAACCTTGGGTTTAGGCATGATTACTAGGTATTTACCAAAATGAATCTTGGTTACGGATCGCAATGTTTCCTCAGAGCCTGGGAGGAAGTTAGTTCTGTCTAGTATATGACATAAGTACATAGTTGAAAAGCTGGAGAGAAGCAGAGGCAATGCTATTCGACACAGATCTGACATGCAAAGGTGGCATTCTCTGCCTGCGAGGCCAGCTCGTCACGCATGATACAGGGCTGGCTGACGAGGAGTGAGGTGTTTAATGTGAGATGAGTTTCCATAATGTTGTGCGACTCATGACACAGTTCCAAGTTAGCAACAAGGAGAAGCACTTCTGATCATGATACCTATTACCATGCTACGTTTTTACCCCCTAGTCAGGAGAGAACTTCCTGAATAGTCACTGTCCGTCGATTTTGCTTGATTAGACATTTATATCTGACTCTATTTCATCTGCTCTCGTTTCGTTACTAGGTATTCGGAGCAGAAGCCGATTGCAATACCTCCAGCTGGTTTCATGGGATGAAATAAGTGCAGATACGACTATGTCGAATATATTGATGCATGCAGCATGTGCTACAAGTACAACCAGGCAAGCTACAGCGTCATGGGGTTTACCCAGCCAGAAAATCAACAGTGATGCACCACGTCATGGCCTAGAATTACAAAATAATGTCGACATCAGGGCTATGGTATATAAGATGCCTTAAATAGTAAAGTCAGAGGACATGATGGTTTCAAAGACCATCTCCTGGATCATATATATATTTCTCCTAACTTCAGTAGCGACAGCAAGATGCGAGCCCGTCGAAGACCGCGAAAATTACAGAATAGTCATGATCATTGAGGCCCCAGATATTGGCCATTTCAAAAGAAAAAAAAACTTAGAGTAGACAAGCCAGGGTATCGAAAACTGCAAAAGTCCGCCAAACCCCTCAACTCCAGCCCTAACAACCCCTGACACACATCTCTTCGTTCTCGACTATTCGCAGTCAGTCTCGTCTGGGAATCGCCAGTTAGGATCCTTGCCATATTTGGCGACATATCTCGGGTGAACGCGCAGGCGCCTGAACTTCTTGCTGGCGTAGCTTCGGCTTTGGCTTTGGCTTTGGCTGGATCTTGGTCGCGAGATCTCCTGACGTTTGGACCCTTCAGCTATCATCACCTCTGAGTCGCTCGAGCAGGTAGACCAATCGTCGTGGTGCCAATCTTTCTCGCTCTGGGTGCTGCTATCGTCGTCTTGGATTATGTCGAAGTCCTCGTCCTGGTACATTTGGTTAGTTCTATTCAGGGACCCGATGCGAAGTTGAGGATTTGCTTACTTCTTCGACTTCAACGTCCGAGTCCGTGGATACGGATACACTGCGGCCAGAAGACTCCCCAGAAGAGGGAGACTGATCGGAGGTATGCTGTGGTACCTTGGTGTCTGAGGATTCTGGAGGCGCTTCTTCCCAACATGAGGGGCGGGAATTGAGCGTGGGTTTGTTCAGACACGCTTCCATGTACATCTCATACACCTCTTCTTTCGCAGCAACCTCTTCGAGTTCCTCCTGCGAGAGGATTCGTCCGAGATATGAACGCAGCAACGCATCCCCTGCAGCCCCCAGAACTCTAACCAAGAAGGAGCGAGTTTCTGGTGTTACTGGACTTGGCGATTGCTCAGTCTCGGAGAGAGGGCGGGAAGATAACGAACATTGATGCATCCAGTAGAGTATTTTTGCATCGTGGTCTATTTCCGCGTCTATACCGGGGTCCTCAGGTGTTGTATTGGTGGGTTCAGGTGTAGACCCCTTCTTCGGTGATCCCTGAGATTTGAGTGAGGGGGCTCTTGTGGGAGACGCCATGGCTTTGACAAGTGTGGATAGAGGCAAGATGAGAAACTTGTTTGATGTAGGATGCTTAATGAACAGAGGGGATAAGGTCTAATGCAATGGAGCCAGCTACAAAGCAATAGTCCAGGAATATTAATAGAATTCTGTAGATGGTGATGATAGGCCTTAATGGTGGATAGGTGTTCATCAACCTAAAGGGAAGCAAGAAAAAAAAGGTATCAAGATTTTGGTCAAAATAAATGAATGTGGGTGGTAGAAAGGAGTGAAGGTCAGTCCTGGGCTGATGGTGAGTATGTTATGTATTAAAAAGCCTGTTACGAAAATATCTCTCTGGTGATATTCACAAGGACTGACGATGTGAAATGATGTCTGGATATCTTTGTTATTGAATGGTGACGCCTTTCCTGGACCTCTTGTCACCTAATGTCATGTAACTTTGTCATTTTTATTCGTGGTGTTTTTCGATTTTCCTGTCGAGATAGGGCTTTATCCCTCTCCGTCCCTCTCTAATATGGGACACCTGATGAGATCAAAGATAGGTATTCATCTACCAACTGTCACTAACTTCGACTATTGACACATACCCCAGGAGCCAGCTTCCCCCAGTGAACAAGATGGCCCCTCTGTCGACGAACCCAGCCAGCATACATGAGCCAGCTAATCACCACCGTCACAAGGCTCGCCAGGGCAAGCCACCTGTACTGCTCTGTGCGTGGAAAGGCGATAGCACTACCCGCACCAAGAAGCTCGAATACGTTCACCACGGAGTTTTCTGTGCCAGCAAAGCTTGAACGCTGATTCGGGGGGACGAGGGTCTGCGTCAGTTGCTGGGTGGTGAGATCGAAGACCCAAACTCCGAGTCGTGAGAGGGCCAGAAATGAGAAAAGAACGATACTCCAGCCCACATTGGGAGAGAATACATTCTCAGTTACAGCTCGGAGTGAATAAGAAGACAATGTGGTAGCATCATCCATTTGTGCCCCGATTGCCCATAGAGCCAGGACTACGGGCACCTGGATCATGTGTTGTTAGTATATGAGCACGAAACTGGTACGTAAGGAGGTGAGACAAACCGTGTTGATGGCTTGCCAGCTCACGCCCCAGAGCCCAAACCTTTGCAATCCAATAACTGTTTCCACATCTCTGTTTTCCTCCTGGCTGTCGTTAATTAAGCCGACCCCTGATTCATCATCTTCATTCACTAAAGGCCGATGAGCGTGATGGTGCGTCTTGCCCATGTACTTAATACCGCGAGGTGTAATGACCGTGCTGCTGATCTCAAAAACGGAACCGATAGCTCGAGCAGCGGTAATCGTGTTGAGCGAGTAGTTGATGTTGATGAGGTAGGTTATGAAAGTTGCTCTCCATGTGAGCATGTTGAAATGCAGTAGCGCCAGCGCAACTGATGGGATCCAAACTGACGTGCTGAAGTACATCTCAAAATCGTGGAAATAACGGCGAGTCTTTGCTATCCATGAAGTTGTACCTCCTTCCGTTGCTGTAGACTGGGGTGGATGTACTTCGCGCTGTGCTTGGAGCAAGGGGCTACTATTCCACACCCTCCTTGCCGATAGCACCTCAATTGGTATGGATATAAGACTTGTTAGGCCTGTGAATATGACGCCCAGACGGATAGACCCGAGAGCTGAGATAACAGCAGCAATCAAGATAGGCGAAATGAGCTTGCATACAAGGTCGATCCGCCGCATAACTGCGTTCAGGTGCGTCAAGTCGTAGGGTCTACCAGCGGGTTCGGCTACAGTGACGACCCAATCTCGCTCCATTGAAATCAGATTTCCCGATGCGCTGAGACGCTCGATGATACCGAATGAGACGGCAATGGCGAACCCGATAGCTTTCAGGATGGCATTCTTCGGTAGCACAAACCTGACTTGCTCTCCTTCCACTAAGTCTTCCTGGCTCAGGATCAAGAGCCAGAAAAACGAACCCAGAATGACGGAGCCGCGATTGCAGATGATGGTAGAAAGCAAGGTGCGTAGCCGGTTGGGGGAGTTTTGAACCCAGCGTCCTACAGAACTGGAGAATAGAATCATGGCAAAGTATACGATGATCATGCTGAGAGCTAAGGTGAGCAACTAGGCTTCTCACGGGTATGTCTGATTTGAGGGGTCAAACCTACCGGAGTGCCGCTGCCACAAGCGTATTAGGGTACGCGGCTGCGGTGAAGAGGATCTTATTACCTGGTAAGCTGATAAATCTAAACTGATTTTCATTGGAAGACATACTGCAGCGAACTCGTAGCCACGAGCATTCCAGGTTGAGAAGGCATGGCTGACGTAGAGGTTTAGAGCCTGCGATCGCGTGAGATGGCTCTGTGGTGCATCGTCGGTAACACCACTAGCGTTGCTTTCGACCTCGAAACTTTCCTCGCTGTCGCTATCCATCGTGAACGACTTCCGGTAGGATACAGAACTGGACTTGGCCGGCCCATGTAAAATACAATCCACCGGGGTTCGAACTGTTAGCTTGATATGTGGACTTAGATCACTGTAATACCAAATAACATAAGATACAAGATAAAAGATATATGAAACTCCGTTGATATTAGTAAGTATAAGACTTCGAATCTTGGTGGATTGTAGGCCACGCCTAGTCCTTCCATAGCTACTACATCGTAGCTTCTTATGAATAACTTAATAGTTCTAGAAAGAGCACGCGAAGTTCCCAATTGGCCAATAATGACTCAGGCCGAAAAAGCTTGAATGATGCTATATCATTGGCGAATGTTGTGATGTTGTGCTACTGGCGGGGTATAGCAGGGATGAAAGGAGCCGAAGCCGGTCGCCGGATCTCTATAACCTATCGGAGCTTTAAGGAGTTTAGCTGGTACTGCGCGAGTTCGGAGCCGTCGTACGCCGGGTTGATTTTAAAGATATTACATGGAATTATATCATCACACTCTCTCCCTAAGGATGCATATATCACGACATAAATGCAAGTCAAGGTAGGTATTTGGCTAGGCAAATTTGCTTGCTTAAACAAGCTCTCTCATTTTAGTCGCTCATAAATGTCTCAAAATCTCTAGGCAAGATCAGCGCGCTCATGTAGCAAAAAAAGCTACTTGGTCTTGAATAATCCATCACCCCCAAAAGCGCCATTAAACCCCGTCCCTACCGACCTCTTGTATCCCGCCTTTGTGTGTGTGTGTGATATCATCAAGTTCCCATCATTGTGGGAGTGCGTTCTCAATCAATAAGTTTCCGTCCCAATCCAATCATTCCCCTCTTCACTCTAGTGTTCTGCGAAACTTCCTCCAGGGTTGCTCTCGTCGAGTATGATTATGCTCAGCCATCATTGCTTTGTGTGTATAAAAAAAAAATAGTAGTTAAAAAATTTGGGGTTGGAAGCCATTCAGTTCCGATGAAGCGCCTCTCGACGTCACGAGTGGGATTGGGAATGAGAATGGCGTTCTCAGCCCCGAGTTTAGAAGTTTAAGGATCCCATTCGCTCTTCGACGCCACCCCAGTACACAATGGGTCGGGGCTCAAGTATGCTCAACTCGGGGCCGGAGCTTCGCTTCTCCTCTTCCAGGTCAGCAATGGATGGCTGTCGGAATAGTACAGCGTTGATTGCGCTGACTGGTGATGAAGAGGCAGAGCCATAGGAGCGGTACGAGCTTGTGGATGTGGTAGAAGCTGTGGATGACCGACGGAAGGATGTGCGGATGCCGCTCGGCGAGAAGCGCGAGCGGATGGTCTGGAAGCGGGAGGTCTGCATCTTGACTGTGGTGGTTTGTTGTTTGCTTTAGTTGGAGATATTATAAGACCAAGTTGAGCTCTTGTCTAAGAAGTGTGATGAGACGAATGGTAATAATGTAAAAAAGTAATGCGCAAAAAATAGGCACAGCCCTAGAGTTGGAAGAATGTAAAAAGCGAATGATATATTTCGAAGCTGGCTTGGGAACTAAATGATAGGACGATCTATTCTAGAGGGAATCGCGAATAGAACAAACAAGCAGCTTATACTTGTAGTAAGGCGACGAGGTCCTTTGAGAGAGCGGTAGAGGACACGGACACTACGGAAGGAGTCTGGAGAGGAAATTACCCAAGGATGAAGCGTGGTCCTATCAGTGTTAAGTAGTATGGGATCTGGGGACGTGACGATCTCTCCAGCCTTAATCAGGAGGGCTATGAGGGTTCAATATGGTTGAATATGGGATAGTGCACGATAGTGAGGAATGCAGGGTGTCGATAAACATCCGATCCACTTCGTCATGGGGCTCCGAATCGACAGGGAGACATGACAGGTCCTGTTAAAGCACCTACATAAATTTCCTTGCTCAGGGGTTGACCATACAAGGCTCGTGTTCATGCGACATGCATTCGGCTGTGGCTGCGCGCACTTGCGCACTTCAGGATCAACAGGGACGAGAAGCATGAAATCTTCAATGTAGCAAAACTAAAAGCAGCTGCACGAAATTGACGATGCTAACTTATCTGGTAGTGGCAAATGGTACTGTAGTACAACTAGGAAGAGGAGGACGAGACATGTTGGTACCAGGAAGTTACCCAGACAGCCAGACAGCCAGACAGCCAGACAGTAAGATACTCTAGGGTGAGAGAATGTTGCGAGTGGGATTTCGTTCATTGTCAATGGTAGTGAAACAGCCATCGCCACCTAGATACTGTAAGCTCGTGGCTCATTCACAGCTCTGGGCTCGCTTCGCATGATGACAGAGATGGCTGTCTCGTAGCCCTGGCGACAGCAATGGAATATGGCACCATCGCTGGTCTCGCTGTTTGAACTAAGCTCGCTAGTGTGGAGGGTCGTGTTGCAGTCCTGGGGGGTTTGGCTAGCCGAAACAGATAAGTTCTTCCTTTCTCGGTCGGTATGATCGTCAGCCGGGATCAGGGGGCACCCGCAAATGGTGCCGAATGATTCAGGTCGTTTCATGACAGGCATGTCCATAGCTCAATCGGCCAGAGACAATATTCATCATCATCCCCGACGCATGAAATCGTACGTAGCCTGGCAACGTAGGCCCCAAAGAATGTGATATCCAAAGTGTGATTCTATAAATGGAAGAGTTCTGGAATCTTTAAAGTGATAGCCCGAGACATCAAACTAAAGAGGCTAGAACGCGACATGATGGATGTCGCACTCTAAGAAAATGCGTGAAGCTTACATACCTACACTTGAATAGGAGAACTCATGCAGTCAGCATATAAAAAGACTACGGTATCGAAATGATGTTGGGGGAAGAAACTCAACGTCGATAATGTTCCATGTTATTGAAATTGGCAGGAGAGCAGGAAGAGTGCCACCACGATTCACCGTTACACTGAAGGGAGCTCGGACCTGCATAATATGCATGTCACCGTATGGCACGAGAAAGATTCAGGTCTACTGGTCTATTAATATTCTTGGCATTTCAAGCATTTGTGACTAATGCTCCCTCTTAACACTCGATAAGTACCCCTTTTGCTTATGTATACCAGAAGGAAAGAGAACCAGCACCAACGCTACTTGACTAGATAGTTCTACCTACATATATAAACATCAGATAGTTTAAAAATCCGAGAAACTATCAACTTATTCTTAAATACACATGCTCATCACCGGCTTAGATAGGTCCCATTACCTGGTGTCTTCGATGAATGCTTGGCACCGCCGCACCATTTAATCACCCAGGAACGCAACCTAAGCCGTATCCAGATCTCTCACCCCTGTCATGGTCGAAATAGGGTCTCTCAAACTACTCCACAATGGATAAGCTGGTCTCGTTTTTCGAGACCGTCTCCAAACGAAAACTATGTCTTGGCAGTGCAAAGGAAACAATATTGCGTACGGAAAACCTTCCACCTACGAATGTACTACTAGGTAATAGAGATTGTAATAATTGCTGGTTCTTTACTATGTACACAATCCCGAATCATGGTCGAACGGATGGGTTTTCATTGGTCAACACACTTGATGATTACGTCGGTGGCTTGACTGGTATGGGTGATGGTTAGAGATTCGAAGCTGTACTTATCTGAAATTAAAAAAATAAAAAAAAATCACCCAGAAAAAAAAACGTCCGAAATTGTGTAGTATCAAACATCCACAGCTTGGTGGTATTGGTATATCCGCCAGTCTGATGCTCCTCTAGTACAATAGCATTTCAACCGACAACTCTTGGTTCGGTGGCAATACATACACTCAAATACAAATTCGCGTTCATGGTATAAGACGATAACCCCCCCTCTCGAATGCAAACCGTTACATGCCAAGAACGCCTGTTGACCTCATCCAAGTCGTTTCCCCTTCATTGCGATCCCTTCTTAAATGCTGCCTGAACCCATCCACACAGGTCCTGACATAAAATACCCTGCCGTGGATTTTTCGCGATGTCTCAACCCTCACCACAACCCCTTGAAGTCAAATGCCATTTCATTACGTGATGATGTAGTCGTTACGTCAACTAGAGTCGGTCTTATCGAGGACCGCTCCAATCCGATTTTCGTACCGATCTTCGTATTGTTGCACTTCGCCTAATACTTTCAACCCAGGCAGAATCATCCAGCAACTCTCTGATCTGGGATGGACTGACTGAACTGCCACGCCTGCTATTCTCGCCCGAACCTGGCCCGGTGTCCTGCAGCTCGAAGCTGAAAGCGGAAGTATGAGAATTATGCCCAGGCATGGATGGGCTCGCCCGGGGTAAGCTTAAGGGATGCGTTTGCGAAGAATCATATGTTGATATGTCAGTGCCCGAGGCCCAACTCCTATGCTGTGGTCGTGCCGCGTCCGACACAGCAAGGAAATCAGAAGACCCAGTTCGAACAGGAGGTGGCGGCGCTGCCATGGTCGTGCGCTGCTGCGCTACTCGTCGACGATCCTCTTCGTCGTCAACGAAAATATCGGGCACGTCTAATTGGGGGATTGCTGTCATTCGTGCCGATCGCTTCTTCTCCATGTGCCTCTTGAATTTTCGTGACCAGTAGCTTGTTGACATGTTAGCGAACAAAAATGAACCTACTTGTAGATGAGAGTAAAACTTACACCGTGTCGAAGAAACCGACTACAACCCTCCTGCGAACCTCTTCTTCGACCCGTTGAAGGCGCGCGCGACGCCGCAAGAATTCCTCGAGCCTGGGACCTTGTTAGATATGAATCGCTTGACTCTGTAGGGCATTTACTTACCTTAAACTTTTGCTGTCGCTGATGATCTTATAATGCGCCATGATCATGAGTACCGTCGTGAAAGATATGCCTTGAATAGGATCTGCCGAGACCATCACCTCTTCGTAAAAGATGTTGAATCTCCGTCGTTGTTCCTGGACTTTCCGAACGTCGATATTGGCAAGTCTGTCGTTCAATCTTTTTATGTCCACTCCTCCAAGGTTGCTTGCAGAGGCCATTGACGAATGCCGCATTGGTGTCTCATCAGTCCTGATATCGTCTAGGATTTGATGAACAGAGTCTTCCGAGTCATAGATGCGCATTTCGAAGATACCCGATAGCTCACCCAGAAGTCTTGGGAAGGCCTCCTTGCTGATGAAGCCGGACCCGTTAGGATCAACACTGCGCCACGCTTCCTTAAACCGTCGTATTTCATCTCGATCAATGTGTGCCATACCACTGGAGCGTTGGTACACGTAACTGAAACTCTCGAAGATGAGCGAGATGAAGAGGTTGACAAAGATGTACATGCTGACAAGGTTCCAGGCAATAAAGAGACATCTGGCCCAGTTCGTGCTGCCGCAGTCGCTGTCGAGAAATTCCGAGTTTTCGACACAGAGTGGCGGTTCTATGTTTGCGTAATCTTCCATGATCTGGTTCCAACCTTCGCCTACACTCATGCGAAAGAGGAGGATGAGGGCGTTGGGAACTGTCCTGAAATTAATGTTGATATCCTCATTTTCCCCAAAACGAGTCAGACTGAATGTTTGAGTCAACGCGATGGCGAATACCAGGAAAAATACCAACCACGTGGCAAGTAAATTGACAATGGTCGTGAGACTGGCGGCCGCTGTCTTGAAGAGCTGGTCGAGCGCATCATTCCTAGGAATGAGAAGAAGAACGATGCTATCAAGGAAGTACTTGTGAAGCTGGATGAACGTTTGGTTATCCGACTTGCTGACCTGCAAAACGGACGTTACGAAGGCGCCAAAGACGGATACCAGCGAGTATACGTCCCAAGTACTCCTTCTAAACCGTTTCCAGCCAAGGCCAACGACACGGATGACGATATTAGCGATGTAGATCAACGTGAAGATCAAGAAGACCCCATCCCTGATAACGGACCAAATATCCGGCTCTGGGTAATACTCGACCATTAACAGGACCAGGTGGAGTACAAGGACCGCAGTAATTGCTGTGTACCACTTGCCTCGTTTTTCAATTGCTCGCTTGTGACACCATTTCTTAAACTTATTCTCCGAGTCGTCATAGGAGCTCCTAGACGGTGAGATCTGGCGTAGTAGTTTTCGCAATTCAAGCCAAGATCTTTGCTCTGCCGTCAAGAACGCAACACCAGTCTGTTCTGTGTAATTTCGCATAAAGACAGAGATGAACAGAGTCAACACGAATACCGTACCGAGGAGGTTAAATACCACGAAAAACATGCCATTGCCTTGAGCTGACATAGGTTGTGGCTGTAAGCCGCGACCCGTAATCGCCTGGGCGGCAAATGAGACATCGACCCAACCCTCCTGCGAGACAATTTGGAAGAGAATGAAGAGGGACGAGGCGAAATCGTCGAATTTGAAGTATTGATTGTCCGCAACCCGAGGAGCGAGCAGCGGCCAGTCCGGATTTGATGGTGTGCTTTCATATTCGCCGAAGCAATCTTGCAGCATGGTGAGATCACCATCATTGCATTGTAGCAGTTGCCCATTGAATAAGTTCAATGCGTATATCGCAAAGGGAATCAACAAAGATAAGGAGACGAGTGCAGCCTAGGTCGTTCACGTTAGCGATAGATCCATAGTCCACAACTAGTATAAGTACTTACGCTGATAATCTTCCATCCGGCTACTATTATTAGGGAGTGGAAGGTGTCTCTTGCGCTGTTGCTAATGTTCAGTAGACGAAGAGCTCGGAGTGCTTTAAAGGCGCCGATGACCCTGGAAACATTTCCATCGTAGAGAAGAAGGCTTAATACGTTGATCCATAGGGTAATCAGAACCACACCATCGATGATACCCCACGAGCTTCTGTAGTAGGCATTTGGTGTAAAGAACCAACCGTCGGCAATAATCTTAATCCCGGCTTCAACCGTGAAAACTATCGCAAAGCCGAGATCAACCCATACAAACCAGCTTTTGTACCGGTCTTCCCCATTATGAGCTGCGAGGTACTCCTTTTGATACAATGGGGTAGTAATACAAGCCAGGATCACCATGGCGATAATAGCCGCATAGATAAAAACCGTAAACGCATACCAAGCGACCTTGTTCGGTTCTACACCGTCGAAACGTTCATTACCGCGTCCTGGTCCAACGAGCCGCTGGCAAAGACGCCGGATGGGGTTTCTTGGTGTGAATATGTAGAGGGAGTTATTGTATGTAGGATGGCGGGCAAGATACTCCCGTTGAGCCTTGCGACGTTCCGCAGTAGCAGAAACGGCTTGACGAGCCATCTGGCGAGGGTCGAGAGCATCGTTAGGACCATTGAATTGAATATTAGAATAAAAGGGATTTGGTTCTCGACTAGAGAATATAGCTTTGACTCTACCCCATATGGTCGACCAAAATCCAGGTCGAATACCGCCGCCGATAGCCCCATCGTGGTCTGATGGGCTACTGGTAGATTCCTCGTGTAATGGGTCCATCGTATCGTCAAGGAACTCGCGCACAACAGCATCTTTCAATAACATTTCCATTGTCGCTGGGCCATAGTCTAGCGGGTCTCTTGTTTTGGTCCTTCCGAAAGAAAAGATATCCGAGAGCGTAATATTACTGTTCGCATTGCTTCCCAATTCCTTTCGTTGTAAGAAGGCCTTGACTTGCTCTAGCCGTTTCTCATCTTCTGATACGTCGAAATTTTCTTGAATGACAGCAATGAACATATTGACAAGAATGAAAAATGCCAGAATGAACCATCCTATGAGGAACATTGCGCCATACCAAGCTGTGTTTTTATTAGAAGTATACGACGTAACATCGTAGAGAATGCTTGTCCAATTCTCGCTGGACAAGATTTGATACATGCCGAGGAATGAGTTGAATATGTTGTAGAAAGATATTCTAACCAGTTCGCCGCCATCGTCGTACAAGGGCAGTTCCCCTCGAAAAAGCTGGACTGCGAAAATAGCCATGATGAATGTAATGAGAAAGACGAAAACAATGAGATTCGCGATACCGTTAGCATTTCCGAGTACCAGTACAATTAATTTTCTTGTAATTGGAATGGCCAAGACAACGCGATAGGAACGTAGGATTTGGAATATGGTGAGCCACGCATAGGCTTGACCATTATCGAAGATCGGAGGCAGGATTATTATTGTGTTTGCCAAAGCTAGGAAAAGGTCGAAGAGATTCCGCGTGTTCCGATGGAAAGCCCTCCAGTTAGCCGCAAACCTAATACCAATCTCGATGTCCAATAGTACTGTAACAACGATACTGTTGACATTGATAAAAAGTCTTAGTTGGTCTGTCATGTCTGAACTTCGCCAGGCTTGACAGAAGAGTTCATATGCGATGAGGAATACCCAGAAGAACCAAGTTTTGTCGTATATCTTCTGTAGCGTTGATACTCTGCGTAGTTGGTCTTCTTGGATGCCAGGAATCTGAAAATCTTCTTCGGCTGTGAAAGCGCTAGCTTTGCTTTCCTCTCTGATGATCTGAAATGACGAGGTGATAACCGCGATCAGCAAATTGGTCAACCACAACATCATGATCATAATGCCGGCGCCAAAGAACAGAGCCGCTGGGAGGTAATCCGAGTATGTGGTGTAATACATAAGGTCCGACCAGGTATTAGCACTCATGATAACAAAAACCAGTTCTAGTGACTGGACGATGCTGTCGAAATTAACTGTGCTGTTATACGGACTGGACTGCTCCAGGCAGATGGAGTTTCGCGGGCAAATATATCCTTTGGGAGAAGTTGTAGGAGCGTAGAGGTCAATTAAAGAGTTTGGAAACGGGGATTTGACCCAGGGCTGTGATGTGCCATTTTCATCGAGATATCCACCACAGAAAGTCATATCGTTCGTGTACGTCGCAGAAAAATTGTCGGGTTGTGTAGGGTCTATCCATACACATTGCCGGCTGAGACTCGACTTGAAGCTCTGGACACCAATGATGGCAAATAAGAGCCAGAAAAACCCTATAAGAAACGAGACTCGAACGAGTAGCGGCGCTGCCTTCTTTAGACTTCGTAATATGATCTAAAAATGCAATCAGTACACATCCATCTATAATTTCTTGCAGTTGATATAGCTTACTGCAGTTCCATTCGTAAGGGCAAGCAGTCGAACAATTCGAAGGCAGCTAAGCATTCGAAATATGAATAAATGTTTATCCATCTCGATGCCGGTTATGCTGAGGACGAAGGCTATCCAGAAGGATACTACTGCGATGAAGTCTAACCTGTTGAATCCATGCCTCAAAAAGGCTCGACGTGCTAACTGCATTCTCTGCTGCTCCTCAATCGTCTCAGGCATAGTGCCATGCATCATAGTAAAAGATCGAGCGAATGTCGAGGGCCCAAAAGCTGGTTCCCGGGGGCTTTTCACAGACTTCTGACGCTGAGGGCGAAAGACAGCGTTGTATTGATCATTTATAGCAGCTCGAATTCCCTTCTTTCGGTCGATAGTACTGTACTCTGCAGCGTTTAGGACAAACCCCGAGACGATAATTCGAGCTCCTGTTTCAAGTGTAAATATTATAAAGAGAATAAGAAGCGCCCAGTTTATTCCCGAGGCAGGATCCCAGAGTTGTGGTCGCCCATTCCCAGGATCGTACACATTGTTCGCAGCCTCCACAGCGAGCAAGATTGCTTGGAGTACAATTAATAGGAGCAGAATGGGCTCCATGTATGGATTCACCAGGACATCGCAAAGCTTTCTCCTGATGACGTTGTTGGGCCCGAATATACCGAGTGAGGAACCTTTTAGAGGGTTCGGCATCGGCCTATCTCGACGAGGAGGCATGGCAGCCTCCGAAAAAGCCCACTCGGGCTCAGTATTCTTCTCCGTATGAGAATTGTAGACTTGAGAGGGATATGACGTGTCCATACCCATGTGGGCAGACATGTGACTTTGCGGCACCCGGCCGTCGACACTCGGTGACCTTGATCTCTGTTGTCTCTGCTGCTGTTGCTCTAAAGTTTCCCCCTCGCCACTGATATTGACAACACGCTGGGACATGGCCCTAACAATTGACCCAGCTCGGTACAATGCGCCACCGGCTGTCCCCGGCACCCGCGAAGCCCGATTGTCATCAGGCATGAGAGAATTCCCATAGCTGCGGTGCTTGGTTGGTGTATGGCCGGTTTCCAAGTCAAAACCAAGCATCTGAGCGGAACGTTCGCGCGGGCGAGAGTTGTCCAAATCCGAGACGGTCTGGAAACTATCCCTCGGTTGCGACTCGGCTTGCGGCGTGTTCAGGGCGCCAGATATGGGTTGCGCAGCAGAGGTTAGAGGCGAGCTGTCCGACTCGAAATAATCGACATGAGCCGTCTCGTCGTCGTAATAGGGCGTCTCGGGTGCGTAGGGGTTCGAAGAATAGGATGTCGCTCGAGGCACAGCCGGGGGCGGAGGATGGATGCCCGGGGGTAGGGCAAATTGCAAGGCGGCAGCGTCTATCGGCGATGTAGGAGTCAATCCGGCGTCGTCGCGATGATGGGGCTGGTAGCCTTCCCAGTACACCGATATGCCTGGCAGGTTGCGATCCGCGAGAGACCCTCTCTGGTCTCCGGCTTGCGACTGAGTATCATTTTGACGTTGCTGCCTCGCGAGGTCCTGTAGGGGAATAGACTGGGACGGTGGCGCGGAATGGTCCTGCTGCGACTGTCGAGGGGAGGTAGACCTGGTCATAGTGACCTCGTGTCATCCGGATGACACGAATTAATTAGATATATGTACAGATGAGAAGGGACGTAGACCACTAAGCGCAATACGCAGGTAAGCGCACTGGCGGAAGTGTAGCTACGGCGATACCAAATGTCATCACATAGAGAATTGGCAATTCGTTTCGAATGCTGTATCGAGAATTGTATGGAAAAAGCGGCTAAGGTTTGCTAAAGAGGTTTAGAAGCCGATTCAAACGAGAGACAAGGAAAAGGCGAGGATGAAACACATTAATCGGGACGCGTGGGTCGCAGGTTGCAGATTAGAAAAGAAGGACAAGCAACTGATAGGCGTAGATGTTCCACGTTCCCCTACAACGCGGTTTCTAAATCCTCCGGATCAAAGGCGGATGAAGATGATAAAATGTTAAATTCCGCTACAGAAAAAAAAGAAAGAGAGAAAGAGAGGCATTGCATAGGATGGGAAGGTCCCAACTTGACGATTACAATTGAGTAAGTTCATTCGTCACTGACTTCTTTAGTTGGCCATGGGTTGACGAAGCTCAGCCTCTTTCCGACACATTGGCCCAAGGGACTAGGGCTGTTAAGGACAGCCAAAGGGGAATAGCCAACCAGCTGGAGAACTCCTATCTGCACTAAGCCTTATATAGTTGTATTCTTTGGTAGCGTAATAGCTATAGTTGCTATTAACTTACATGCATTACACCTTCCTGTCTTAACAGAAGATACCATGGTTCCCTCACTTGCGACTCCGCAGGTCTCAAATACGAGTTAATCCTGAAAGTCGCATGCATGCATCGCCAGGAACCCCAATCTGCAGGGGTAATGGGTAATAGGCAACTGGTAACAGGTTAAGAACCTTTTCTTTCACTTGCTCTGCACGATTCTTTCCTGATTACAGTTATTACGTCCCTCATAAAGTGCATATTCGCGTCAATAATACCTACCTAATTATAATATGTCTTCGATTTTGGCATGTATAATAATAGTATTAGTTGCTGTTAAACCGATTGAGATGGTTAGGTGGAAATAGACAATTACTGTCTTACCATGAAACAGTGCTCTAATTAAAGATATTTCATATTACTAAAATAGAGAATAATCCAACTAGAGAAGTTCAAGTATTTTTCCTTAATTTATAGGAGTATTGAGTGAAGACAAATTGAATTAACTGAAAGTTTCTTGTGAGAACGGAAGGACTCTACAATGGCCATTCTACAGTGATAGTTGGTAGTGAGTGCATCACGTGCTATCTCCAACACTGTGGTACTTGAGCGGGAGGGAATGCCGTCCCCTCTTTTTAGGTGGGCTGCGGCGCGTAAGCGCGTTAGGTAGAATTATTAAAGTGGAATCCACATGCCATTTGACGGAAAGCGAAAGCTGCGTCGCGTTAAAGTCCAGACGTCAAGTACAAACGCCCGAATCGCGCCCAGAAATTTATCATCCCCAAACTTAGCTACACACTTACTTCCTCTTCATGATTACAGCCGTGCGCTTCTTCTACCATCAACAATAAATAGATCTCTATTCTTTATCTGATATATTTAACTCCATTTTAAACATTAATTATCACGGTCGGACCTTACCTAATATCATATCGCCATGAAATATCTCATCCCACTTGTGCCTACCTTTAACTTCCTTTAACCCTAACTATCGATTTCGCCTCTACACTTCTCCGTCGCAACATTAATAACTATATTCGGCCACCGAACTTTTAACTAAAACCTTCGCATCACAGCCAGTCCCCGATAGCAATTTGGTACACAATCTTTACCATCCAAGATTTGCATCACAAATAATAGGGAGCACAGTTATCGCAATGGTTTCATCGAGGAAGCGCGCCTTGCGCGACGCCGAAGCTGAGCCCAGCGCAGAACAGTCCCCAAGGAACCTATCAATACTCCAACGTATCAGAAGCACCTGGCAATTCGCCAACTTATTCCAATGGATCTACTTATTTGGCAAGGTTGTCAAGATTGATGATAATCTGGACATAGATGTATGTCCTTCCTCCCCTTCTCACCCCTTGCAGCCACAGAAGCAGTTGCCGTACAAAATTTGGTGTCGGGTAACAGTGCTAATGTGTTCTTGATGTAATAGGATCTTGAGGCCGAATTCTTGAAGCCTCGTTCTACAGTTCTAGTCGACATCGGCCTCGCCCTACTCAAATTTGTCTCGTCGCACCGTGGCTTAACGTATGTCCTATTCGAAAGGCGCTTTGGGAACTACCATTAACAATTCTAAAGCTTAGATCTCTTTGACGAGTACACACGCCGACAGTATCTTGCCAAAGCCCCTGAGAAAAATCCGTTCGGCACAGCTGACACACCCACCAAATTTGACGACTTCGATGCCTCTACAAAGGTCCGTCCCCCATATTGCGCGGTATAGCCTTGTATTGACTATATACTGATCATTTCGGATACAGATTAAAGTTTTGCATCAACTAACCCAATGGGTTATGTTGCACCCCGAACGAGTCCGGGAGAAAATGGATGAACAGAAACCCAGTGACCAAACCGAATGGGTACGATCTCCTCTCACGTAGATTGATAAAGCGCGCTAACCATATATCAGAGAATTGAGCCATCCGGTTGGGATAGCGATGATCGCACCTACTACATACTAGACGACAACCGAATATATCGCATGACAGATGCCCCGCCTACTCTCCCAACTTGGAAACCGAAGAGGAACACCAAAAAAGCGAAAGCGGCAGCTAGAGCCGCCAAGCGACGCCGCGTATCATCCAGATTCAATGCGCAAAATGGTGAGGATGCCGATGACGCCGCGTCAGACGCCGATCAGTCCGCTGAACCAGAGGACGATGGTCTTGGCGGTGCAAAGTGGGAGTGCATCGCGACCAACCTTGCCGAGGTGCAGGAATTCCTCGATACCATACGAAAGACGCGAGATGAGAATGAAAAGGTCCTAAAAACTACTATTGAGAACCATCTTCTTCCCATTCTAGAGAAGCAGGAGGAATCTCGGAAGCGAAAGGCCCTGCAGAGAGAGAAGGAGCTTATCAATCTCGAGAAGATGTCACACGCCAAACGATCCAGCCGCCTTGCCAACAAGGCCGAGCAGCAACGAGTAGAGCAGCAAGCTAAAGAAGAGGAGCTGAAACGCCGCGACGAAGAGGTCACAGCTCGGAAAGAAGAACAAAAACGCGTGAAGATGGAAAAGGAACGCGACAACCGCATGAAGTCTCGAGAACAACGGCTCCGGGAACGGGAAGTTCGACGGGTTCAGCATGAGGAAGAGCTAGCCCAGCTATCCGAGGATAGCAAAAATCTAAGCACTGGAACGGGTCGTTTATCCGAAAGACGGCTGAAGGCAGAGATCGAAAAGAATAAACAAGCCTTACAGGAGTTAGAAGACGAAGGGGATGATTGGATATTTGACTGCATTTGCGGTGTCTATGGCCAGGTGGATGATGGCACCCACAGCGTCGCCTGTGAAAAGTGCAACATCTGGCAGCACAGCAAATGTGTCGGCATCAGCGAGGAAGATGCTGATCGCGATGACTTCCATTATGTCTGCAAACCTTGCCGCCGAAAAAGTTCACCGCATGCCACAACGTCAAAAACGCCAGTTATCAAGCTTAAGGTCGGCCACAACGATACTATGACATCCCCGACGAAATCCGACAGCTCACCTTCACCGGGTACCCAACAGGCTGGCATTGTGGTGGAGATACCAACAAAGTCTAATAGCACGCAGCTCTTGCACTCACCCAACGGCCTGAGCTCTCTTAAACAATCAACCGCAACTGGCACACAACCGGTTATTCCTATCAAGCAAGGAGGCCAACCAAGTATTCCTCCGCCTTCTTCTCCCTTCGCGAACGGCGACGGAATGAATCCATTTTCTTCACCACATCCAACTCTGTCACCCCCGCAGCAGTCGCCTAATAAGGCCAGGGTATATTCCACTATCAACGGTTCTTCTCCAGTCCCCGGTAGTCGTTCCAGGGATATCAAGATTCCGCAAAAGGGAGTATTTCATGTGTCACCGAGGACCAACGGTTCAGCACAACCAGCTTCTTCGAGTAGCCTCCCGCCCCACGCGGACACCTCTGTGCCTCCCGTCGCGGCCAGATCAGACTCCCCTTTAAAACAGCCCTTTGACGCCGCTACGAGTAGCCTACCAGTGTTATCAACGCCAACCGTATCATTCTCCTCCGTAGCACGACCCCCAAGCAGCGATGCCGACGTAGCGTTGGCCACTCCGCAGATCAATAGACTCGACCAGGCAGGACCAAGACTCGACACAACGCCTAGCCTTCCACCGAGCAAAAATGGACTATCGCCCCTAAAACGCTCACCGCCGCCGAATCAGCACTCGGGCAGTGGTAGTGGCCTCTCTACACCCGCTCCTTCGATTCTTCCCCCAGTAACAGCACTCTCTCCGTCACCCTCACAGCAAATTTCAACACCGCCTATTAAACCCAGCAACACAGCGCGACGAGCATCGCAACCTCATGGCGGTGTCCCTGGGGATGGATAGGCTAAGATAGGCTAGGACAAGCTTAGAAGCAATTGCTCCAATAATTCAATAATATCTAGATTTCTTAGCATGAACTTGCAGATTTATGCACACTGGGAGACACATTCGTCATGCTATCAATAGCACGGAAGGCTAGGGTTTGTACCAATGGCTTTAGACATTTGCATGATACATGGTGCATTTATGGCGTATGAAACAGGCGGGCTTCAGCATGTAAAATAGAGGGAAACGCGATCATAGGTACCTACCTAGTCCTGCATGCATTAACGGATACGTAGTTAGTCCTAACTATCAAATTTTAGGGATGCAATATTATTATACATTATACCTATCATGTATTATGTCAAGTATATGCATCCAAGAAAATGCATACATACAGTAAGTACATGTATGTGAGTGCAAAAGTACCTACATGTAGACAGCATTAAGTTCTAAGATTTACATAATGTAATATGTAGTCCGTTGAGGTAAATGAGCAGCGCAAGTGAAGTGAGCAGGTAGACTACAGATCAGGCGTCTTGAAGGTGGAAGGCATGTACGTTAGTTACGTAGGTGGGCTTGGGCGGCAGGGGCAGCCAGCCATATACGTGGACCCATTTGCATTATGTCATGAGGTCCTTACCGCTCTTCAACCTGTCTCTAACCCATTTCTTAATTTATTGCCTACAGTCAAGAAGCAAGGTAGGTAGAGGTAGGTAGGTTACCAACATGTGCTTGCCTGTTTTGAAGATGCGAGTTAATTGCATGAACTAGGTTCGTGTATCCATCGCATGTGCAACTCCATTCTTTCCCAGATCCATATACTGTGGTGGTAGGTAGGTACCTACCTAATCACTCCCGAGCTCCAACATAAACTGTGCAGCCAAGCAAAAATCAGATCTATCACTTGCATATGAAATCTGTCACATACAGTACAGTAATCCTTCATCATCTCGGGATTAATCATTTCGTTTTTATCGTAGCGCGCCTCATATTTACAGCTTGACATCCACACCGATTCCACGTTTTCTCGTCGGCAGGTAGCCTACATGAACGCACAGGAGTTCGCAGCCAGAGCGGGTACGACATCCTCCTGGACCTTCTGGCTGGCTATGGATTGACCCAAACTAGAGGAAACCATCCATCCAGCCCCAAGTCTATTGATACTATCATTGGGTGCCGTTCAAGGTGAGCTGTCACACAAGTCCCGACCGCTCGCACGAACTGTTGGTCAGAGCGCCGAGACAGGACAGGTGCAGGCACAGGCACAGGCACGGTCTGGTGTGAGTGGAGACTCACCAAGCAGCATAGAAGGATGATGGACGATGCATACTGCGACATATCAGTTCTGTCCTCACGATACCATGTGCTGGCCAAGCAGCAAGCCAGCCAGCGAACAGCGCGATACGATTCAACCGCAGCCATTTGCTTGATACTAGCAGTTTAGTAATACTAAGCTTGACACAACACGCTAAGAACTAAGGGTAGGAGGCTATCAACGGCTAAATCGATCGAGCAGTTTCATTGTCAAGACTTGACACTCATTCACATTTCCGGGTTTCGAGAAAACGGCTCATAGCAAGGGAGATAAAAGGAGATCTGCGAAGAGTTTCCTAAGCGATGCCTTCAAAGACAGCCCCCTCGAGTCTAAGAAGACGAAAGAAAAATCGAGAACACAAACCATTCTTTCAAGAAGATTATTAGTATATATGCATGGGCGTATACGTGATGCTGCGCATTCGCATTCCTCCGCCATGGTGCACTTCTGTCGCTCACCAAGCCTTCCCAAGCAGCATGGGGGATTACTCTTCATTAAGGCACCTACATCATTTCATCTATAATTATGAATTCTATGATCATCTATGCTAGTTCATTTTCCTATAGCCGTACGTCAATTTTTACTAGTTCGGCTTTCCCCTTTTTAGCACATACTGGACTGACGTCCAAACAGCCAACGAAGCTAATGCAGCATTCCGTCGTTGGTACAGGGGTACAGCTGCAAACAAATCCCCAGACACGATCAACTACCCAGGTAATCATACCTTAGCTAGTCGCAACCAGCAGGGCAGCCCAGATGGCCGTACACACTGTGGCTAACATCTATATTGCAGGCTGGCAGGGTTGCTCGACAGCCAGTAGCCTCTCTCCTAAACATGGAGCTGATGCCGAGATTAATCTACACCCATGAGGATGGCGTCGACCTAGGATTACGGTGACGAGCTCCGCGGAGCCATCTCCCATCTTTTAATGCTACATCCGTTCCCTATGTTGACCTGGCGGTCTGTGGCGCTGTATTATGGCTATTGAAGCGGATAGGCCGCGTATAAGCCAATATGCTAGCATCGATAAGGAAGCAAGGGAGAACGGAAGAAAGAATCTAAAGCCACGTATCTATGATAGGACACCTTCTTCAGCGGAGCATGAAAGGAATGCCAGAACCCCGTGACCTACACACGCCACCGAGGGATCTGAGTGAGTGAGAGGCACGTTCTCGGCGCCTCTCCAGGGACAAGCATTCCAGTGTCCCCCCATCAGTCAACGGCAGCAACCGACAGCCCACTAGGATGACGGATCTTTACAAAACCGCACCAAGCCGATCCTAGGACGAAAGTCCCATGCGGGCAATACGAGAAGTCAAGTTCCGTTCCAAGTATAACAGGAGCCGTGGCAAAATACCGGACTAGCCGGAAATCAATCCTATTCCAACCCACCGATATCCAGTGATGCACCCCATGCGATCTCGCATGCCACATAGATCTTGCAGCCGGTAGCGCAACGGCGTAACGGCCTACTTTATTTTGTGGGAAGTATTGGCCTAGTGGACGATACTTGAATTAAAGCCCATTGCCGTCGGCTCTAGCAAGCGGTGGTCGATGTACTACTCGTGGGAGAAGTTCAACACATTCGCCAGTATACTTACCTTGAGAGGTGCAATAGCAGCGGCACCGAGAGCTCGAGCGTGTTTCCTAGCTCGGAATGTTCGGTTCTCAGCAGTACGGGTCCTTGGATTTCTTCTCGCCCCCGAACCCGGCAAGACACAGGCCCGTAAGTGCTCTAGAGCAATTTTCTAGGCCGGTACGCCTTGTCCATTGCCTTGCGCACCCTCTCTTTTGCTTTCCGGATGCGGTAACGTGCAACCCAGCGGCCGCATTCTACATCGTAAAGGGAAACAGCCAAATTCTAAAGAGAAAGCCACCGTACAAATAACTATAGGCTTAAGGATACCTATTTCTGAAAGAGACACTCTAAAAAGCCCTTTTTCTTTGATTCTTCCTGCCACTGGTGGTACTGCCTTCGCCGCTCTTGTTACAGCAACAAAGGCTGCCTCAACCAGTCGTTGTCCATCCTTCTCCCTACCCTACTCTCTTTCACCCACTACCCTTCTATGCACCTTCTAGTCGTATCATACAATTTGCTGGGGATAGTGGTGGATGCTTAGACAACCGGAAAACACCAATCAATAATCCAAATATCTAATAATCCTACAACTCATATATGTTCTCTGCCAATCTATTCGCTTGGGAAATTAGGAACGAATTGGAAAGGTTGGCTACGTCGATAGCCGGTTCTATACTGACTGCTATTGCTTCTTGCTGCTTCTACGGCACACAAGCGGCTGGCGTCTCTTTAGCGAAGGATTTGAGAACAAAGAACAAGAAAGAAGGCTCGTGCGGACTGTAGGTTAGGGACGCTGCATCAACCAGCATATTGCTGTACCTACCATCCATACCCACCACGAAAGGGGGCGTGAGTTGATCAATCACTCATCTACTTCACCCCCTCTGGAAGACGCTTCAACACACACCTCTATCCCAAGACCTTGGTTCGACTTCTGTTATCGATCCTCTGGGTTGAATTGCAAGACAAAGTAAAGCCCACATAACGCATACCTTCTACGCATACTACATACGCATAACATAGAGGAAAAGAGAGTCCACGTCGCCAAAGCAAGCGGAGCGTAGGCTTTTTACCTTACATCAGGCAGGTTCTTTTTGCAAAAAGGTTCGTGGTCCTGAATTCCAATGCTTCCTCTTTCTTCTCACCTCTCCTGCTCACATGACCGAATGTTGCTGCACGCCCCCCTTCCCGTGCAGCCTCACGGGCAGAGACAAACCCAGTTTCTGATAGATCTGTGTCTATGGATGCAGGCCTATCAACCTATCTCCAGGCACATTGCATTACCAGTCACAAGAAAGATAGCACTGCCAGTCTGTTACGTGGAGAGTGGAGTTCGAGGCAGGCGGCTGAAATTGAAGACTCACTTACCCACTCGCAGGCTAAGAAACATCAGATGAGAACTCTGGTACTTCTGGGAAGCACCTCAAAAACGGTGCTTTCGGCCGATAGTTCGACATTTTTCTAGAACCACTAAATCACTGAGATACTGATTCTTTGGCTCGGATAGCCCTCCGCCTTCATTTGGCGCGTCTCGACAACACTGATTATATCCCATCTCGCCCACGGCTGTACTACTTGCACTCAACTCTGGATCAGGAGCCTAGACTTTCCCTCCCAAAGCTACGTATCAGTTGTCAGAGACACATCGGGACAGACAAGTCAGAGACGGGCCAGTCTATCCACATCGCATCACCGACGGTTATACTCAGAGACACCGATACGCCATATTCGCCTTTTTCACTATACGCATTAACAGGAGACCTAGCCGGTAATTCATAGTAGAAATCAACACGTCGCCGTGTTCCCATTCCCATTGGGCAATTTGGTGTATCAGCGGAAAGTACTGACTTGGAGACGTTGCCTATCGTCTAATTGATCTGACATTTAATTGCCGGGAAGCAGGTGATGCTCAGGAAAAAGGAGGAACGACTTCATCAAATTCAAAGGGCAAACTATTCTTCCCGACTACTACTTTGCTAGGGGAAAAGGAATTCTTTTTAAAGAGACTATTTTCAACGATCAAGACCGTCTTTATTTCTCTTCAATCCCTAATCTGTATCATTCTTACCGCTCCCTACGTTGCTCCAGCTACTCCGAAACCAAGTTCGTCCTTTTAGCTCTCGTGCAATACTCTGCCTGGAAATAATCGAGGAGATGGAGAATGCCAACTCGCCATCCCCAGCACCCTCGAATAGCAATCACCATCCCTCTGCAACCACCGATGATGTCCTTCAGAGCCAGATACAGCAGCTGATACAACACAACACGTCAATGCCACCCGCTGATGTGCATAGTCAAATCAGCTCGAACCCGCACTCACGTTACTCAAGCCCAACACCGCAGCAACCGCCGACAGCCATGTCCATGTATGATCAAGGCTCTCCTTATGCGACCGGCGCACCCGCTTCTACATATAGTAGTAGTGGTTACCGACAACAGAGCTACCAAATGGAACCCAGCCCTTATCCTCAATTGCCTGACACAGGCTCTTCAATGGTATGTTATTCTTAGAATAAAGAAAACAATTGAACAGAACAGAGCGACAATAAACTTGATTTCCTTTTTTTGTCTCTTCCCGCCTTTCTTCTCGGGAGGCGATCTTTTGGCTAACTAGTTATATGAATATAAAAGACACCACACAATGCATATAGCACTCCAGCAACATCACCACCGACGCCGCTACATACAGACGGCATTACGACGAGGAGCGGTTTATCAATCAATAGAATGCAGGCAGACACCCCAGCGTCAAGCTCGCGTAGATCGCGGGTTGCGCGATCATCACCGACTCCTAATGGTCCATTGGGACCATCTGACGCGGGCGTTAAGAAATCCACTAAAAAGAGAAAGGGAAAGGAAACGACGGTGGTTCTGGATGCGCCACTGAGCATCCTCGTACGGGATTTGACCCACGTGCATGATACCAACATCGAAGAGTATGTGAACCGGTCGCCTGAGACGCGGCAGGCCGAAGTGCAAGAGTCGAAGGAAGGAAAGGTGAAGCGGCCGATGAATGCCTTTATGTTGTACCGAAAAGCGTTCCAAAATCGCACCAAGGAGTGGAAGAAGCACGACAACCACCAGATAATATCGCAGATCTGCGGTTGCAGCTGGAGAATGGAGAGTCAGGAGCTGCGAAATCAGTACGACAACTGGGCCAAGGTCGAACGCGCCAACCACAAGCTGGCATTTCCCGACTACAAGTTCGCGCCCGCTAAGGCTAAGAACAAGAAGGCTGCTGCTCGGTCGGCTGACTCGGGTGATGATGGGTCGGACCTCGAAGGCTACGAGTGGGACGTCAGCGCACCGCCGTCGCGAAATGCGTCACGGACAGCGAGACCCTTGTACGACCACCCAGACGCCGAGTACCGGCCGCCGGGAGGACGAATGGCGTACCCGATGTACCCTCATCATCAGTCACCTGTGATGCACTCGCAACGGCTTCCGTACGGCCAGTCCTCGTTCCAGTTCTCGAACCCGGGCAAGCCCCCACCGGCCGAGTACGGCACGAACCTGAGGCAGAACCAGTACTACCAGCAGATGAGCGAGTACACGCAGCCGCGATACCCGCACCAGATGTACAACCCCGGTCACCATGTCCCCTCTTTTGTAGAGAACGTGTACATGAACAAGACGAGTTCGCCCGCGACCTCGTTCCACGGCTCTCCTATCGACCAATATGGCGACATGATGGGATCCGCGTACCCGCCGCCGCCGCAGCCACACCCGCAGCAGCACCAAGTCACGATGCAGCACCCGCGCATTAACGAGCACCAGATCGACCCCTCTCTCATGGGACCACAAGGTGGATCGCATCAGTTCGATGCCCTCGGCATCCTGGGACTGGACCATAACGATGGCATGCATCACTACTCGATGGACCAGGGCATGGGCAGTCACAGCCAGCATATCCCCACGACAGCCGCCGAGGTGCACGGGCAGCAGTTCGAGCAGGCCTACCACCACCCGGACAGCAGCACGGAGCCCTCGTGGCACGACGACGGGTCCATAGGCACCCTGCCGGATCTCTCCAAACTCGAGAGCGGAGAGTGGGAGACGCTCGAGACGACGCTTGAAGACCCTGGGTTCGACGTCGACGGGATCCTCGGCACCACAGACAGCCCTGGGGGTTAGATCTAGACTAGACTAGACTGGGTCTAAAACCCACGCAAGCATTCTTGACGAGAATGATGACAATGACGATGGTACGGCGGAGGTGATGATAACATTTGTGATGGGGAGATAGAGAAGGGGGAGAGAGAAAAAGAGAGAGAGAGCAAGATAAACTGGAGGCAGAAGAAAGCAATGGGAAGGCAAAGGGAAAGGAGATTTGACATTTTGATATTTTTGCCTCAATTAACAGAAAGGGGGGGCAGGCATGGGATGGTGAGGGGAAGGAGAGACATGACATACCTTAACACACACATCTTTATGTACGTATTTAGATTTCGGATCTTTTTTCTTTCGTTATTTCTCTTTTTTTTATTAACAACATCCTACGTTTCTCCCCCCCTATCTTCTGCTACTTCTTCTGTTACATATGTAAATTGCTCTTTCGTGGAAAACCTGTTTCTCGTGGTTTTTTTCGTCGTGTTTATTTTTGGTGCTTTGCGGACGGTGGCAAGTTGTTGTGTGGCCTGCGAAAAATTGCAATCTGCAATTCGTGTGAACATAGACCTCGTTTGCTAAGAGGAGTGCGTGGCTAGTTTGCTGGTTGGCGGTTAGGAAGTTGTATCATGATACCCTCCCCCATGGCCCTCTTCTCCCTCCTAATGGTGGCCGATTTGCGCTGAGCCGAAGAAGGGAAAGAAGAGAAAAGAAGCTCGATGAACAAGTCAAGAGGGGAGAGAGGGGGGAATTGAGGCTCTTCAAATAGGAACGGTATCTTTATGCGTTTGTTGCTTGGTGTCTGACAGGTTGAATTAAATAAGGAGAATGAAATACATGAAGTAACCTTATTGGAGTTGTTGGAAGGATGGGATGGGTTAGGATGAGTTGAATTAGGTTATCATCGTCATTATCATCATTTTTCTGAGCCAGATGAAGAAAAAATAAAGCCGGGAAAGAAAACACTCTTAAGAATACAGTAATGAAAACAAGAGAGGATCCAGAGAGAGAAAAAAATGACCGTTGTAGTTTGTCGTATGACTTCCCTTTTGTACTCATCGGAGAGAGAGATATGGCTACGTGGATGCAAAAAGTCAGAAATTGACCTCCGCCCTTGGCACACCCAACCCCCCCTCCCCCCCCTTTCTTAACTCCCTTTTGTCATTGTGTGTATGTTCCGGCCAAGTCAGTATTCATAAAAAAATTTTATTGACCGAGCCTCTTCAAGGACAAAGGATTCGTTTAGCCTACACGAGCTGGTTCTGCCCTACCCAAGCCTTGCTCAAAGGAAAAAAAGACCCCGGCTCGGCGCGAAAGTTAAGGGTTGGGGTAACATCTGTGTATCTGTCGAAACAGACAGAATAATGCATACTTGATTCTACTATGCCTCATGACGCTATGAATGGGGAGTTGCGAATAAAGAAAACGCGGAATGGTAAGAATATGTTTTATTCTGATAATCTTACAGCTCATCCTTGATTCTTTCACTGCCTTCCTCCCGCTGCGTGCTAGTGTCCTCTTCCATCATCCGTTTCTTTGGATTGGGAGGCTCGTCAGCTTTACGTTCTCTTAGCACGGTTTCTTCGGTTTGATCTGCTTGTGTGTCATCCGCTGCTTCAGACTTGTCCTCCGCTGTTTCGTTAATGATCTTTTCCACATCCTCCATGATGGAATCTGAAGACTCCTGGGGATTCTCTGTATGGTAAACTTGAGCTGTCTCAACCCGCTCGTTGTTCATCTGCGCTTGTTGTGAAATAGACTGTATTGGAGCTGGATCTGAGCCAGAACTCACTCTCTGTGATCCGCGCCGTCCAACCGCATTAGAAACGCCGACAGTAGTCTTGAAAACTAACTTCAGAGGAAGCCAAACTAGCCACCATGTCGGGCCCCACAAGAGGCGCCTAAATATTAACCAGCCAATCGTGACCAAAAGTAGGTAGAAGGCCGATTGTAGGTACCAGGTGTCGGTTTTCTGGCTCTTCATAAGCGTGTTGAGAAGTGCGCGGGAACTTGACAGCATAGTGTCCAGGCTCGAGTAGTTCTCGGATAGCTGCGATAGGGCAGCAGTTGACTCCTTAAGGGTATTATGCGCGAAGTCGCTCTTGGATAGCTCCGCGGCCATCAGGTCATGGGTCCTCCTCATCGACTCCGTCACATCGTTGCTAGCACTGATCGTCTGCTCCTCCTTGGTCATCTCGGAGCGAGGTTTCGGTTTTCGTCGACTGGGTGGCAAAGCGGCTTCTGTGACTACGGGGGACGATGCGCCAGACCGCTGACTGACGAACGAGGCGTAAAGAAGCTCTCGCTCCTGTCTCTGGGCAAGCTGCAGGTTGCGCTTTGCCGAAATCTGGGCTCTCCTAAAGGCCTTTCGACAGCTACAAGAAAGTCAGACATGATTATTATATAGATTTGATTATACATGGTGTCTACGTACTTCTGCAGTTCCTGCTCTAAACGCTTTGCGCCGTCTTGTAATCGGTCTTTGTCATGTTGCAAGTCACCACTGGACTTGGCTGGGCGAGTATCTATTATCTCCTCCTGCAGCAATTCAAGCTCCTCCTCTTGCTCGCGCAGTATTTGATTAATTTCAGAGCTGAGTTCGGTGCCGACGTTGTCGTCGTCACTGGCGCCGAGCGGTACGGAGCCGGGTTGGAAGTCGAAGTTGGCCAGACGGTCGATTAGCTGGTTAAGTTGGTTCGTCGCATCCTGTAAGACGGCGAGACGGTCCTGCAAATCTGCAAATCGCTTCTCCAGGGTTTCGGGGGTCATGGCGAGGGAAGATTGAGCCGAAGCTCGGTGAGATTTGACACACAGACGTGCGTATGGATATGTATGCAAGTCGGATTCCTGATTGTGTAAAATGATGGAAGGTTGACGGCGACGTTGCAGGTTCCCGTGTAAGTGGAAGCTAGATGTGGCGTCTACGGTACGTGGGTACGCAGGTACGTACTTCCTCTCAAAAGTCAAAGTCAAAGCACAGCCACATTTCCAATCGCCAAATCGTCGGCTCCAGAAAACTTATCTTAGAGCTTTCCTGACAAGGTGAACGAACTTCTTGCGCCAGCATTGGAAGGTAAAGTCAACTAGGTGTCAGATGTAAGTTGGGCGCATTAGTCCGAATCTTTGAATATATTTTAGTATAGTCACTCATGCGAGCATCTAGAAAAAAAAAGAAAAAAGCCGACACGATGATCACCAGATTCATCACCGAGGTGAACACCAAGTTCAACCCATTCTCCAAGCGCTCCATCGCCACTCGATTATTCCTCAGCTCCCTCCCTCCCAATGCGCGACAGACCGGCATGCAGATACATAACACTGTTTTGCCGCGTGCATCTAGGTCGACACCTGTCCTCCAAATCAAGTTCAGTACGTGCAGCCCGCCCTAAGCCGTACCCTTTGCTGCCCGTGCGCTAACCATACACAAGAGGACGGGAAGGAGATGCAGTTGGATACCGAAAAATTGGGAATCAAGGGAATTATTGAAGAAGTAGACCGACACTCAAGAGCTTTACAGAAACAGTCGGATCTTACAGACGGTTGATGATAACTCTTATGTGTTAATACATCTATCTATTTTACGAGGCCAACATTTTTGGGGAACGACATTGCATCAATGTTTGCCTACAGACTTGCAAATCTACGAGGGCTACAGAATGGGCGAAAAAGAGGAACGCAATTTCCATTTTACGATATTGTTGTACTGGAACTAAGCCAGCGCATGCGAATATTGCATGTGCATGGTCTGGGGAATGTGGGGAATGTTATCTGACCAGAGCTTCTAAATGTTTAGGCTCACTTCCACCATTCTTTTCTCTACCCAACTCGGGAACACCCGTACACCCAGCTTACGCGGCAGCACCACTAATGAAGAACCACTTATCAATCGAGCTGTCGATCTTCTCGGCGGGGAGTTCCTCGTTGGGAGGTAGAGGGGGTAGCTGCTCGGGGCCAACACGGTTGGGAGAGTGAGTAACGGTCAAGTTGGTAGTAGAGATGCCACCAGGCTGGGTCTTGCCAGTGATCAGTCTCTCCCACGCCTCACCACACTCGCGAATGACGTCAAAAGCATAGCTACGTAGATACTATGTTAGCAATATACTAGGCACAACAGCGGCAAAGAGCACTTACGTCTTGTTCTTGCATTCACCAGTGAAAGCGAACTGGTTCTCGGGCTTTCCATCGGGGATCTTGTAGATACGGAACCACTCGTTGGTAGCGCGGAGAAGGCCGGGAAGGTGACGCTCAACATCCTCGACGTCGTTGAGCTTGGAAGCTAGGGGGTCGTTGATATCAACAACGATAACCTTCCAGTCGGTCTCCTCCTCGTCGAGCAGGGCCATGACACCGAGGACCTTGACCTGCTTAACCTGACCGACGTAGCCAACCAACTCGCCGATCTCGCAGACATCGAGCGGGTCGTTGTCACCCTTAGCCTTAGTCTCGGGGTGAATGGAGTTGGGGTCTTCCCAGGTCTGAGATGAGGTAGACAGTCTTAGTAAATGCACAGAACAATAAACACCAAGCGACAAAGATGGTGGATTGGATTTACCTGAGGGAAGGCACCGTAGTTCCATAGATAACCCTTGTGGGGGAAGCAGTTGCGGACATATCGTAGCTTGCCCTTCTTGATGTCCTGCTTGATAGGGTTGAGGAGCTCGTCCTTGGAGATCTTCAAATAGCAAGTTGTTAGTGGGATAAGCTACATATCAATATATCGAAGCTTGCGTAGCCAGGAGAATGAATACCTCAAGCTTGGCGTTGGTCCATCGGGGAATCTCAACAATCATGTTGAGAACGGTCTGCTCGGCGTTGGCGTAGAGAGGAACATCGTGGAAAGGAGAGACAGGAACGCCATCCTTCTCGATGTAGACGCGGTGCTCCAAGGTGTTAGGAGCAGCGACCTTGCGGACGCCATAAGGAGAAGCCATTGCGCGTAGCTCGGGATTGTTTTTATCAGACGACGACGAAGGGGAACCCGAGAGATGTCGTGCTATCTGTGAAGTACGAAGAGAAGCTATTGTGGATGAGAAGTCAAAAGAAGGTGTAAAAAAATCAGGGGAGAATTGCGTAGACGAGGTCGAATGGAGACGACGAAAATTAGGTTTAGTTGAGGATAAGAGGGAAGGAGGGGGAGGGGTCGAGGTAGTGCTACTGCGGTGGCCCGCCAGCTTGGTCAATGAGATGACGTGATTGGTCTGATAATTCCGCTGTATTACTAGCCGTCCAAGTAGTAGCCGTTCAGCAAGTGGATAAGCAGACGAGAGTAATTGCCTTCTCTGCAGAAAAAAACTCTTCTGTGAGAACATAAACTCTACCAGGTGTTCAAAGCTGCTAAAAGGGGGGGAAGCAAGAAGCCGGTATAAAGAAAAATGCCCGATATTGACAATAACCCCAAATTAAGTACTTGATGTCTTAGGTCCCTTTTTTTGTCTCATTCCTTTGGCAACCGCCGCATTTACCGCAGTTGAGCTAGGTGCACACTGCGATTTGGGTGGTTTGAATTTGGGGATTAACCTAGGCAGCTGCTAGGTCAATTTTCGCTGGACCTAAGGAACTGCTAACGATGTCTGAGACCGCGAAAACGGGAATACCGGTATTATTACGTGTTCCACCTTCAGGTACCAGCCACAGAAAGGCAAAGGGTGAAATGTGGCACATGTGGCATGGATAGACATAGGTTTCACCGCACCTGCCAGCCCAGCAGAATAAATTAGTAGGCAGGTAGGTCCACCGCGAAATGTTCACCTTCATGTACCCACGTATGCGGCCAGGCGGACAGCTGCTAGCTTACTACGTCATTCCACTTTTAGTCGTATTCTTTTTATCCTTCCACTTACAAGCAAATGCTAAGGTGTTGTTCTCGAACGAACAATCATTTGGTTGATTACCAAAATCAATACTGTATAACATTGGACAACAAATATCACAGATGAGGAGCGGAGGGGGGAAGGGAATATTTGCTCATATGCAGAATGAAATGACCCTGATTGATCACACAAAACTGCTGGACGCCATGTATCATACATCGACGGCTATATTTTTTGCCCCTTGGGTTCTTGAGGGATGATAACTTTGTGTTTTCGTTTCCTTCGTACGCCGTAAAGTTTGATGATGTATACCACCGCAAACAATGGCCGCATCTCCTATTGAACGCCAGAGAGAGCATCGGCTAGGAAATTGTTGGCTTTGAACTGCGGGACGTAACCTACGAGGTTCGTGTTGTCATGTGTATACCGGAATAGTATGACTGGCCGCTTACCTCGAAGGATGTCTTGCTGGCCTGCCATATGAAAACAAACCGAGGGTTCATATGAATAAGATAAGCATCGTCTTACTCAAGGAGCTATGTTTGTTTGGAAGACCACTACTAGGCTACCGTTTGAGGATTCATTTGTTTCGTTCTCTGCTTCTGCTTCTCCATGATAAGCCGAGAGAGGTGTGAATATTCCAGTATACGGTTGTCTAGTATAGCCAGAAGCACAATTCCAAGCTAGAGCCGAGAAAATAAAACTGGCTGCGTGTGAAATAAACAAAATGGGGTTGTAATCCAGGTTGGTGGGATACTAACTGGTACAGACGCTAGAGAAAACATGACAACACCGAATACCACCATCCTCAACTTCAGGCTTGCTATGTATTGCACTTGAGACGACTCAAGCATCGCCTTCACACATAGCACACAGAAGCCAAGCTAGAGGATAGTATAACGAAGCCGGCCACTTCAGGGTCTCGATCTAATTATGGAGTTAGTCAACTATTAGCTTGGTGTCGACGGGACTACTTACTTCATATGAAACCAAGAAAAGACGCATTCGAGCGCATCGCAGATGTTATCGACCTATATTTGTTGCAACTGATCGAATGTGCACGTAGAACCTGTGTGTCCACTTTGCCTGATGTATGAAGGTCCTTCTTGTGTCGTTTGCTGGCAGTCATGTATAGAAGGTGCTCTAATAAGATGGCTCAAATACCTACCTGTGCATCTTTGCTTGGGAGAATAGAAAAGCCTCACCCGGAGGTTGTCGTCTCGATGCTGTCGCGCTCGGAACTTTTCAAATCACTTCACGTTGCTCGTTGCATAGAAAAGAATATTGGTCACCATGAAACGCATTAGCTCCCTTCGAAAATAGCATTTTCGAACCAACCGATGAGGGTTGACACTCACAAGAAGCAGTTCTTTCATCCAGGTCCAATTCCACTTGGAATTGAAGCAGAGAAGCCTGGGGAAAGGACTAATCCTCGAGGGGCGGGAGAAGCGGGTGAGAGAGAAAAGAGAAAAAGCAAAGTAGCTCAGTCGAACTTTGCTGGGCACACCCCTTCTTATTAGAAATCTGGTTCCATCCAAAGACCTGCGTGGGGGCTTTTCCCGAGTCAACAGATGTGATTATGCAACCTGTTTACCCAAAGTTCGGTGAGAGTCTGGAGTCTGGAGTCGTGCTAGATATAGGATCCAGGGCAGGCAGGATCATGGATCAGGGATAAGCAAAAATAGGTACACTGGCAGAACTGGATGGATGGACAAGGAGGCAAGGAAGCGATCCACCAACATTTCAATAATACACACCCGCCTTTACATGAAGTACCCTACCTAGGTGTGTGTTGGGATGTATTCTCCAGCATCCAATACATATGTAGGTATGTATACTACTGGGGAGGCATGTAACTAGTAATGCTGGTACCGTGTGACAAGAATCGCGCAAAAAGTAACAAGAATGCAAAGTTGCTGCAGCTGGGAAGTAACTGGGTTACCTAGTAAAATGATTGCGCACGGTCTCTGATTGGACCCCAGTCAATTTCCGCAGTTCTCGTCGGGAACGTTGTATAATACCATGTTTGAGTCTTTTCTATAGAATCTCAAAATCGTCTATAATCACTTGGAAACAGAGTATAAGTCAACACCAAAATTCGGCTACAAAAGTGCAATTTTCAACACCACGCAGCCTAGCCATCATTGGCTGCCCTCTCCAAAAATGCAGAAACCAGAATCGGTGCTTAAATCAGTACAGCTCCGTCATGGCTGCTCTCTCGTCACATGATTCAGGGACCCAGTGCCTTGGGTGCGACACAATCATCCCGCAGCAGTAAGACTTCCAGTTCGGTCTGGACCGGGGTATCTATAGGTCAATCGGGCGGCCCTGTGGTGGCCCGGTCCTAGGGAGTAGCCAATGAGAGTGGACGGCCATAATGCGCACTCTTAGAGGTACTCGCAGATGCGGACTTGGGGTCGTCAAGGCCTCGATATGAGACGATGTCTTAGCAGGAATTCATGACAGTTCATCACTCGTGCCCCTTTGGTCCTCATCATCACTTATCGTCGTTTTCCCCCACTTCAGGTACCGAAGCGACCCGCTGGCGCCTGCTGATTTGTCTCGTGCACGGTCTGACAAAGGGACGTACCTACATATACAGGCGACTTACACGAGCCACGCAACCGCCAACATGAGCAACAGCGACCTATCCCAGATCACCTCCCAGATCCCTGACTTCATTGGAGGGCTATCCAGGAGGAGACATACCCAGGGTCCAGCCCCACCGGATGAATTTGACCAGTACTTCGATTTCAAACGTTTCTATGAAGGAACCCCAGCCGCCGATGCCGACTCGCGGAGCCGGTCTGACGCTTCCTCCATCCCGGGACTAACATCCGGTCCCTCGGAGGAAGACGGTGCAGCTTCCCCACGATCCACAGAGGACTCTTTCCACTTTAAAGAAGCCGTCGAGCAGATCAAGCAGCACGATGATCGCTTTACCGTCCCAGCTCGCGAGATTCGACCTAACGGTGTTGAGTCCTACCCATGGCACATGGAAATAGACAACACACTAGCCTCGAGTGGGGCCGACAACCAGGGTCTCGGCGGAAGTAGCCCACTCTCCCCGGCCTCCTCTAACGGAACATCATCGTCATCGCCGTCGGCGTACCACAGCTCCACTTCGGCCGACTCCCCTCTTAGCCGTGGCAAGCGACATCGTCCCTTGGAGAACCCAGAAAAGGTTGCCCATATGCGCAAAATTGGCGCCTGCTTCCGATGCAAGACACGTAAAGTCAATGTGAGTTAGCCAAGACGACTCATCTTGCTCCCCTCCTAACTGGATCGTAGTGTGATCAGCAAAGCCCCTGCTCGCGCTGCAAGTCCGACGCAGCCAAATACTGCAACGACGACGACGGTGAACTAGCCGAACACATGTGCTTCCGACGTCCTTCCCCTACAAGCGAGCTCGTCTTTAATGTCATCTGGAGTACGTCACTCTCGTTGTCGTCGTCGTCGCTCCACGACGGTTCCGAACACGAAGATAAATAGCTGACCCCCTCACAGAAACGAAGATGAACGCCCCTGTTATGTCGCAAAGGGGAAACCCGATGATGTGGAATGTATATTTCAACCAATCTGGAGCTGCTTCGCCCCTGACGATCACCGTCTCGCGTGGCGAGTGCAATAACCTCAATGACAGCCAGGCGTGGCAAAGGCGGCAAACAAATCCCTGCTCGACAGCTCCTCAGTATATGCTGCATCCGCATTGCACTCCTGAAGATTCGGTGCTCATCAGATGGTCTTCGTGGCAGATGCTAAGCGACGGAAGTCGCGATTTCCAATCGGCTCTGGATGTTTTGGTTAGCAAATATGCCCAGGATAATCATATGTTCCTCCCACATGTTAGTTTCATCCTTGATACCCCTATTTTGCAGACAACATGCTGATATGCTACCAGCACTCACTGGTTCGCCAGGTCCATAACCTGAGGTGCATGTACAGGATTTGGCGTCAAGAGAAGTTCTTTTGTCAGGCATCCCCGAATTCTTGTGCCCTGGAGGAGCTGCCTCGCCAAGTCTGCCAAGATTTGAAGCGGATAGTACTCTCTAGGATGAAAGGGCTTGAGACAGACATACTGGCGCAATTTTGGAAACTTCTTGACAAGCCTCATGATCGACTACCTCTCTGGGCCTGTATGATGCAGCTCACTCTCATGTACCGTGATATATTCTCAATCAATCGGTCGGAAGGTAAGGATGACCTGAGCGTTGATCAGAGCGAGAATTTGCTAACGTTGTCGCTAGAGCATTGCGGTAATCTCCAGCAGATACAGAACGTAACGATGAGCCTCTTCAGCAATTTGGTCGTCATGTGCGAGATCTGCTTCGGTAAAAAGAAGCCGGAACCATTGGCCGAAGATGCGAACCCGATGACAAGTACTATTAAGAGACAACTGAATGCTGATTTCAGGACGGTGGAGAATTTCAAAGATCAATTCTGTATGTTGCACCGCAACTCACAAGACAATGTCCCTGAGGAATACTAACCATCTTCTTCAGACCAAGGCATCCAAGATCGCGTTACCCACATGCACTCCTCGACCCTCGACCGCCTCTTTTGTGTTCTACTGATCGGACCACAAAGGGGCGCCACACGAGCTGGGGGTCGAGCGACTAAGCGAGCCAAGAGATAGAGGTGTGGCCGTGGTACAAAGAATCCCGTGGCTTTCCGTTCTTGTCATGTCGTTTCACCTCAGGTTGGGTTCCGGAGTCGTATCAGAGTTTCAAGGAATTCGTTCTTGCTTTTATGGATGTCGATGGTTTAGCGAAGGAGTTTAGCGACAGGCTGATACCCACCCGAGCATCTGAGCTTGCATTATGCCTTGTAGTGAGAGGGAGGGTATTCATTTTGAAAGGCATACTACTTGTTCGGCGACATTTGCTGCTGGGATCAGCGTCGCGGGGGTCATTTTTACACATTTCCTAGGAAACATTGTAAGCGTTATCGATTCGGTTGTTTATGTAGTGTTACGTACTCTTTCATGTTTTAGGAGTGGTCTGTGACACTCCCTCGGACAATTCACGCAGCAAATTTTTCGACATGTTGAAGGACTTTAAATTCGATTGATCAGGATCGAATGTCCATTGATTGTATAGTTACCTCGACCTTCCATTCGATTTTATCCTCGGCGTCTTGGTTCTTTCCGATATGTTTGAAGAACCCTACTAGGTCTTCGATATCTAGAACCTGGTATATCGTCGACGACAGTAGAATGAGCAGCTGGACTTTCGTCTTTGTCTTGCCTCTTTTAAGTCTAGAACTGAACCTGCTTCATAGTTAGTACGGCAATTACACCTTTATATACGGTTTTACGTTACTCACTGAACGCTCTTCCCCACTCCATCTGTGGTACACGGCTTTGCTGGACAAACAACAGCAAGTAATCTAGCAACTGCACCCAGATATTCAGCCCAAAAGCTAGCTATCTGGCTCTTTCGATTCACAAGTTTACGCAGATTGGCTTGAAGTTGTAGGTCCACGGGGCCGAGACCAGCTCCCCATCGAAAACATAGGGTCAGACCTAAGACTGCCCGTGCTAGATGGTTAAACCCAGGCGTGCTGGGATCACGATCAATAGCGTGGTGTAGCTCAAACGCTGCGTTGGCATCGCTTGGTTCTCCACAGCGTGACCATAGCTTACTGGCAAAAAGGGATCCAAGTCCTAGGGTAAATACCGTCGGAACGTCAGAAAAGTCGATGTCGGTAGGCAGAGACGATTGCACGATATCCATGACGGATCGTAAAACCTTGGATTCTGCATCCTCGCCAGCTGGGCGGAGAAGAAATAAAGGATTTTCTTCTCTCAAAGTCGTGGGAAGCTTCATAAATAGAGCACCCTCTCTGTTGCCTCCGCTGCAGAATGTCGCGCTCCGAATCCGAGGAATGGCTTCAATCAGTGCCTCCACAACTGTGGCAGCAGCTGGGAATTGCTGCCGCCGTCGTTTTGACATCCCATAAATCTTGCCCTTGTGCTCACTGTTGACTTTGCGCATGTGTTTGACTCGGGAAAAAGTTGATCCATTGACGGTGTATGCTCCTACGGCCGGTATTGGGTACGGCTGAATATCGTCGGTATGCATTAGGATGCTGCCGTAGCCTCTGAAGCCCCCGCCACAAAGATAAACATCAACACCGCTGCTTCCCCCATTGGTCTGCGTGTCCTCTAGTGTTGGGAACCGCCGTTGAAGTTCAACGAAAGCACTTCGCATGCCCTGTTGTAGATTGTTCAGTGTAGTAGCTTGGGCCTCTGCATCACTACTGTCGAGGATTTTAATCAATTTGGCAGCTCCAAAAGGTAAGCTCTTCCCTGTTTGAGCAGCTGCCATCTCGTAGCCATCTGCAGAAGAGTTCAAATAAGTCATCTGAACCGAACCACCCCCTAAATCAAGGAACAGCCCATCCACCGCTGCAAATCCGCTTCTGGCACCCATAGATCCAAAAAGAGTTTCGACTTCCGGGGCTAGGACATGGACACCGAGACCAGAAGCCGCACGGATAGCATCTAACATGGAGGCGGCGTTTTCAGCCCTCCGCATAGCTTCCGTGGCGAAGAGGGAAACATGCTCTGTTGGTACGCCATAATCATTGGCGATTGACTTGAACCGAGCTATGGTTTTAGATACTTGAGTGATAACATCAGTTGAGAAAGTCAGGGGAGCATTTGAGGGTGACGAATTGAGAGCATCGAATAGAGAGATGGCAGCACGTTCGCGATACAGGCATCTTAGGAGACGAGTCTGCGGGGGCGAGAGGTCTGATATGGAGAACCGTATGCCATTGCTGTACCGAGTTATTAAAAAGTATGTATGTGAGAGAGTAAAAATGCTATATGAGAAGACATGTCCAACTAGGATATAGAAAATTGCTTGTCAATCTCATAAACAGGGTGACGAGTGACACACCTTCCCATGTCAACAAGAGCATATAGGTGGTTGGGGAGGTTGGGGTGCCAGAGTGGCATCTTGGAAGCAAAGTTCTCTAATGTAATGATGTCGGTTGAAGATGCCATTTTGATGATAGTTAAATGAATGTGTGCTGTAAAAGTTGATATCGAATTGGTAGGTAGTTGCAACGGTGAGAATCGGGCATATGATCAATAGATGTCAACCCGAGCGCCACTTTTTTGCTAGCTGTTACCTTGCTGGTGGACAAGGCACTAGTACGGACCTCCGCCAATAATCGAGTCTAAAGCCACGTGATATTCCCATCTATATTTCTTCGTTATGTAAGCATCTGTAGTGATCCGGTTATCTCGTCCGAGAACTGACCTGCAGCTTTCCCCCACAGCGAAAACCCCTGAGGTTGCGTAATACAAAAAATGCCCGCTGCAGTCATTGGGGGCCTGTGGAGGCCAGTCTTAAGCTTCTTACATGTGTTCGCCTTAATGCCATAATGAGATCAAATATAGCGGCACTCTGGTAAAGTATGCGCAATGCTGCTCTATGATGAAACTCTTATTGGCAATTAGGCATTCGGTAATCAGACCGAGGAACATAATATATGCCTATGTTGTACGACCCCAACCTGTTATACATTCCCATTCCGGCTCTAATCCCAAGTTTTGCGACGAGACCCCGCATCCAATGCCCCGAAGATAGATCCGAACACCTGCTAACACTGCTCAATTATCTTGAGGCGCTTAGTAACTCCTTCACCTAACATCAATCATACCTGAAACCATTAAACTTTCACATTGAAAGAGTAAAGTACTTATAAAAACATAATGCAGCAAGACTACTTTGCTCCCAGTTTTATACAGCCAAGATATTTAACCATCTTGTTGAGTACCACGTGGGGTGAGAATGAAATTGACGCCCCTGCAACCATTCGATCTTCTACGCGTCAATTCGCGTTAGTTTCGTGTTTCTTGGTTTCTTTGCATTTCTATCCTTTCGATTTGGTTACCTACCTAGTCGTGAATGTTCGTAGTATAGGAAGGATTCAGGGGTGATAGGATAGGGGGGAGCCATGTGTATAGTTTAGCTCCGCCTAGACACCCGCACAACCACCTCAACATAATGGCTCTGCTGAGAAGTACATGTACTGCATGCCAGTGTGAGCCAACGCTTCAATTATACGAAAGTGTATATCGTAAGATAGGCCGGGAAGTACGGGGGACATCCGACTTGTACTATTCCAATCTCTAGGGGGTTACGTTTATTGCTCCGCAGGTAAACCTTGGGCAACATCACAGCAAATCCTTATCCTATACACTTTCTCTTTGGTTAATATGCTTCCAATTCTATTCAATTCCTAGCCTCGTCATATTTCCAGTTCACCAATCGCAAGTTGCAGACCTCGTATGCCATCAGAATGAGAGAGTTGCATTCCTACATTCATAGCCGCAATATTTCTTTAGGGTCATTGAACGGTCACGTCACATCACATCCCGTCACATTTGATGCTGTCTCACTTTGGAGGCTGGGTCTCGCCCGTACCACTGATTTTTCGTTTCCTCCAATTGCTGTTTCGTTACAGCTTTTCTAAAGTAGCTACGCACATACTGTTGAAGTCCCAAGATAGGTTGTCGAGATATGATACCCAAAACACATCCATGTTCAATTGATTGCTACATGCCCATTGATAACCCATTCACGGTATTTTCCGTCTCGAGTCGACCACCTAATTTTGAAGCTATGTAGGTTTTCGTACCCCAGTGGACTCGGTTGACAGACTACCTGGATCATGGATGGATGCCAGGTACCACCAACTTCAGCTAGATATCACAACCCAAACCAACCCCAGCCTACACTCCATATCTTACGTGTACATTTAGGTATTCAAACCCGAAAGCCTAAATAGTGTGCGTTGTTCGCATGTGGAAAGAGGTGGCACGCGCTGTGCTGCAGAATCCAACGAATAAATGGAGGAGTTTAGGCGAATAAGGGAGCAGAGAAATGTGAACTCACGCGCCGCATCGTGCATTCTCATCCAGTAGCCTTCGCGCTTCTATCAGACGCGTACAGTTTGGAAATGTCAATTCGCACCCATGTGGACGAGAATCCATCCAGACAGGTAGATTGGCGCGCAGATGTGGTAAGTGTCTCTGAGTCTGTGCTCTCTGCCTATCATCCGTATCCTCTCACTTGGCGATCACTGCATATGCACTCCTGTCGTGTCCCTTCGCTGGCCACAGCTGCATCCGGAGTGCATGAGCAGACTCTTCTCCAGTCTCAAGTGTGAAGTGCATCAAGCTACCTAAGCAGCTAAGTCGTTAGTCTTGGACCACATTCGATTCTTGAAAAGATTCCATCCTCAACCTCCCTCTCAAGATCCACAGATATGCATCTTTGGTAAATTATAAATGTCCGCGACTTGTTCTACATATGTGTGTATATGTATGCATGCAGTAGTACTGTAGCAGTAGTAGCAGCAGTAGTAGTAGTAGCCAGACATCTTAGTTGGTTATTCCCCATTTGATGTCCATGGAAGTTAGTCTCGCTAATGTTCGTTTTCGTTTGCATGTAAAGGTGAGATGCATGCATCCACGCACGTACTGTACCTAAGGTTAGTAGGTATGTATGCAGTTTCTTCTCTCCCCCCCCTTTCATCATTTCCCCTTGATAATTCCAGTGCAAAAATTACAAGTTCCATTTAGCCCTAACCTTGGCTCTTCCCAGGCTCTCATTAGTTGGACCTAGCAGGGAACCCCAATTGACCGCTTGATGTTTCCACTCGTCTCGGTGGGGATATCTAAACCTTGGATCCGAAAGAAGCTTAGTATGCTATTTCTTGCCGCTACAACTGCCATAAGCAGCACGCAGGGTTCACGCCAGTGGCACAGCCGCCCGCTGATTCTGGGCAGGTACCTATCTGGTGCACGATCGATGCACTAAGATAGTGAACTCGTCCCCTGCTCGTTGTAACATGCAGCGCAACTTCTACTACCACCATCCATCCCCATCCTCCTCGTCTGTCCGGCAACCTTGCAACTTAACCTTAACTATTCCCTCTTTCGCATTCCTCCCCCCAACTAACCCTCACCTCTTTCCTCCTATTCCTCTTCACTCTGTCATTCTTTTTTCTTCCCTCCCCTATTCGTCTTGGTCGGAGGGTGGCTACCCGGTTCCCTCGTGGCGGCCACTGTTCTATACACGCGAACTAGTACATGCGATCAATTACTGCGCGACGACACCTAAATTCCCTTAATGTGAATCCTACGGCTACCGTCGACGACCACGCCCATTTCATTGATATTGCATCTGATTATGAGTATACTCATAATTAATTAACAAAGAAAAATCAACTGCGACGAGAATTAATTGTTTTCCCCCGAATCGCGCGACGAACTAGCAACGAGCATAAACAAAAACACCCACTTCACGCCTCGCTTTCGAACCCCCGAATACCGCGCCATTGATCTAATAGACTCCCAAACCTTAACTATCAACTTCATCAATTTTGAATGTGGGATTTTATGACGGTCATGAATACGGTTGCTTGATTGAGTTTAGGAATACTGTGGTGGAATCGAAGGAATGCTAAACATCGGGTTGTGTGGGAATAGTTGACGCGTCAAATCGGACTACAAAATGTTGTCCATCAATTCCAGCAACACTGATAGGGGGGTGGCCCCTAAGACGCCTGAACCTTCCACCCCCGCTGATGAGTTACGAATACCATCTCCCCCGCGACCTCGACTTAAGCTGAAGCGGCGCAACATCTCTCATCAGCTCAGCGCGCCAACCCAGCAATTTTTAGCTTCGGTCGCTGCTGCGGACGTACCAGTTCCAAGTATCGAAGTGGAGGTGGAAGACCCTGATGATGTGGAGATGGACATTTATGAGCATTTACATGCGCGAACCTTTTCACCACCAAAAACACCGGCTCTCGAGCTTGCGCCCGCTTCTGAACCCAAGTACCCGGATTGGTCTGTAGGGTCGGAATGGAGCTGCTCCGATGTTGAGTCCAGCCCGGAATATGAATCCAGCAGACCATCGACCGCATTTTCTACCCAGACCAGTGCCTCGCTCTTTAGCCAATTTTCGCACGCCTCGGAAGATGATCACTACATGAGCCCAGAGCCCAAAGATCTGGACTTGTCTCCGCTGGAGTCGAATACCAATGCCGATATGCCGCATAAAGAGAGGCCTCGAAAAGCACCCTGGACCAAGGCTATGGATTCACATCTATGGGCCACTTACTTGCTATATCTGCAAGACCCGCGAGTGACACCAATACGACTAGGTAGGAGCCGAGTCCCTCCTAGCGGTGTCTGCTTCCGTGTCGCACGAGAAGCCAAAAGAAGCTGGAAAGGATCTAGGGGATACTTGACAGTAGATGCAAGGAGCGGAAGCAATACGCCTACCGCTGAGTCTTCGAAGCCGTACATGGAATGGCCCCATACCGGCGCTGCTACTCGTGCGCATCTCCGTGAGCTTTGCAGACGCAAAGCTACAGCCAGTCCAGGACGATACAAGTCTCCAAGCCCCGCTCCCTTTTCCAAGGCCGCTCAGCGTCGCTTGAATCGAAAATCCGTGCCAATTTCGTCCACCTCGGCATTTGCCGCCCGTGACATGGCCTTATCTCTGGCAATGAGCACTTCGGACACCATGAACCCTGATGCCCCTCTAGCTCAGCTCGCCAATTCTGAAAATGAGCCCTTCCCGGACCTTATACAAGAAGATACCGAATCAGATATACCAAAACAACTACCATCTCCAGATGTACCCCATCTTCCAGCTCCGATTATGGCTAAGAGCTATGGGCCCAGTTCATCTTCTACTCTTGCAGCCGGTATCAATCTTCCGCGACAGTCGAATACGCTTGGCTCTCGTAGGCTCCTCAAGTCGCCTGTTCGTCTTACTAGATCACGTTCGGGCACACAAAAGCGTAGGTCCGTTAAGAGCTTAGATGATCTGCCTCGCAAGCGACCGAGTTTAGCAGCTGCCTTCTGGAAAGAATCTTCGGGGAATTCCAGGAGTTTGGCAGCAAATCAATTTTCAAATGCGAACATTGAGGATGACGACGTGTTTAGTCAGGAGCCCCATTGCGGAGAATCCTCCACATATAATATCGAGGCGTCAGCTGCATCATCTGTGCAGCCACGCCGTCTGGGATCTCCTTTCTCGGGCGCAGGTTCGAGCCACACCTTTCCTAACCGATTGTCGACACCAATCAACTTCAACCTAACAGCTTTACGCCGACCCTTTGCGACTGTGCAACAGCCACCTCAAGAACGTCCAGGGTCACAATCGCCTCCCCGATCCTCGCTGGCATCTCGCTTAGCGTACCTCGATCAACGACTACGAGAATTCCGAAACCGTAGCAGCGACCGTCGACGTTCTCAATCACCTATGTGATTCTCATCATCACTTTATTCCCAACTTACTTGGATACCATCACGCATGTCTTTCCTTGTCTACGACTATACCACACATTATGATTTCCTTATGACTTGAATGATATCTTTACGCTACCAGCATCACGCATATTGAGAACTCATTCCAACAACTGATTCATGAAGCTATAAATATCGCCCCCTTCCTACAAAGAGGGGGAGGCGCAGCTCAAAAATTTCCTTGCAATTTCCAATCTCGTCAAACACGCTTTTCTTGGGGGGGGTCATAGTTTGGAGGCCAACTTATTAGCAGCTGAAGGGTTAAACCGAAGCGCGCAACGTCGAATACTCGACTCACACACTCTCTCCTTATCTTTTTTCTTCTTCCTTTTCTAATGATTATCACGACGGATGAACGAATGATATGAGACAGCGAGGAATGCCTTGCTCGGATCACGGTTACGAGTTGGCATATACCAATTGGCTAACCAGCACTATGTGAAATGATTATCTACGGCTACGACTAGAATCAGGCGTCGGCTAGGACAAAAAAATGCATTCACCATGTGACGACAGTCGCATATGTATTTCAATTCTCCTTTGGACGAGGTTATACCTCTGATAGATAATGTTGGTAGCGAATCCACACGATCTGCTTCAATACCTACTACATGAACTTTCAAAAATCATAGCGCTTCTTGACTATCGCCATACCCAGATGAAATACTAGGTGACACCACCATCATAGATGAGACGGCTCTATATTACTAAATGTCTGAGGGCATGGATAAGGCTTTAGTGAAGCCACGGTACCAATTATCCAATCACTACCTTGACGGAGACATGGAATTGAAGGGTGACAGAACCAAAGCAACGGAAATCCAAAACCTGGGGTATATTCTAATTACAAATTATAAACTGATGACCTCTAATACTCTTATTATTTTAGGTATATTGATAAGCCAAGTTAAACGGTCGCGGACCGAACGAATTGAAACGGGGCATTTGTTTGTAAGACTTCACGTAATAGAACGCGCTGCGCGGAGCCGTGACGGCTCATTGGCCGATCTGCTGCAGCTCGGCTTTCCCTTGCGAGGCGTTCGTGAAGAGGTAGGTGAGGTAGGTACCCTGCATATTAGCAGGTCGCAGTCACAAGAACTCGAAACTCGGGGAATCATGTCGCCACGCTACTGGGCGAGACCACCCGCGACCCAAGCCTCGAATCACCGCGTTCCGAATCCGATTCCATGTAGCCATCCAGGTGCGGGGACGATGAAAACGGGGATAAAGCGGCGCTGTGTGGGCATTTCCCTTGTCCGACGGTGGAACGGTGGGTGTGGAACGAACACTGCCGGAAGCCAAACTGGCGCTCTTCGTTGCGGAGGTTGTTCGAGGGCAGTCTGAGCTGCGGGTTCTTGAAATGGCCCTCGAGCCCCGTCTGCGCCATCTTGCGCGTGTGGCTGTGGTACTCGGCCCAGAAGTCGGGGCACTTCTCGAGCAGACGCTGGATCTTGCGGGACAGGTCCTTCGAGACGACACCGCCCAGCGTCCAGGCCGTCATGGCTACTATCCACTTTCGTATCCGGCAGCTCTCCTGCGGGTCGCACGAGGTGTAGATGTAGTTGATGAGCTTCGGGTTGATGTCCCAGTTGCAGCGCAGGTACACGTCTTGGATGGCGTCCAGGGCGCAGTCCTGCATGCCCGGGAGTCCGACCTGGGCGGCGAAGAGGTGCAGGCTGACCAGGTCCCAGTGAAGCTCCTTCCACGAGTTGTCGGCCTCGGCGACGTCGATGAACTTGTCGAAGTTCCTCCGCTCGTTCATCCAGTACGCGAACAGTTCGAAAACGTCGGGCGAGTGGTCCTCCAAACTTATGACCAAGAAACGGTGGCCCTTTTCTACCTCGACGCGCGCGGCGTCGAGGCGCTTGCGGAAGTATTGACACGATGCTAGAACCTTTCTCGACATCACAAAAGCCTGGTTGTCCCGCCCGACCAATAATTTGACATAGGCTGGACCGGCCAGCTCGGGGGCACTTTTTGAGCGAGTCAGCAAGCACATCTACAATTAAATATTTGATAATAAATAACTCACGAGTTATGGGCGCTTCCCGAAGCTTGCCTCTCACTAGATTGTCCTCTTGCCATTTTGCCCCTTGTGTGAATAAGAATCAACCGATTACGTAGTACCCAGATACCCAAGAAGCGAAAAAAAAAAAAGAACCAGTCTTTGGAAGTTTGTTCAAAGCAGATTAAGATTGAACAACTGAATAGAAAAACTTCGAACGAAGGAGGGTTCAGCCCAGCGAAGCTCTTGGCATAGCTCCGAGGAGGTGGATGATACCTATGCTAAAGTATCACCGGCGGTGGATCCAGATGGAGCACGAGCATCTTGCTAAAACCGTCGACTGCACAGCCTAGAGTGAGTGCTACATACTTACTGTACACAGCTGTTTGAGCTGGTTACATCATGGCAGCCTGCGATATCATGGGACGAAACGCGGGTAGTAGCCGTTTGTTCATTCAAAGTTTGACTGGCCCCTTGCGATAGTAAGCGAGGGGAAAGAAGCTAAAGAGATTTGCGACGGATCGCCTGTGGATTTCGGGGTCGGGGGGATCGGAGGCGGTTGCTTCAGGTTGAAGCCCCTGACGCGGGATACGAACCAGGATCGTGCTCCTAAACCCCCGGGTTTGGACTAAACTCCATACTTGTTTCGGGCAACATAGCCGTGGCACTCTAGCACTTAATTAGTATGTATATAACCAAGAGATAAGCCTATGGTTTATCTTTTCCCAACGGGTTCCTGAGACGTTCTGGAACGAGGCTTGGTACTACAGAGAAAATTGTGATGCCCTATATCCGGTAATAAGTGGCTATACCCGGATTCATATGCAGATGTCGATGGTGATTTCTGACGAATCAAGATCGATCTTCATTCCCCCTCTCACGCGATATTACATGGGTGGCTTTTCTGTGCAGCCCGACAACGAACAGCCGATAAATATTAAAACTGACGAACATTTATATAAGAATCGTCGGAGTTTCCGTCTATGTAGAATATTCTTATTGAGTTTTCTCCGCAGTGCAATCGCCAGAGAGACACCTGTGTAAGTACTACGTAAAGGACATCCATCTCAAAGTGGATATACAGATCTCGGAAAATGTCAAAAGGAGTGGGAGGTAGCTCGGCAAGTAGCGTGATTGGTGAGCAAAAAGGCTTCCCAAGCACGAAAGCGAAAGAGCTACTAATCGCAGGTAACGTCATTAGCTAAAGTGCTCGATCCGATCCAAGAGAACCAGGATACTTGGCATTACATTACTCAGCAGCATCGAGACAGGCTTTAAACAAATACTTAGTGATGATTAGTCGGCCATTCTTTTTCCCTACATACTTTATGTCATTTTCTATGCACTCCTCTAGTACTATATAAAAAGCCTAGTGCTTCCCCATTGTTGTCATTGTAAGCTGTCTGAGATAAATACATAGTAAATAAGTAGACCATTGCGATAGAATCGTTAGACCAAAATCAACAATCCTTCGCTGCACCGTCCCCCTCTTCGGTTCTCATAAGGCCGGATTCTGAAACACCCTCCTTGTCATCTCGGTAAATTCCGCCATCATTAAGGTCCGACCGCATACGAATCCGTCCAATCTCCAGAAGATCCCCCGCAGTATCGCAGTACATACCTAGTAATAAGAAAAAAAAACCCCCCCAAGAAGCATGGCTCCCATCGTCGTCAACAAGGCCGCCCCCAACGCCCCCTTTTACACCCCGGTGCAGGATCCCCCGGCGGGGACCGCCCTCGACCCGGCCACGGCCCCGACTCTGTTCAAGCCGATCAAGATCCGGGGCGTGGAGCTGCAGAACCGGTTCGTCGTCTCGCCCATGTGCCAGTACAGCGCCGACGATGGCCACCTCACCGAGTGGCATTTTGCGCACCTGTCGCAGTTCGTCCTGCGCGGCACCCCTCTGACCATCGTCGAGGCCAGCGCCGTCACTCCCAACGGGCGCATCACCCCCGAAGATGCGGGACTGTGGAAAGACAGCCAGATCGCGGGTCTGAAGCGCATCACCGACTTTGCTCACTCGCAGGGCCAGAAGATCGGCGTCCAGCTGGCACACGCCGGTCGCAAGGCCAGCACCCTCGCTCCTTGGCTCCGGCCGGGCTCGATTGGAGAGCTCGCCGCACCGGAGGCTGGTGGTTGGAGTGACAATGTGTGGGCGCCGAGCGCCATCAAGTACCACAACGGCTTTGCCGACCCTAAGGCCATGACGGTCGAAAATATCCAGACCGTGGTGCAAGGGTTCAAAGATGCGGCTAGGAGGTCTGTAGAGGCGGGCGTTGATGTGATTGAGATCCACGGCGCCCACGGTTACCTCATCTCCTCGTTTTTGTCTCCGGTCAGCAACCAGCGAACAGATGACTACGGCGGCAGCTTCGAGAACCGCACTCGCGTCCTCATCGAGGTCATCAAGGCCATCCGCAGCGTTATACCTGATACCATGCCCCTATGGCTGCGTATCTCGGCCACGGAGTGGATGGAATGGACTGACAAGCCCAGCTGGGACCTCGAGCAGAGCATTCGCCTGGCCAAACTACTACCTGGGCTTGGTGTGGATTTGCTCGATGTAAGCTCAGGTGGCAACAGCTCCACCCAGAAAATCAACCTTCACCCTTACTACCAAGTTAGCCTGGCGGGCAAGGTCCGTGAGGCCCTCAAGAAGGAGGGTTTGAACCTGCTGATAGGCGCCGTGGGCATGATCACAAATGCTGAGATGGCGCGGTCCATCGTCCAGGAGGACAAGCCCGTAGCGCAGGGCGTCACAGCGCACGACAGCGTCGAAGTCGCGGAAGAGTCTGGCCAGATCACGCAAGCAGACGTGGTGCTTGTGGCTCGCCAGTACATGCGCGAGCCCGAGTTCCCATTGCGCGTGGCCCAACAATTGGGTGTTGATGTAAAGTGGCCCAACCAGTACATGCGCTCCTTATGGGCCAAGGGCCAGAAGGTTTAGAGCTCCATGGGAGGTGATTATATATTACATATTAGAGGGGATATTTGCGACTAGAAACAAGATCTAGCATCATGGAGTGGATTCGGCGTAGCGAGACGAAAGCATGACGCGGTATGATATCACAAGGGCATAACCCTCCTTTCACGGATCTTATGAGGCAATGACAACTACTATAGACAAGAAGCAAAGCAAAAGAAATAATAAGAATGACCATATGCATAGTTGAGAAGACACGCGATCTCAACATATTTAACATGTTCTCAACTCTAGTAGTAGTAGTATTCGTCGCCAACCCCAACCCCAACCCCAACCCCAACCCCAACCCCAACTCCACCGTGCATCGTCATCAATCATCGACTAATTGATAGTCGTCAAATCTCTTTCATCATATCTGCGCTTTCGGGGGATATTCCTTGCCGTTCACCTCGACCTTGGGCGCACAGGTACACCACTCTTGCTGAGGGATCTGATCGAGGACCGAGGGAATGTGGCTTCCGCAGCCAAACCATGATGTCTGGCCTATTCCGAGAATTAGATGTTTGCGCATAGTATTTTAGCAAATCAAATTCCAGGTCAGCTTACCACAAGCGCTGCACTTTGCCTTCATGCACATATTGAGAGAGGGGCGTTTAGATGAAGGTTGTTGGTTGGTGTGTAGGTAGTGTGTTTAGCTTGAGGAATGGTTCACTCGGTGATTCTGGTGAAAACTTTCTGATGTTGAATAGAAGAAAGAAGCGCTTAATATACAAGAGCCAATTTATTAATATTTGGCGCGTCGCCGATTCTTCGGTGAGCTGACTGGTGGAGGACGCCCGCTGGTCGGCGAGCATCAATTAATTAGTGCAAGGGGTTGCTGAGCTTATTTCTTCTTAGCGTGGTATTTTGACTTTAATCTAGATTTATTATACGATTTTGAGGTTTTATTCATATACGGTAAACTATACCGTAAAAGAAAAGACTATAACCTAAATTTATAGGGTCCTATATCCGGTCGCACAGACAAGTTGACAGTCGGGTTATTGAATTGGTTTAGTTCTTCAATAGGTAAACATTAGTTAAGTACCTAGTTAAGATACAATCAACAAATGCCAGGCCCCAGCGTATTGACCTTTACTGCCATCGACTCAGCCAGCTTCTGACAACATGGTAGGAGAAACTTATTCTCTTGTAAACCCTATTCATGGGATATCTGATCTCAAAACTTGTCATGCGAGAGAGAGTTGGAACAGGGTTTGTTTGATGTTGGTCTAAAATGCTTACTTTGACGTGGTAAGGAGTCTAACTTCACCACCGCGGTGTCGAGTTCATTATAGCTCCCTAGTAGCAATAGTATAGACTTAAGCACGGGAGAGGTACCTGCTGCTTGCTTTTTTTATTTTTTTTTTATTTTTTTTTATTTTTTTATAAATACCCATGGACGCAATCCCGAATTTTGTCTTTTTTTTTATTCTTTGCGCCGAGTTGCTATTTCATCGCAATGGCTGAACCCGATAACCACGACGGGGAGGCACCTCAGGCTCCCGTGAACGGGCACGTCTCACGAAGAACAATTCTCTTAAAATTAAAACAAAAAAACCCACCATTAACGATCCTCTTAAAATCAGGAGACCATTCGGCTCCCTCGCTGAGCTTAGCGCACGAGAATGCGCCATACCCCGACGATTCAATCAAGAATTACAAGGATGTAATATCCCTAGGAGCCTGTCTACCAGACATCCCATCGGAGACAGAATACTCCCTCAAGAAGATAGGAGATGGAACGTGCAGCGTGGTCCTCGCTCAAGGAGACGCCACCGTCGTGAAGCTCGCAAAATACGACCACCTAGACTTGTCTACCGACTATCGGATGCATCTTTACATCTTTGAAAAGTTCAGGGAGTATGGCGTGAGCCTGCTTGTCAAGTTACCAAAACCCAACTGCTACATCTCCAAGAGCAATACGTCGGCTGCCTACCGAGATAGGGATATCGAAAACGCAGCCAGGGAGGTTTGGCACGCTCCCACGGATATCCTCTTTCTGGAGCGAGTTAGGCCTCTGCCCTTGTTCACGAGAGTATTTCTGATAGAGAGATACTTCGACCCGGCTATCAAGGAGAAGGCACTCAAGGATCCCGAGAATGAGGACTGTCTCGTAAGACCCTACCTCGGATCCATGAATGGACGTGTCGGCAGATACTCGTCCCTCAGAAACTTCGGGCTGCATCTCAACCAGATGATCGAGGCGGAGCTAGATTTCCAACCGATCGCTGCCCTGATGGGAAAAGCGCTGGCTACCTTGCACTGGGGCGCGAAGACAGACGCGCGGGGCGTGGAGTTTGTCTTGGGTAGTTCAAACACAACTGTGCCAGAAACACACATAAGCAACGCCGGGGTCTCCGCAACCAAATTCCGCTTCGATAACGGGTCTGATTCGAACGCTGCCGAGTACATGGACCACCGCTCCATAGATCTATGGCTGTTCGATTTTAACCGAGTCGGATACATCACGCTAGACAAAGAGGGCGTTGCTCAAGCAGTCGAAGCCGCGACCATGAACGACCCCTATCTCCCCCTGCCCTTTGCCGAACCCGGTCCCGCCCAGGAGGCTTGGTACATATTTTCCTTATTCTATCTAAACAAGGCCGGCCACATTCTCAGGGACGAGTACAAGGACGTCAAGCAGCTGCCGCTGCTTTTCCTCGGGGGAATCGTTACTCTGGAATATAAAAAGGAACCCCACGGGAAAAGTTTGTACATAGAGCTTGCGCACCTGGCCCGGTCATCGGGTCTGAATTTCGATGGTATTCGTTGTTGCTAGTGGAGGATACCCATTCATGTACGGAGCTGCTCGTCGAGCATCACAGATACATTGAGTAGTTGAATAACAAGATGCGATTTCAATATCAGTAGCTTATTACTTATATCAAGGTAGGTGGATAACTGCTATTACATACACGCATAGATAATCATATGTGACAGACGTTTCAATCTTGAGCTGATCAGGTTCAACATCGAGGAGTCCCCCCTATCGGACTCCGATCTCACACACCGACCTGATCAGCTGCAAGACAAGCTCCTTCCCACGGTCCAGGAACCCCTGGTCGGCATGCAAGGGGACGTGCAGGAAGATTACTTTCTTATCTCTCTCTTGCTTATACAGATGCGCCAAACTTGAGAAGTAGATAAAATCGCATAAATAGTGCCCGGCATTGCCGGAGATCTGCAGCTTGAGGTTATCCTGGAATAGGGCCATGCATGCATGTATCAGCGAACAGTGTATCTCCGAGGTAATTGTAAGAAGTACTCAAGATGTGATATGGAATGAATGAATGAATGAATGAATGCATGCATGCTTACCGGACTTAGGTCAACCCATCGCTGGTAGATTTTGTCGATATCCAAATCCGTCACGAGCTCCGCGGGGACGTCGCTACGACGGCTCGAGTTAGCCCTTGCTCGCTGCATCGGGACGTAACACTCGGTAAGACCGGACTCACTGCCATATCCAACCATCCCCCTCCCTCTTCCGCCTCTGCTCGTCGCCCAGCAGCTGGCCGTCCACGTCCTTCTTGTCGTAGCCGTCGCGGTGCCCGCGCCTCTCGATGGAGTAGACGTGCTGCGGGCCCGCCATGCCGACGTGGACGACGTAGTCGACCTTCCGCGTCGCGTCGTCCCAGAGCTTGGGCACCAGGTCTCGGACGACCTCGTAGTTGACGCGGACCGGGCCGTGCTTCAGGATCCGCACCGCCGGCGCTTCAGACGACGACGACGACGGCGCTTGGACGCGGCCGGTGGGGTCCTTGGCTCGGACTGGCGGCAGGTAGTCCGGCAGCGAGGCTACTATCTCCCACGACGGGTTCACGGGGTATTGTTCTTTGAAGGGCTGTGCGGGAATTAGATTAGTTGGGTTTATTACCTACGGTGTTTGGTTGAGGAGTGAGGATCTAGGTGAAAAAGGAAAATACAAGTGGCAAAGTGGTGGACATGTCATGCAAGCACACACGACGTACCCCGAAGCCGGTGACCAGCACGGTCAGCTCATCCTTTGAAGGGTCGAGAGAACCCATTGCGCTTTAGTCATTGAAGGTGTTATCGATATCAGCACTTTTGATGAGATTAAGTATAAGTAGATGCAATCACTTAATTATGTTGATAATGATGATGAATATAGATAGATCTTGGAGAGAGTTGTTGCGGGGTTGTTGTTTATAGTAGGAGGGGTAGTAGAACTTCTTGGTTGATGTGTGTCTCGCAGGGTCTTGCTCAAGGGACTGACAACTCGCGATGGTAGTAATATCTATATGCACCACCTAGATAGGTAGATATGCTATATAGGTGTAGTACCTGATCGTTGTCCCCTTGCAAGGTGGTATTCCCATATCGATGAACCGTTGAATCTCACGTTAGGCCGAGATAAGTTCTCACCTCTTGCTGCATCTAACGTGGCATCGTACGCATATATTATATATATATTAGATAGGTATCAATGCCTTTTTTTCCGGAGTTGGAGTTTGCAGCTTTACCCCAATTTCTTTCAAAGCTGGGAATCCTATAAAAAGGTGAAAGCTGAACCCACCGAACGTGGCGGCACCCGACGTTGATGAACAATTGCCCAATCAAACGCTTTCCTCTTTTACCGCAGGTAGTGACACACTTGAGCTACCTCCTGGGGAGAAAGGAAGCAATGATGTAAGATTACATACAGTATACATGCAAGTAAGTTTTTATCTGATAGCAATGACTTGCTTTGGTTGGAGCGGTCGGGACGGGCATCCTTGGGGGCCGCTTGGAGTGGCTGTTCAGGTCTAGATAGTGGGCCAAATGCAAGCCATCACCACCATCAACATCAGACCATTACATGTAAGATTGACCTGACCCTTCAGCTTTTCATTGCCAGTCAGTACCTTGTTTGTGTCACACAACCAACATCGTTTGAAAGAAGCAAAAATAATAAAGACGACCGGAGAAGGAATAGCTTAATAAATTACACTGTACTACCGCACACAGAGACGCCACACACCAACAACACTAACAACAATGGTAATGGGGATATTTCGGAGTTAAATACCTACCGAGACTTATACATACAGTACATACTAACAAACAAACATCATCAAGGTCGACGAAGTCAGCGCCGCCAACCACGTAAGCAATGTTGGACAACTACTAAGAACGATAGGAAATTGGAGCAGACCTAGGTAATACGACGTCCGATTCATTCGCAAATGAAACCTCAAATCATGTGCTGACATGGGTTTATCTCGTCCAAAGCGGTCATGGACTATTCATGTTCCGCTCAATATTCGTGGCGTCCTCCACAGCCGTTCGTCTCCCCCTTCCCCTCCCCCCTTTTTCTCCCACCAACCCAAATCAAATTGCTAAATGTAACACCACAGGCCCTTGTCGGCCTAGCTTCCGCCGCCGCCGCAGCCATGTTCACGGGAAGCGGCAGTCTAGGCTTCCTCCTCGGGTCCTGCGTAGGCTTCGTCGGGGGTTCGATTCATTACTATCGGATGAGCTTGGCGCAGGCGCTCGCTTCTCTGGACGAGCACCCGTCCCTTATACAGCTTCATCTCGCCTACAACTTTCCATGGCTGGGCTATCAACATCTGCCGCGCAAGTTGATGCGCTCTGAGCTTTGGGCTAGGAGCAGCTACGCGCGCCAAGGAAACCTGATCGCGGCCTGGATGAGCGCCTCGTCCGCGCTGGACGAGATTCATGATCGTAGGACCTCCATGGTGTTGGAGGCGATTTTCAGAAAAGAGGCTGTCAGGGAGAAGGTTGAAGATGAGAGGAGGGAGATCGGGAGGGGCGATTGAGAGACATCTGAAGTAAGCTCTGGTAGATATAGATATAGGAGTGGTGGGCACGCGAATCTGGTCTTGTATAAAATACTGTACTTGTATGATTAGGTAGGTAGCTAGGTACCTACCTATGTGTACTATCAATACTTTACTCCCTTCAAAAAAACGAATCTTAGAATGGTGTAGTTGTTCACGTGGATTCTGTTGGTAAAAAAAAGTTGATTGCTGGAAAGCGCCTTTGGCACCTCTGTGGCCCCGTAGCTGTGGGATGTAAATATACAAGGCAAAGCATCTTGATCAAGCAAACCATGTAACGCTTCCGAGCGGTGCTATACCATGATTAAGAGCTTCCGTCATTGCTCGGAACCTCGTCGAGTATCTTCAACTCGCCAGCATCATCATACGCGACCCGTCCTTCGTCGACCGCTCTGCGCAGGTCTTCAGAAAGAATATCCTTCTCTCCCGTCCGCGGATCCCAGGACCATCCCTCCTGCATCCAAAGCCATCTGAGACAGGCACGGAGTTCCTTATCTTCTGGCAATACGCGCATCCACTCCGGTTGGAATTCTCCCTCGCGCCCCTTTCCTCTCCAGTCCTTAGCGCGCCCAAGAAGTACGTCCCTGCAAAAGATCCTCCAGCTGTCGATAGCATAGCGACCCTGCGTCATGTGGTCAATCTCCCAAGCCGACGACCTTGCATCGTCGGGACCTAAGGCCTCTCCTACTTGGACGTCCGCCCCATCACCTGCATTTGGGTAATTCTTAACACCATATCGAATATCCGCCCGGGGTGGGTACATTGCCCACGTGCTTGCGTATTTCTGGATTGCAGCTGTTCGAACAAGTGCAAGACCGAGATGCTTGATTATAGCCACTATGTCGTCGCGGTCTGCGCCTGCAAGATCTTGTGGTGTCGGGTATTTGCCCATTAGCTCGTAGAAAACCGGGATTGCATGCTTCCCCTTCACTCGCCTGAGGAAAGTCACCGCTACGAGCAAGCGGAAAGGAGCAGCCGCCAAATCCTCCTGTATCAACCCAAACTTTGGGGCATCCAGGCGAGGAAATGGGATACAAGGAATCGTGCCGCGCGGAGGGCGAGGGATCTTGGCCTTCGATGGACTAGGAGGGTTTGGGGTGTCGAAATAATGCGATGTTAATTTGCGTCCTGTAGTTTGGCTTTGCATCTGTGACTGAGCGTCGAAACTGTCTATCCATTCCGGTATTTCTTGATGCGATTCTAAGCATTCGTTCGTGTTCAAGGCATCTGGATGTGGCGCGCATATACTAGGTACGGTTTCCTCTTTGTCACCCAGGACAACAGGGCCACCCATAGATTCCTGGTGATCTATGAGTGCCGACCTTTTAAAGAGGCACCAGGAATGCCGTGCGAGAGAGTTTTGGAAGAAATAATACGAGGGGAAGCGTTCTCGGGAGGTGTGATGGAAACTGACGCTAGTCTGGAATCCCGAGGTACAACGACACTCTCGCTTTGTTGGCTTGCGTCGGATCCATGAGAAGCGAGAGCGCCAACTGGAGTGAGATTGATTGGAGATCCCGGAGCATACAGCCCTTCGAAGTCCATGGCTTTCTTTGCCTTTCTGGCCTCTCGCTTCGCCCTTTTCCTAGCTCTTCTCTCTTCCTTCGATCGTTTCTTCTTGTCCGCTGGTTTGCGAGGGGATTCCGGCTCAGGTACAGAGAAGAAGGGCGATTCTTTGATCTTTGGAAGCTTCTTAGGGGGTTTATCTAAGAGGTCTGCCTTCGCGTGAGACTCATCATCTCTCTTCCGCTTCTCGCTCGTCTGTTTTGGACCCTTCGCCATCTGAGTAGACTGGGAACCATTGATGGTGTTTTCATGTGCTTGTACTTCAGTGCTCTCATCTGGCAATTCGGTGGGTGGTTTGTAAAATTTAGAAATGAAGGTGAGAAGGTCTCGTCCGTCAAGAGGATCGTCGAAAGAAGCCTTCTCTCTCATTGAATTTGCGCAACAGAGCATCTGGTGCAAACCCTCGACGCCACGCATCAAACTGAGGTTGATAAAGTGCTTCATATCTCTGTCAGACCTATCGGTCATGGTACTAAATAAGTACCGTTTGTTGGAATCATCGCCGGCATCGAACCCGAATAGGTAGTCATTAGCTCGCTGGTCATAAAACCCGTCGTCTGAGTCCACCTTATAGTGGCGCTTCAACTCATCCATGATTGCAGTAGGATTGTCCGCACAGACCTATAGTAGGCACTGTAAGGGACGGATGTTCTTTGCTTCGAATAACTGGGTGATACGAGACTGGCTATTCGGTTTGATTGACAGGATGTGTGTATATGAGCAACCTGTGATGAAATACGGAAGATAGATGGTGTAAAAAGTATGAAGGGGTGAAAGAGCGAAAGAAAGGATGGACAAGTGGAAGGTTGTATATTTATATGTTAGGTTGGGAAATGTTGAGGGCGATATGGGGGAAGGTAGGAGATACCTACTGTAGAATAGCTGGTTAGTGGAAAGTCGCGACTGTGCTCAGGTGGCAAGAAAAAGAGTAATAAGGTTAATTGGCTTCCGAGTCATCTTCGCTTTTGCAACTTTTGGCAAGTACACTGATGGTTTGTGCGTGGTTTCTGATCATTGACTGGGGAAGGAAGCCAAAAGCAAGTCCAAGGCACCTGAAGCTTATATCGTTGAGGACCTAAACCACCACGCCCCCTGCGACATCCCACCTGGGATAAAATAGCGATAGCAGGCAAGCGCGTACTTCCACTAAAGCCCTCTTCGCACGGTACATACCTACATACATCTACACTCAATATTCCGAATGGGTGAGGTATGTGCGTAGATACCTTGATACATATAAGATTGATGTGTAGAATTGAACACGGACCAAAGCGACATTGATGCAAACAACATTAATCCTCATTACGCAAAGACTCACCTATATATATACATATAGGCATGTATGCAAGTACTTGATCAAATCGCCCAAACGCAAGTTAGTACGTCAAGTATACTTCTGAGAACGTCTAAAATTTAGGAACTTGATATACACTCTAGAGTCGCGACTCAGGATTACTCTGAAACCCCCCTTGTAGCCTCACGTCTTTTTCTTCTCCCCTTGCCATGACAAAGGAGCGGCATCGTAGCTTAGTATTACATACAGCAGTAATGGGCATTTTTTTACGTGCGGATGTTGTTGGAAGCCTTTGGCGGGTCATAGACGATCTTTCTCGCCTTTAGAGTTGCCCACTTGTATCGCTTGACCCACACACTCAGGGCGAAAAGGACGGTTGTGACAGTCAGGACTTTCAATCCCATTCGCTTTCGGTCGTCCATCTCCGGTTCTGCCGCCCAGTTGAGGAACTCCACCACATCCTTGGCCATTTGCGACGACGACGCAGGGGTCTCATCCTCGTACTCCACGAGGCCATCGTACAGAACACGAGCCATGGCGATACCGGTACCGGGGAAGTAAGGGTTGAAGTTGAGACCGGCACCAACTTGAGCACCTGCTGGAGGCTCTTCGGGGTAACCAGTTAACAAGCTGAAGATGTAATCGCAACCACCATGACGTCCCTTGACAATCAAGCTTAGATCAGGAGGAAGGGCACCATTGTTGGCAGCTCGAGCGGCCTCGTCGTTCTTGTAAGGAGCGGGGATATAGTCTGATAGCTTTCCGGGTCGCTTCTCGATCTCACCCTCGTCATTGGGCTCAGTATCGTACTCGTTCTCTTCCGCCAATTCCTTCGCCTCATCCACCGTGAGGATGGTTCCGACCAATGTTCGGTAAGGAACTCGGCTAAGAGAGTGACACGCCGCACAAACTTCACGGTAGACTTGGAAACCTCGACGGAGCCTAATAACTTGTGAATAACGGCGAGAACCTGATACCGAGGATAGCTTGTACTCACGCTTGGTGGTCAAAGGTCTTTAACCACTGGTTGTGAACCCACGGGTATGCTGTTGGGTGTAGACTAATTCGACATATTAGCATCCCGTCAGAAGGTAGGCGATCTGATATATCTCTTGACGCTACAACTAGATAGGTCGTACAATCTCCTCCCTGGTAGTGAATCGAGAAACTCACCCTTCCTCGGCAGGTGTCATGGCGTGTGCGGTAGGTCCATAGAGATGGTAGTACCACGCTACAGAACCGATAGCGAGAGCTGTAGAAGCGGCAGTGGCTACGTTCAGTTTCAGAGGGGATTCGGTGGAGGCTCCGGAACTCGACGTTGAGATGGACCGCTATAGGTAAATTATGATTAGCCTCCATCCAGTATTCGTAGTTGCATGATATCGTCGTGATCGCAGTCGTCACAACGGACAGACGGAATTCCGGGTAGCGTCAAGTCCAATCGTACCTTGGTGAAAGCGGTCGCGCCATTTCTAGCGCCATTGAGAATGCGCGTAGAGCGCAGGCAAGATCTTGCCAACATGGAGGGCGAAGTTCTACCCGTTCGTTAGGGGGTGGGACGGGTAGGTTGACAAGTTGTCTGGTGAGAAATCGTCGTTGGAGTGGGAAGAGGTCGAACCGGTTTACACAACAAGGTTGAATGAAAAAGTGCTCAGGCCTTGAAGCAATTGGAAATAGGTGCATCCTATTGGCTCCGAGGTTAGCTTCATTGGTTATTTCCCACTATAACACGTGACTAATTGAATGCTAAGCCTTGAAAATCTAATGGTATGATTTCACTCACACTACACAGTACACACTAACCGATTTAACACCGACCAGCCGATTCAGCCCAGTTTCAAACTGCCTTAAAGCAATGTCCAAGTCAACTGTAAATTTGGAAGTCATGGATTTCACAACAAGAACATGAACAGTCAGTAACAATGACCTTGAACATGAGAATTGAGAATAGTTCATGTTTTATTTTTATTTTATTTTATTAAAACATCTAGGTATCATGGAAATATAAGCCCTCTTTTTAAAATCCTCCTTTTAGTACCATACAATAGGAACGCAATTGTTTTTTTTAATCACCAATAACCCCTTAGAAACATCCCTACTTTAATGAAACCCATTTGTACTACTTGCCTTCCTCCGCTCCTTAACAGCATTAGCAAGGTTCGCGAGGACCGATACCGTATCTTCCCATCCGATGCAAGCATCTGTAATACTAACACCGTGTTGCAGGCCAGACTTCCCTTCTTTTGGTACTTTCTGACTGCCTACAGGTTCAAAATGGTTAGTTAATAGGTCATATACCGGCGTATAAGAGAGAAACACTTGCCTGCGTTGATATTACTCTCGATCATTACACCCATGATAGCTTGCTCACCCTTGGAGATTTGATCTGCCAACTCGGCAGCAACTTTGGGCTGGTTATTGTGGTTTTTGAGTGAGTTTCCATGACTACAGTCTACCATGAGACGTTGCCGCAATCCCGACTTTGCCAGTGCTGCCTTAGCTTCTGCAATGCTCTTCGCATCATAGTTTGTGCCGCTTTTTCCACCACGGAGGATCACGAAGCAGTCCTCGTTACCGTCAGTGCCAATGATGGCAGCTACTCCTGGCTTGGTAACCGAGAGAAAGTGGTGGGGGTGTTTGACGGCGCCGATCGCGTCGATGGCGACGCCCAACGAGCCATCAGTGCCATTCTTGAATCCTACTGGGAAGGATAAACCACTGGCTAGCTCTCGGTGCAATTGGGATTCGGTCGTTCTGGCACCCACTGCGCCAGCTGAGAGCACGTCCGCCAAGAACTGGGGGGAGATGGTATCGAGCATCTCGCTGGCAATTGGCATCCCCTTGTCAGTTAAATCAACGAAGAGTTGCCTCGACAGGCGCAATCCCTTATTAATGTTGAAGCTGTTGTCAATATCGGGGTCGTTTATCAACCCTTTCCAGCCTACTGTTGTTCTGGGTTTCTCCAGGTAGGCCCGCATGACAATGAGTAACTCATCTCTGTGCTTCTCTTTCTCCGCCAGCAACAGGTCGCAGTATTCAAGAGCCGCTTTAGGATCGTGGATGGAACATGGGCCGACAATCACTAGGAGCCTCTGCTGCTCGTCTATGCCATTGACTACGGCGACCACCTCTTCGCGGCCTCCAAGTACCGTTCGCTTCGATCTGGGCGTCTGGGGAATCTCGTGTTGAAGAAGATCGGGAGGTATCAGAGGGTTGTAGCCGCGAACTGGAGCTTTAATTAGTCGTTTGTCGTTTTTCGTTCTACAATTTAGATCCTTACTTCTCCAATCCTCGCTGTCGAGCTTGTTGCCCACATGCTTGTTTTCGATGTAGAAGCTCTTAAATGCATGAGTCAGCTATTGTGGCCACCTAAAAAAAACACCAAATTCAGGCTCACGTACAGCCATGATGGGCTTGTAAATGCGTAATTGTCGTCTGTGAAACAAAGGATTGCCAAATCGGAGAATCAAATAGCTGAATGACAACTGGTTGCACAAAAAGACAGATCGAACGTTTGTCTTCTGTCGCAAAAGGTGGCGGATGCAAGATCTACGCTATGAAATCTATAGGTAGAAAATATTAGCCCACTTTTGAGCTCGAGTCATAGTGGGGGTGGGACAAGGGGGGAGATATAGCGAGATTTTTTAGGAGCTCTTTTATATTTTTTTCTTATTTTTCTTCTCTCTAACCAATTCCGCGGACAGGTGACTCCGATGGCGGGGACATTTACTTACCCCAAATAACCACATGCAAGGCACTCAGCCAGTTCAGCTTGAGTTCTTGCAATTGGCTGAGAACTTCAACTTTCGATGCAAACACAGCCTGTCAAATCATCAAATTCAAATCATATCATCACCAATATACTGGCTAGATATGTCAGTAGAGCTCCTTGTTCCACGCTTATCTCACATAATGAAAGAGACTTTGTTGACATCAGATACACTACTCTAATGCCATCTCCGTTCGCTATCTCGCATCCCTTTCGTTCCTTTCGTTCCTTTGAAACATCGGGCATTCCGGTGTAATTCTCTGTCTTGTGATTTGCACGGGTTAAATATCTCAATAGGTGAACATAGGCCAAATCTCCTTCTGGAATGGTGCATTTCCTGTCTCAATGGTGATTGGAGCTCCGATCCACGTTTATTCGCTTTTGGTACGAACTCCGACAGGGTCAACTACAGCTTCTTTCTTGAATTCTTCAATGCCGTTAATCTTTCCATAAGTCCACTTTAGCAATGCGGTACTTCCAGTCATTAGCGTAGCAGAGAAGGTGAAAAGTAGCACCCTCTGCCACGTGTTCAGGACATCGAAAATGGGATAAGGGTACCTGAATACGTTAGAGATGAATAAAGATAAAGCTCCTTTGAAACAGAGTGAGGCAAAACAAAACAAAGCGAGCTTACCAGCCGTTGCGGGAGTAGCAATATTCTACCCAGAACCAGTAGAGGAATGCCAAGGCTTCACTTAGAGCTAGAGCCGCATAGCCATGGATAGTCCACGGCGGACTGAGAAAAAGCAGATCTACAGCTAAGAAAATCGCCGGCGCGGCGTGGAAGCCGAAATCTGGGAGAAAGTCGAGCTGGAACTCGGGCGGAAAGACGAGACTCTTGTCGATGGCACAAAGTCCCCAATACAAAATGCTGATCAATACCTCCAACGGCGCCGAACACACCGAGAGTATGTTCTTCAGCCTAAATAGCCTCGAGGAGAGGGTAATATCAGCTAGAAAGCCGACGGTGAAGGTGCACAATGCCAGGGTCAATCCGATGATGGTGAGAAACTGGAAATGTCCTCCAAATGCAGCTGACATCGGGGTTTCCCACCCCATGAGAAATCGGAAGGAAGCGAGAAAGGATAGTACGCCGGCCGAATGAAGTAGTAAGGATATTTGTCTCGACGGAGACGAGAGTCTCTGAAGCGGATGACGAGGAGCCATTTCTGTAACACGACGAATGGTGACTTTTGTAGGAAGCGAGACTTGGTAACGTTGAACAGGACAAAGTAGTGAGACTCGAAGGAGTATGTAGTCTAATGAACTGAGTAATAAGATATGTGGCAGCAGGTATATTACGTACGGTATACCGAAAAGAAGATATCGTGAATTTCAAGTCAGGAGCTTCCCTGCATGGATCTCGGAGTGTGGACGCTGCCCGAGCTCCCGGGTCTGTCGTCACTTGCAGCCACAAGTACCCACATCTATGCATTGCACAGCATTAAGTACGATACATAGTACCTGATGTACATAGTACAGGAAGTGCAAGTTCCACCGGGCCAATACGCTGCAGCAGCCAATGAAACACGCACGAGACTGGCGATACGCTACATACATAGTACCACATAGGCTGATAGGTAGTAAATCTTAGGGAGTTCGTACAATCCAGCACCAACGCAATTTCGTAGTTACCGATCTACATATAACTCATCAAATAGAACGCAGAACGGATATCTCGGGATAGTGACACATATTCCATGAGTCGTAATTATTATTTTATTCTGATGCTCCTACATCCCGTTGTACATGATGGCAAACGAATTATACGAATTACCTACTTCTCAGCTGCAGAGGCCAAGACCTAGGCAACATCAATATTAAGAATCTTGATGTCTTCCTCGGGCTTCTCCTTATACGTCCGCACATTCTCTATCTTGTGGATCACATCTAACCCTTGCACCGCTCTCCCGAATACCGTATGCTTGTTATCAAGCCAAGGTGTCTTCTCCGTTGTGATGAAGAATTGGCTTCCATTGGTATTTGGTCCCGCGTTTGCCATACTGACGGTATACGGTTTATCGTGCTTGAGCGTACTGAACTCATCCTCGAACTCTTTACCCCATATACTTTCACCCCCCGTACCGTCGCCTAGAGGATCACCTCCTTGAATCATGAACTTCCGTATTACTCTGTGGAAGATCGTGTTATTGTAATATCCACGCTTGGAGTGGGTTACAAAATTTTCGACGGCCTTCGGCGCAGCGTCTGGGAAAAGTCGGATGTGAATGTCTCCATATGTCGTGTGTATAACGGCCGCGGTGCCAGTTTCGCCCGCTTTCTTCTGGACAGCCTTCTTAGGATTCAATATGGTCGGTTTCTCGTTCTGCACGTCTCTTTCCGATCTGGATATCTCCTCGTCATTTGTAAACATGTAAAACCGAACCTTCCCTACGGCTGTTGCGAAAAGGATCGGATCTCTCGCCTCTGACTCCTGGAGAAGGGGGTTACTTGAAGCCGCCATAGCCACAGTCGTGACACCTTTCTTCTGGGGCTGTCCCTGGTAGACTGCCAGGTTAACTGGGCGGATATGTTCATCCTTTCCGTACACTTTCACAACCTGATTTGTGAAGGTGTTTAGTACTTTGACGCCTAACATGGAGCCGTATAGTATGAAATGTCCTGATTCATCAAAGACAACATTGACCTTGTTTCGAAGCGTGTCTGACTCGATCTCGCGTTCCGCGGCGAGCCTTCTCCCGAAATCAACATCGTCCAGTTTTTGCATTGCCGTTCCTGCTCGTTGCATCTCCTCAATGACTTGCAGCGACTCGTCGTAAGTTCGATATAGCTTAGCCGACGCGAACTCGAACACCCGGATTTTGCGGTCAGGCATGGAGAAGGTGACAAACCGGTGACCTGAGGGTGATATATTCAGGGAGACTGGCACCGATTTTGCCTTCTTGAAATCGAAAAGATTGGTGGAACTCTTATATTGGAATACGTTTTCTGGCTTCTCGTAGTTGGCGTTGGGAGACCAGTACTCAAGCATCCCGTTATCATCCGCAGATACCACACAGTCATATGCATCATTGAAGGCCATTATTGACACGGGACTTCTATGCAGGCCCTTGATGGTATGTATCGGCGTTTGGTTCTCTCCTCGTCCATCGTAGACATAAATCAAGGGTTTCGAATCGTCCGAAACAGCTAGCAGCGGAAGGGAGGCTCCAAGTTTATGTATCCAGCAGAGACACTTGGGCGCATAATCGAGAGTAAGCATAGCGAGGAGATCGAAGGTGATTACGTCGAATATCTTGATCGTCTTGTCGGCACCAGCTGTCGCAAAGCTCCGACCATCGTGACTGACAGAAACAGACCTTATCTCGCCTTGATGTGCCTTAAACTCCTTGATGAATTCAATTCCTTCCGCAACTTTCTTCCAGAACTTCACCACCCCGTCTACAGAACTTGTGATGAGAAAATCGGTTCGCGTAACGTTGACGAATGATAGTTGCTCTTTGTGCATCAAAGATTTCGAATACCGCACCGACTTTGGAAGCGCTTCAACGTAGAGTTTTTCGTGAGGTAGTATACGTCGTTTCTTCTTTGGCGCAGCTGTCGTCGAGGGTAATTGGGGTCCCATATCATCGTCCGAAGAGCTGTCTAAAGTTTAACCATTAGTTGGCTGCCTACAGAGTATGTTTCTTTAGTGGTCGTACCGTTGTCGCCATTATTCTCTGCGAAATCCGAGTGACTTCTTTTATTGTTTACTTCGGCCATGTTGAAAGTTGAAAATGGATATTATGAGGCGACGCGCGCTGCGGTCTGCAAATGGAAATTGCGCGATCGAAATAAATATATACGTAGAACTAGAATAGAATAAGTATGGATATCAAAAGAAGACAGAAACACGCCCTTCCGATGGTAATTTTCCAAACTGTCGCGTTCTGGACAAGGCTATGGTGAAGGCTGAATGCGATAACAGATTAGCTCTAAAATTTCCAAGCTTCGAAAAACATTGATTGATTGATGTTAGCAACGGTACGTACCATACTTTGTCGGCCCCTAAAGCTAAGATTTTCCGATGCCCCGCAGAACTGGTATCACAGATTAAGATGATTGGTGGATTGGTTGTATGTAAGCATCTGGATATCTAAAACGCTCCACCCCCTTGGAATCACATCTAAAGCTAAAGCCCCATGACGAACCCGTCATTTACCGCACCCGCGTCCGGAAGCTTAACGCTCTGACGGTATCACAACCCCACGATATAAAAAACGATTGGCGTCGTATATCTAGGGTAAGGCAGATACGTACTGTATCATAAATACTGTATGACACAAACTATCTCTGGTGGTAGGTATGAATACATATTCACCCTTTTCGAGATCGTCAACACTGCTGAATTACTATTAGCGTAGTAATATCGTTGTACTATTTCAAAAGCGAGTTTCGGGTGCTGGTGGCCGGATATAACCATCTAACCTTCCATGGATTTAAGGACATGACAACCAGTGACAGAAGGTCCAACAGCGTGGGAGAGTAAAGCGGGGTTAGCACGTGTGTCCTATGAATACAGTACCTACCTCAGAAATAAGACACTGTATTCTGTACTATGTAGCCATGTAGCGTAGCCTATGCGCGTGTTAGACCAGCGCCGTGCAGTCCTACAACATCCTACATGCTACATGTTACATCCTTGCCACCTCCATGTTTTTCTGACCACACAATCCTGAAGCACCACCACGCATCTGTTCCCCGGTTCCAATGCAGCAAGTGACTTGACCAATTCTAGGCATCCCACGAAATTCCGGGGGGCACAGGGGGGCTCACTCTCCCGGGGTCGTGCAGAATGTTGCACTTACAACGTCTCTCTGAGCAATCATCCCCCGCTCTTCCGCCGGCCTTGACTACTGTACCTGGTCTTGGCCTTATCTCTGCGCCGTTGCTGGTTGACTAGACCAAAGAGAGATAGTCCAACAAGTCAACTCGTAAACTCCTCACGCGTGCGAGGGAAGGGGGTTAAAGGCCTAGAGCTATATATCCATCAAACAATCCCACCACTATTATCATCGCAAGGAATATTCTCGCAACCGATTCCTCGGAATTGCAACTGTACCATCTCACTCCTCCCCCCATCAATTTCTTGTATTGGTCAGCGAGCCGTGTAACTGGAATCCTTCCCAAGAAAAAAAAAAAAGTAGCTGCTTCTCCAGCCGGGAGTCCTGCATGTCGAATATGCGCCACAGTCGCCGCTGGATCGAGGGATATTGTGCTTGTGCAATTTCCCACACTTAGGCCACCCATTATTTCCAGGAGTCGCCGGCGTATAATGCCACGCCCGAAAAGACCCGGCGCCCCTGAACCGAAACGGCGAAGTCGAAATGGATGCTGGTACGTGTCGCGTCCAAGATGGCCTTTTTGTCACGCTGACTCAACCACTAGGCCATGTAAAAACCGCAAGATCAAATGCGGAGAGGAACGTCCTAACTGTTTGAAGTATATCATCTCATTCCATCTACACTCTCAAATATTCTTCGTGGCATTGTCTTATAACTGACATCTCTGAATTGAAGCTGCCAAAGAACAGGCGAGACATGTGACTATAGCATCCGTTTGAACTGGGAAGGTCGAAGAGGAAAACGACCAGAGCCCGGTGTCATAGACTTTGGCCGAGAGGCGTTCTCGCCAACTTTACCTGCTAGAGGGTTCAAGTTGGTTCATCAGTATCCTTCCTCCGACGCACCAGGGACAAGAAGGCTTGAGCCTCTGACCAGTCCGGCAAGCCAGGTAAAAGTTGAACGTAACAAAGTACTTCCTCAAACCGTAGTTGCCTCAGAGAATACCTCATCCACGAGTGTCGACGACACGGACATCTCCTTACCTTCGAGCAAACGCGCGAGGCTGACGTCAGATATCCAGTCGCCAGATATCCAATCGGCGCACTTAGCCGAACGAAGGCACAACTCGGCGGCTAGTTCGACTTTGGAGTCGAGCGTAGCATCCTTTAGGTATACAGTGGGCTCCGGACTCTCAGCTGCTTCTCCACTGACCCCTACGACGTCATCTACCTATAGCGATGATGATCAACGCCATGCAAGCCGAAGGCTTTCCGTCAACTCGCTTCTGTCAGCGCCACCCGGTAACCAAACTCTACAAGATGAGAACAATGCTCGTGCAAGGGCTGGGTTGCCGCCGATAGACACCCGGGCGCGCCCGTCGAATGAAACAACCTATTATGGCATCGACCGAGGCTTTCCCGATCGCGACTTGGGCAGGAATGAAGACCTAATTGCCATTAGTGGCTCGTCGCCCCTACTACAACGCGAGTTCATGGACGGCCCCTTTAGTGAACAATGTGATGACATGGTTTGGACCGAATTTGGGTTCGGAGTCGAAACGAATGAATTCATTGACGAAGAAGGTGGATATTATGCAAAGCCAGTGTCGATATATATCCCTCGCAACCTTGAGCCGCTTCCATCGAAGTAAGTGAGGCTCACGAGAGCGAGAAAGTTTACCGTACCATATTCATAGTGCTAACGTCCTATTAGGCTTAGGGATAATCCCATGAACCTATTGGTAAGTAGCTAAATTCTAAGATGATCAAATTATATCTAATAGTTAATAGTATTTTGTAAGTTATTAATAACATGATATCGAGAATTAGCATTTGACTTACGTCGCGATAATCAGCATCACTTCTTAAACCATACCGCTCGAGGTAAGCTAGCCACCCAACAACTTACACTTGGTCATGTACTAAACATCAGTCAAGTTCTCGTCCCTTACGATGATCCTCATGCCAATCCATTTCGGACTATTCTCCCGCAAATGGCTGTCACGGATGACAATCTCTTGGCGCTTCTACTTGCATATTCGGGTAAGAATATCAGTTATCGTATTTTAGAAACTACTTTACTTATATAATTCGCACAGCTTCTCATAGAGCACGAGTTCTAAATCATCCAGAGCCTACGTTCAGGATTGCCTTCTGGGTCAACGATGTATTCCCGGCCCTCCGACAGGCTTTGGATGATCCAGGCAGGAACTTTTCGAATGCGAACCTCGCAACAGCCATTATGCTTGCTTCGCTTGAGATAATCTCCCCAAAAGTATTTGGTTATGACATATCGTGGCAAAGGCATCTAGGTCTCGCGAGAGAACTGATAACTGCGCGCCCAGGTGGTCTTCGTGGATTTCAATCTAACTTTCGGCATGATCCTGTCTGCTCTTTTCTCTGGAGCTGGGCTGCTTATCTCGATGTTATCGGAAGTCTCAGCGGAGGACCCAAAGGTTCCTCGATAGCCTGGATATTCGCATATGAAATGGATGATATCGACGACGGCTACGATGAGATAGATTGCATAATGGGTTTCACCACACGATGCATATATCTCCTCGCTAAAATCGCTGATCTCGCGGGGAAGTGCGATGGCGAGCGTATCGGGGATGATCTCAATATACGAGACCACTGGGAGCCGTGCGAAGAAGTCTTCGAGGAAGCCTTGAGGATTGAAGCGGCAGTAACCGAGAGCATGGTTCAGTCGCCAGTGCCTTGCAAGCACATCCACAAAAAGGGGGACGTGGAGAAGTGGGATAGGCGTGAAATGGAAGCAACCAACGAGGCATTCCACTGGGCCGGACTTGTCCATCTCTACCGTAGGATCATGGGGAAACCATCCGAAGATGAGTCTGTTCAGACAGCCGTACGGAAGATGATTGAATGTTTCGGCCGCATCCGGCCAGGCGGAACGGCAGAGTCATGTCTTCTATTTCCCATGTTCACTGCGGGGTGCGATGCTAGAGACGAAGGCCAGAGAGCTCTCATTCTCCAAAGGTTCATGACAGCCGAGAACCATGGTATGACCCAGGTAAGTTTAGAGACTCGGACTCATCACCTTCGTGTTGACGATGACTAACGAGGGATGTTTCAGATACATAATGCACGTCGACTCATGCAAAGGGTATGGGAAACACAAAAGCCATGGGAGACGTTGGTCAGCACGGAATTTATTGGGTAATGTATTCCGAAGGGGTGTAATGTCTACCATGTAATACATACATCATATCATGTACGTGTAGGGGGGCTCCGTGTATGAATAATACCGAAGGGGCGGAAGCAATATGTTTAAGACCAACCACATGTGGTTTATACGTTACAAGGGGCATCAGTCTCCGAGATGGATAGCTTGGCTTCTTATGTTATTGTCGGCTTGCAAGGGAACAACAGGGCGATGGATGGAAAGTATGGGCAACTTAGGTACTTATGAATGGGTCTTGATGTATTATTCATACATAATCAAGATTCTTTATGATTATGAAAAGCTAGTAGTAGGTATATTGTGATATTTGGTTTTCACGGAATGAGTTCTCTTGTTGACACCCGAATCACATGCCAATTGTTTATAATCCTTCTACTCATGTTAGATATTTGTAGCAATACCTAACCAGATGTAGTTAAATTGCCACTTGCTCCAACGTTACTATAGAAAGATTCGGTTCCGTCCACTTGGGACTGGATATAGGAGGCTCGGGTGAGGTTTTCTTGGCATTTCGATATCCCGCTGTCTAAATCTTCTTGGCGTACAGATCTCGGGACAGTGCTTGAAATAGCGGGGTTAACCACTGCTACCCCACTATCGTAACCCTCCAACTCATCCCACGTCAGGTCTCGTAGCAGCGCGTTATAGTTTATTATAGCGCGTTTTACCTTTATCTTTCAGCTTGTACAGTACAGTCAGTCTTCTATAGGGTGTTAGTGGTCAGCACCGAGATCGACCTACGATTCCGATTCGATTCTATTATTCCTACCTACTATATATGTCTACACTTCACCACCAAAAATGGATATTGACGATATTCTGCGAGAGGTCGATCCTGGATTTGACTCAATCCCCGAGGAGACGCGCGATCTTCAATCCTTGACACGCGCTTGGATGGCAGAGAGATCCTCGCCCGAGTTGCTCGAGTATGCAATGTCATTGCTTTATATGTTCTTAATAACCTAGTACTAATCACTCTCTTTCATCTTATAGCTGGCCAGCTGACGGCTTGTTCGAACGCATAAATGACCAAATCAAACAGCAGATAGAGAAGATTGAAGAAATGACGGGCGACATGGACCCAAAGACCAACTTTGCCCTGATCGTCATACAAACCGAGCTCGAACGCTACAAATATTTGGTACGAAGCTATCTGAGGGCTCGAATAGCAAAGGTATGGAGGTTCATAAACCACTTTTCGGACCCCTATTAATGGCGTGTCAGATCGACAAGCACACCCTGCACTACCTCTCTAGTCCAGAGCTCCGTGCGCGTCTCTCGCCGCCGGAACTAGCATATGCGACACGGCACCAGGCGCTTCTCCACGACCACTATCTGTCGTCCTTCCTATCATCCTTCCCGCCTCCTCTACAGAATCTCAACGACACAGCTGGAAACATTAGCATGATAGACACGCCAGACCTTGACACGGCTGTGTTCATTCGATTGCTGAGAGATACGCTAGTAGAGGGTCGTGGAACCGATGCGGATGGAGAAATGGATGGCAAGAATGGCGATATTGTCATCCTTAGATGGTCTGACGCGAGAAAGCTGGTCGATTCAGGGTTGGCAGAGATCGTGTGAAACCAATCCACATCCCTAAGTTCCTACACGGTTGTGTGGAACCTCCACACGATTTTCTAGGTAGCCCGTTTAAAGCTCTGGAAATGCTTTAGGCATCCGAAACATGTTGACTACCTATAGCGATAGTAAAGGTGTCCTCCAAAATTGGGTTGGCCGGGCAAGTCACCTACGACCCCGATACGAAATGGAATGGCACGAGTCTATAAGGACATTCGGATCACCGCTCTCCGGGTGTAGAGCCCAACGAGGCGTCAGGTCATCTATTTCGGCATAGATTGACCATAGGATATGGCAACTCGTCTTCGTACAACAATGGCTGAGGCTGACTAATGACAGCCTACCTTGACATCCACCAAAGAACTAGCCCTGTCACGAGGGGTATCACAAAAATCAGCTGCAAATGCATCGAGCTCCTTTTCCCGATAGGGAACATGAGTTAATATTCTAGAAAAGGGGTCTCTGCGCGAAGTGTGTATGTTGGTTTAATTCGGAAGTCACTATTTCACTCTCGAATTCGTTGAGCAGCAAAAATTACCCCTTTACAGTATAATTGTATGAAGCAGTCTAATGTACAGGGGCTCACAGGTTACAGATCGAAGCAGTATCCACCAAAAGTCGACTTATTACGGTTGATGGTCTAGGTGTAAACGATATTATTCATCCAGAATATAAATAAAAATTACACTAATATTGCCATTGTTAATGTTTAATGTTAAGCCTATTCCCCGATATTTTCACCGAAAAGCGAATAGTAAGGCCAGTATAATTCTAATAAAAAAAAGGAGTGTCATGGGAAGGAATGTCTGAGAGCAACGCAATGCAATGGTGGGGTAACAGAATAGGTCAGGCAAGGTGTGATGTCAAATGGCCTTATTGGCTTCTACTCTTTCCTTTCCCCGCTGAGAGCGAGCAAGTCGCGCCCCCTTTGAACTCGCTACAACAAACGATACTTTAGAATTATTAACTTTCACCTTTAAGTTGCGTGTCTTTTAAGCTGCTTTATGTCGACTCTTCACGTTTTCTATTGTCATCCGCCCGAGTTATGACTTGTAATAGGAATTTCATCCGGCCTTTCAACGACTTTACAATTACGGATAAGAACCCTTGATCTATCCACTTTATTGATTGGGCTGCTAGATATTAGTTGGCTTCCGCTAAACACTGCCTGCCTCATCATGAGTGACCTTCAGAAGGCATGGGCCAAGAATCGCCTGAGCGCCTTGCCTGCTGAAATATTTGACGAGCGGGAAGAAGAGGAGGCCGATCGCGTCCCCGAACTCCCCGAGCTCCCCGAGCACACTGACGATGATTCGTCTTCGGCGTCCTCGGCATCCTCTACCGGAACTATCATTCCTTCTCCAAGTCAAAACTTATTTGCCAGACCACAGGGGTAGACATTCTCAGCTTGTATGTGCTCATTTCCGCGGCCGCTGATTCTGGTATACAGCGCCCCGAGGGGTCGGACCCTCCAGCAGATCCCCTGGACCACCTACTTCGAGAGGGAGCTGTCCCTTCACGACCCAAGCAAAAATGAAAATCCCACTATTCATGCCTACCTGAGCTCTCCTGTCGGCAAGGGTCCTTTATTTGTCATGCACCACGGTGCTGGCTCATCAGGTCTTTCATTTGCTGTGGTTGGAGATGAGATTCGGAAACGTCTTCCATCTGCTGGCATTTTGTCCATCGATGCGCGAGGTCACGGCTCAACAATTACGAGTCCTCCGGAGAGCCAGCCGGATCTCAGTCTTGAGACACTTGCTGCAGATTTGCTCTCTGTCATCTTGATGACCCAGAAGGAGATGAAGTGGCCAGAACTGCCATCTATCATACTAGTTGGGCACTCACTAGGCGGTGCAGTAGTCACCGAGCTCGCCAAAACGGGGAAACTCGGCAATGCGCTCTTGGGATATGCCGTTCTGGATGTAGTTGAAGGCTCAGCCATCGACGCTCTCCAGAGCATGCATACATATCTTTCCACTCGACCAGCCGGCTTCGCAACTTTAGAGGCGGGTATAGATTGGCACATTCGAACGAGAACTGTCCGCAACTCAATTTCTGCTCGCACAAGCGTTCCTGCATTGTTGTCGCTTAATACGACCCCAGGCGATCCACGGCCTTGGAAGTGGCGGACAGATCTCGGCGCCACACAACCGTTCTGGGAGAACTGGTTTGTAGGGCTCAGTAAAAAGTTCCTCGGTGCGAAAGGAGGGAAATTATTACTCCTTGCAGGAACAGATAGGTTAGATACTGAGCTGACGATAGGTCAGATGCAAGGTCAGTGGCATATCTCTCGCTATGCAAATTCTTAGGATGATGTGGAACTAACGTGTCTAATGCGGTAGGAAAATATGCTCTACAGGTATTCCCGGACGCGGGCCATTTCATACATGAAGATTTACCTGAGAAGATAGCAATATCCCTCGTGGATTTCCATAAGCGCAACGATAGAAGCGCCCTCGTGTTGCCACCTAAAGTATCCGACCTTCTAAGGCAGGGCAAGAAGGTCTAGTGGACATTTGTTAATCGGTGAAGGAATAGGATTAGAGTAGGCATCGCAAGACATGAATTGAGTAGAAACTTTCTCATTAAGTAGGGACTTTTATGCTAGTTATTCCATATACTTGCACACCTAGTGTAATTTTGAATGCCATCAAGTCCATATTTTATTTGCCTGTTCTTGAACCAGCCATGTAAATGCCTTCACCAGCCTCCCTCAAACACACAAAGGGATATATGTCCGCTTAAACGCCCCTGAAATGCTGTTTTCCGAGACTCCGATCATGCAATCCGCATCCGATCCTAAGCAGGTATCGCTACGGCTTCAACTAGTTTTGTCTCTGCCTGTTGGGTGCTGACCCCACGTTCAGATAACCCCTTCTTGGCCTCTGCTTTGGATCGCGAATCCGCCATGCTGCCTCCAGCTGCCAACGCACTGTCGTTGGTCTTCTTATTCTTCTTTCCCGCATTGTCCGGATCAATATCAAGACTCATGTCCACCTCACGAGCCCGTTCTATCAAATGGTCGAAACCGAGTAATTCGCACACTCTGGTGTAGCTCTTGCAGCTACTGCTGATGTTCTGGCGTGCGAGCACCTTGCCCGGGATGAGCTGCAAGAGCAGGAATTTGGTATTTCCAAATTTGTTCTCGACTTCCATGGCATAGCGGATGTAGTTTTCTACTACCTCCTTCCATGGTGCAAAACCGCCGTCGGCTTTGCTTCTGAAGCAGCTTGAGTTTTTCTCTGCTTGCGTCGCAATCATCGCGCCGTCCACCCCGTATTCCTGAACCAGTTCCAGTGCCTGATCTCTGTTTTCCACATCGCCATTCATTAGACATGCGACGCCCGCTTCGTGACACACGTTCGCGATCATGCGTAGCTGGCCTCGGATCGCTCGCTCCCTCGGTCGCATGGGAGTCGTTCGGCAGTGGACTGTCAATCCGGTTATTCCAGTCGCCACAAGCCTTCGGACCAGTGCTTCTGTCTGTTCCGCAGTCTCGAGAATTCTAATCTTGACGCTGATTCCAATTTCGAACTCAGGTGTAATGTTTTGTACCAGCGCCTCGAGGATGGAAACCAACTTGTCGGGGGTCCGAAGTAGGGCAGCTCCCATGCCATCATGTGTGCTGAAAGGTTTGGGACATCCGGCATTTACATCAATACCGGCGACATCGGCGGCAACGAGTCTGGCTGCCTGTACTGCTAGCTCGGGGTTGGAAGTGCCAATTTGAAAGATGAGCCTGCGCCCTTCCTTCTCGGGATGTAATCGGTAGATCAGACTGTCTTTTATTTCGGCTGGGTTGTTCCTGGTACCTTGCGACGGCTTTCTCGTCCAGTCAATGGTCTTGGTGTCGGGGTTATATCGTTTCGTCGTGCCAATGAGGGATCTGTCTACGGTTTCGGGTCCTATCTAATCATGAGTTCTGTATTCTTTTTACCAGGGGAAATAGATGGCAGGAAAAAGGAGGAGACATACCCCATACCAAGTCGGCACCGTAGTGAAGAGCTAAGAGTCGCGATGGAAGCTCTCCCGATCGGACCATAGGCGCGAGGACGATTTTGCCTCTGTAATCAACGCCATTGCGGGGAATGGGTACCTTTTTCACTTCAGTCGCCATGATGCCTCGGATTGCGCGTGCAAACCATGACATGTCAAGCGGTCGAGGAGTCAGTGATTAATAGGTCATCTATTACTTAAGCGAATAAAGGCGTCCATTTTTATTAAAAGACGAAAAAAAAGGTTACAAGTCGGGAAGGGAAGTCTGCATCTAATCTTATCTAATCCGAAATCTAATCGAAACCTTGACCTTTCTCGAAGTTTTACAGTAACTTTTAATAGAGTAAGGTAACACTCGGTAACACTCTGCCTTCTTGTACTACCTCGGACTAACCCCTAATATAAGATTCTTTCACTTAATTATTAGACTGGATGACTTTTTTCGGTGTCTATCCCATCCGTTAAAAGCCTCTTTATTTGTGTACATAATGATTTGAATGGTGTGATGGGTTACGCATATTACCCTATTTCGTGCATTCATTGCATTAAGTACCTGGAATAAGTCGAAACGCTATTTTGGCGTCTTTTGCTTTTTCCATCTTTTTTTTTTTTTGCCACCGGAAACCATTTCGGGAATTATGAGCGGATGTACCTATTCCCCCCCATCTGACCATGCACAAAAAGTGACCGACATACCGACTGGAATTCTAGAACGGTAATACGAAGATCTTATGTGACGCTGTGTCACATCCGTAAAGCTTAGCGAGCGAATATCCGTATTGCTCTATGCTGATGACATGCTCTAGAAAAGAAATACGCAACTCCACGAGGTACGACGAAATACCTTTTTGTGTTTTGATCTGCATCAAAGAACACATGACAATGCGGCCGAAGGTCCCATGTGTGTATCGTGTGCTTCTTAGTTCATGACACTACTGTAGCTAACTGCTAACTCGACTTGCTCGATGCTAAGAATAGATTAGCTACATGACGAGAACAAAGTTTTTCGCCCCGATCCGAAAGTTTACTCAAAGTACTGGTACCTGGAAATATCAATGTGAAGTTAAACATCGCAGATCGATATGCAGCCTTACCCAGAAGCCTAATGAGTCTGGCAGTTTTGACGGTTTTCTGACAACTACTGGCTTTGGTCCTGCAGGACTTTCGTAATCCAAAAGGTTTGCATTGGACGACTTGTCATCCTTCCGCGGCTCTTGTTGTGGCTTAGTTGTTGATTGTCGAGCTTTGTGGGCCGAGTCACTCATTGTTCAAAGGTTCTCTGCGGTTAGAAGAATTCGTTGGATCGTTGGGCCGGCACAATGAATATATGTAGTACGCGAGTCGTTTATTCAACCAATTCGTTATATCGTCGTCAATTTTAGCATCTCCAGTTTCTTACCAAGCCTTACCCGACACTGCCTGTCTGCCTGTATTCTTTTTTTGCTACCCGCTTCTCATCGGTGTCGTCTCTAGGGTCTCACGTCAGCCTGCGGCGCAGTACCAGGAATGAATCCGTCCCTGCAGCTCTTTTTACCACGCCTACGTCATTGAACATCTAGCCAAGAAGTACGCAAATATGTGTTGGAGTATTCGTCAGTTCGTCAAGAAATGGATTGTTAGTGATGATGAATATGCGTAAGCTGTGTTGTTCAAACAAACTCCTCGCTGTTCGCACCGATAACACATAATTTGAGGACTCGCCTTGATCGGATGTATCGGAGAGCGAGATTTAAGACTGCTTGCGTTTGACCATATATCTACCTACGTGTATTGTAGGCTGAGTCTCGCTAGGCTCGGTTGCTTTCCCCATAAAGACTTCTTGGTATGGAATCAGTCATTTTACTATGTAAGTGAGTGTACTTTGGGATGTTCGCTTGTTTACAAATAATATGTAATACTCAAAGTTGTACGTAAGTGAATTCAGCTGTTGTGTGGGTTTGGTCTTGTCGCTTTAGATCCGTGTAAGTGAAATGTATGTAAGTACATATGTATATAAATGTATATCGGTACGTACATATTTGGTACTTACAGAAGCGCCTCTTTTTTTTTTTTCAAGTTTTTCTACCCAAACAGCTGCCAAATACATATAACACAATACGAATTACAGACGTTCTGCATGTACCAAGGGACCCACAAACGGCCAACGTCACCCCTCTTGTCCTCCTGAAAACTGGTGTTCTGGTCGTATTCCAACACGTACTTAGAAGGTATATTTAACAAAATCCTGCGTCTCAAAATTGCATGAGCGCAAGTACAGCATTGCACCATTTTTCGAAATCCAAAAAAAAACGTCCGGGCGTCCGCCCTATTTGCATTAATTGTCTTGGATCATATTGACAAAAAATTCCCTATTTTCCAAAAAGCGTCAAGTGAGACAATCGAAACAATCTCCCCTACTTTCGCGAATCGCTTACTATCCACCAAAGGCGTTCGCACTATCGAGTCCACGCATTTGGGACTCGTCACGTCTTGAGAACCACCGGGCGTCCACCTACCCCTGGATGCCTCTCTAGGTTCATCGTTGCTCGATGGGATGAGCTTCTAATTAATATTAGCTAGTGGAGCCATATCCCTCGTGCTAAGTTGACTAATATTCTAAGACAACCTGAACATTTATGAACATACATACATCGAATCCACGGATACCTAGGTACTTGGCTAGCACACCCTGTTTGTTCTCCCTGTTCCGTGAAAAAGGCTGTGTCTGCTCCGAGTCATTGTACCAAAACATGGCTTCTTCAGGTGAGCCAGCTGGCCAAGAGTCCATTAATACTTCTGTTTCCTCCTTTCGTGCCGCCCGTTCTTCGCGAGATACCGGCAAAGAGTCGAAGGCGTCATCAGAGCAGAGCAATCCTGAGAGCACTCCTGAGAGCACTCCCTCGAGCTCTAAACCTGCATCTAGCAATAATATATTACATTCCTCACCTTCGAGAAGGAGACTAGTGTCAATGTTCTCGACAAAGTCGCGGTTTGACCGCTTGTCGTCCTTCTTCCCATCACTAATCAGTCCTCACTCCACAGATAATGCTGCGGCGAATCTTCACCGCAAGCCCTTACCCGAGCAGTCTCCTGTCCAAGACAGACCCCCGAGTCTGCCGAGCGTGAGCTCTTCTGAACAAACAGAAGGGCTTGGGAATTCGATCTCCTTTTCAGCATCCACCAATTCCATCACTATGCGGCCCATTTCAAGCCACAGCAGAGAACCTTCCGATGAAACCGATGCGACAGTTTCCCACAAGGGCAAACTGCACAAGAGCGCCCCTGTGATAGAAAACTTGCCCCCAATCGAAAGCTTTGAGGCTCCCCAGAGAGTATCGACTTTCCACTTCACAGAGCCCAAGTCACCTAGCCGACTCACCAAAGAGCAGCGACGACGAAGTAATTCTGTCAATCCTACCAGCCGCAAGAACTCGCATCCTCAGATTAGCCTGGCGCCTATACAGACCTCCCCAAACCGAGACTCTAGGATTCGAAGTGTATCTGCACAACCGCCAACGACCCGATCACCTCCACCTTCAGCAACTTTATCTGTTTCTGCGGCTGTACCGGCTTTGTCTCGACCGGGATCGAGCAACGGAAGCCAGAGCCCGACCCGGGAAAGCGAGCGACGCGGGCGACTGAGGAGAAGTTGGCTTCCGGGAGGAAGATCAAGGTCGCACTCGAGAGGCAATACAACCGTGAACAATTCGGCGGCATGGATCCTTGGGCAGAATGCGGACTACAACACATCCTTCCTCTCTAACGGAGAGAAGGTGCCTGAGCTGTGGAACGAGGGCGGAAATGTAGTGGTTTATCTTGATCCGAAGGGAATTGGCGCCGGACCGTCCTTCAAAGTTACTTCGTTTGTTGTGGACTACTCACTGGTTTTTGCCGACCTCATCGACGCCGAGATGGCATCCCCCACGAGCTCGGGAAGGAGTCGTGCCATCAGTTTCAGCGGCCGGGACAGTTTATCTGTCGATGATGCAACACGAAGAGTTCAATCGCCACCTATCCTTGAATCCGACAGTGGCGGAGACACTCGTCTCTATCTTCCCGTGTCCATGTCAACCCCGGGCCAGAGGTCACCGGCCGACCTGGAACGCTTAATATCAATTCGGAACATGTTCGCGTTCTTGACCGGTCAACCATTGGTGTGCACGAAAGAGCAGCCGAATCTGTTCAGCGTGTTCATAAACATATCTGCCTTGTTGAAGGAATTCGAATTTACGAACAACGATGGCTCGACCTTTGGAGATGCAGTCGACATGAGTTTTGGCTTTTTCATGGACCAGATGGCCCTCGCGGATGTGAGACATAGCAGGGAGAAGACGATAGAATCGCTCATCTTGGGTGAACGAATGCGCTCGATGACACTCTACAACGAGGCATTTTCGCATGCTGTCGGCAAATATTCCGCAATCCGGGACTTGAACTCTCCTCTGTGGAACCAGGTATCCCAAGTCACCCGCGAACGATTGGAACGCGCATATTTCGAATTGGTAAACCGACAGAACGGCGTCAACAATAGATTGGAGTCGTTTGAATTCCCGGCCCTGTTCTCGGGTACCGCCAACTCGACGTCCAATCCCGAGTACAAAGATGTCAAATTTCACACCTGGAAGAGGTCGTTTGGAAGAATGAGACAGTTTGTTATGAGCTATTACAAGACTAACTTTGGGAGCTGGCCGCCAAAGGCTCGTAGCAAGAAGAACCCGTTTACGGAGAGTGGTCTTAACAGACAGGTTTTGAAAATCCTTTACTCGGATTTCTGCGCGTTATATGACATGCTCGTGGACCGCGAGTCCATCACGACGCGAGTGATTGATCAGAGCGCAGAAGAAATGGCCAATGGTCACAAGAACCCTCATCTTTCAGCTATGCGAAAAGTACTCGGAGAGTTCGACCAGTCCTCGCCTCCTGTACTCCCGCCAATCCCATTCGATCTTCCCAAGCTTCCCGACATGACCAGCGTCAAGGAGAACTATTACGAGCTGTCTTCCAGGGAACGGGCGAGGATGGACAAGAATCTGCAAGAATATCAGCTGCTTCTGATTCTGAACAAGGCTTACGATTTCGAGACATATAAATTGGACATGCCATTCCTCAAGGAATTTAAAGAGTTTGAGCACAAGGAAGCTAAGGGGAGAACCGCAGCAGAGATGGCAGACCAACGCCTCGGCTACTGGCTATTCCTCTACGTTGTCATTCAGTCCCTTCCGATGTTGGTTGTGGACGCTCCAGGTCTGCAATTCACCGAGGGTGTGGAATACTTCCTATGCCAACCCCCGAAGGGCCAACCGCCGTGGATTGAAGATGCACCCTCTGTGCGCAAGAGATGGTACGAAGTAGCTGGTGGAGGTGGCGTGGTTGAACTCTCAGCCGACGCCGTCGAATTCAGTATCGAGGGTATCTACCACCGCAGTCACTGTTGGCTCGCAGCTAAGCGCTGGGAGCTTGGAGAAGACACAGGTCCCCCGGTACCACCAGAGAGCTTATCACCACTTCAAGCACCTCAATCCGTTTTTGAAGACAATGATCCGAGTCAAGGACCTGTAAATCGCAGCGAGTCCCCTCAAGCTTTGCCTCCGGGGGCAGCACTTCGATCTAGAACTGGATCGCCGGGTATCCGAAATCAAGCTTACCGAAGCAGCGTGGCCTTGGGACTTGAGCCTCTAGCTCTTCCTTCGGACGGATTCCCGACGATGCCAGGGTCGCGCATATCTAGTGCCAGGGCCGGGTCCCCGATCCAGAGACCTATCAGTTCCGTCATGAACCGTAGCAGGTCTTCAGGCAATCTGCATGGTCTCATGGAATCTTCAGGCCAGCCGTATGCGGATTCACGAAACAGCTCGCGGCAAGGCTCGGTCGGCGGAAGCACGTTTGATGACATCCTCAAAGACATAGATCAGAAGCCCAAGAAGAAGAGAGGCTTTTTCTAATAATTCGATGACGATTTACGATTTTTTTCTGCACTTTCTTGCTACTTGTTCTTCTTCTAGGGCGGCGGGGATTTGGAACGCTTGGAACCTAGGCTTTTGAGGCGAGCATTCTCATATTGGGTTGTTTTTATAAAAAAACAATGCATTACATAGGCATATTAATGGACAACGGAAAATTATATATAGTAACCAGTAGCGCTTTTGCATAAGAGGGAGCTCTGAACGACGGTTGGATTCGAAATATTATCTCGACATAGTAGCTAATAAGCATCATCATCATAGATATCATAAGTACACATATACATATTTATCTCCGAGCAGGGGAGGATATTTTTACTTACTCTTAGCTCTAGTCACCTGAAATGAATGTCACCAGGTGACGTATTTGGGTAGGTTGCCTCTTAATTTTTATCGGTTTCAGCTGCAGGTGATGTTTAGTATTATCTAATGTCAAAACTTCGTACAGGATATACAACCTTGGTGCTTAACAATCTATGGGACTGGATGTCGTTGATTTAATGATTTAATGAATTAACAATTCGATGGCTTGCGATTTAAACTTGGGTACAACGTGTTATGCGACACACAAAGCTTATTGTTATTTCTTATTTTCCATCCCACCTCACCTGCTCACCTAAAGTCTTCCAGAATAATAGTCCCCGAGATGTAGGTGGGTGCATCTGCTGACGGGCGTATCCGGCCTCTACATTATGAGCGTTGATTGGTCACGTACCTAACCCAAAAAGAGATAGGTGTGGGGTAACCACGGTACCTGTCAGTACACCTAGCCCACCGAGCCCACCCTAAATTACCTACGGCAGGTGGGCAGGTGGGTTACCTGGTCGTTGAGCCAGCAGCCGCACTGATGCAACCGCGTGCATCCACCTGGAGGCTTTCGTGCACTTTCACTTTTTAAACATTTGATTTGAAAAACTTCCTGTTTGGTTTTTTTTTGTGATAACTGGACTTACTTTTCCTTCATTTCTCCAAATCTGTCCTACATATTGCTCGACCGAGTCCGACCTACTTCTAACCGTATTTGCTTCGGTAATCAGGTCCGCCAGATCTCGCGTAGAAAGTTACCAGTCAACTATTTTTCACAGCTTTCTCGAAGTTTGTCACAGCAACTGGTGCAACCATAACAAACCACGTTCCCTCGTTCGTCTGAACAATTACGACTCGTCATATGCATCCGCCCGGGATTGGATGGTCAAGCTAGGGGTATTATCAAAGCAGCTCCAGCCGGCTGCCTGAACAGCGCTTCTTGCAGTCGGTGTCGGTGTGAACGGGCCATTGATTTGTACTGCTGCTGGTTGCGCCCTCTCCATTTCTCCCAATGGACCCCTATGATGACTCGCAGGCTACGCAAGAAGGTTAGCTCCCCATAATTGACAGACCGTTTCGTCCAACATATGGAGCTTCTAACATTCCACTTTACAGCTACTCAAACTGCCTTGGATCCCAGGAGGTTTGGGAAGCAAAACTCTGGCTTCTCCGACGACGATATCTCCGATATAATATGCCTGCTATATCCCAACTCTGATAGCGCCAGCCGTGAAGTTGATCGCATCGCCTCCTCGTCCGAGTACAACCACCATACTACCGCAAGATACACCGCCGACGCAATCGACTCAGATCTGTATCGCGAAGATGACGCTAAGAATTTTGGTCGAAACCGAGGCATGGGGGATCATGCCCTGGTGATCAAGTTGTCATCTACCCTTAAGGATCCACGTCTGGGCTTTACCTTTGGTCGTAACCGGACCCGATGCGACCTTTGCTTCGAGTATGATCCGGGGAAGAGACTCAGCAACATTCATTTTCGCATATTTGTCAACAGACATGGCACTGTCATGTTGGAAGACCAATCCACCAACGGCACCGTTGTAGATGGTAAGCTGCTGCGAAGGAGATCCGATCCCCAAAAAGCTAGCCAAAACGGTGCTACCAAGCGGATTTTGGAGAGTGGATCTACAATCAAGATCGTCATGCATCAAAGTACGAATGATCTTGTGTTCTTCGTTCGAATTCCTCGTCGCGATGACAATCACGAGGTTGCGTATAAAAGAAAGCTTTTCGACTATCTACAACGTGCTGCAGGTCAGGAAGATGTCAACAAGACCATTGGTCCCGGTCCGGGTGGTCATGTAAGCCAGGTCTCCCCAAAAGTACAACACGTACCGGTTGCTAATCATGTACAGGTCAACCTATTTCCTCCTCCACGGAATGGTCGTTGGGATACTCCCAATCCAGCCGAGGTCACGCAAGGGAGTTCTCTATCCTCTGAGCGCCTACCTCGTGAGTGGCGTGGAAGCGACAAGTATGCCCGGGTAGGCGTGATCGGGAAGGGGGCTTTCGCGACTGTTCACAAAGTTACTTCGAAATTTGATGGTGCGCCGTACGCGGCGAAAGAGTTAGATAAGCGCAAATTCATGAAAAATGGAGTTCTAGACCAGAAAGTAGAAAACGAGATGAAGATTATGCAAAAAGTTCATCACGTAAGTCAAGTCCCCTCGATCTGATACCGTCGGGTTCTTCTAACTGGCCCTCAGAAAAATATCGTCCAATATATCGAACATTTCGACTGGGATCTTCACGAATTTTTCATCATAATGGAATATGTTCCTGGTGGGGATCTTGGCAAATTCGTTCAAGAACATGGCGCCATCAAAGAACCTTACGTTAAGATAATGGCCGAGCAACTTCTGGATGCGCTCGATTATCTACACCAGAATAAGATCACCCATCGTGATGTGAAACCCGACAATATCCTAATACAGTCAACGAGTCCCCTCGTTGTCAAATTAACAGATTTTGGCCTCTCCAAGATGATCGATACCGAGCAAACCTTTCTAAAAACATTTTGCGGCACTCTCTTATACTGCGCCCCGGAGGTCTACAGCGAGTATTCGTCCTACGACGACAACGGCAGGCGAACGCAGAGATACAACCACAGGCATGTGGATAGGGAGAGGTATGACCATGCAGTGGACATTTGGTCTCTAGGTGGCGTTTTGTTTTATGCTCTGACCCGCAGTCCACCCTTCCCGGTTAAAAACGGCGTTTCGTATATGGCATTACTCGATCACATCATCAAGCATTCTCTAGATACCTCTCCTTTATCTGCAGTCGGTACGTCTGATTACGGGATTCATTTCTTAACAAGAATGATCCACGTACGACCTGAGACCAGAGCTTCCATCTCCGAGCTTCAATCCCACCCGTGGATGGGAGGCAGGCCATCTTCCGACGATAAGGACTTGGGACAAAGGGCTTCACAGCTGAGTCTTGAGGACAGAGAGGCCAGAATTGATGATTTTGGAGCAAGTTTATTGGAGCCAGAGCCTGATTATTCGGCTGACTTTGAGTCTGAAAAGGAGAATTTCGCTCTTGGCCAACTTCAGCCAAACAGATTGTTTGGGGAGGTAAACAACTCGTCAATTGGCAGCTCCGGCATCATCGGAGAAGACAACTTAAACCTCCCAGTCTCCGACTCGAGTCTTACAGAGACTGGAATACAGAAAACCGAAGTTGTTGACAGCTTCGGTGAGTTAGAAGATTTCTCCACACCCAGACAAAATGGCCACCCGAATCAGAAGCCCGTTCCAGCTACCGGAAATAATTCAGAAGTCAGTTTGCCTAGCGTAGTGCTAAGAAAGCATTCCCCAAGCCCCGGTGGTGCTTCTTCAGTCCTCGGAAACCTCAACGTCAAATCCTTATATAATGGTGAAAAGAAACTTCAATCCAAAAACAGCGACCTAAATACAAGTAAGAGAAAACCTGCTTACGACACGAGCGATGAATATGAGACAGGTGGAGCTCCAATCAAACCCTCGTTCAAAAGACTCAAGTCGCAGGGAGATCTCGGAAATGATGATGTTGGCCAAGATGAGACCGAATTGCTGGCCAGCGTACCTCAGGTGGTAAAGAACCAGTCAGGTCGCCTGATTGACTATCCCGTGTCTAAGATGACATATTGGGATAGTTCGAATAGGGACACATGGCACTTAAACTATCCAGAGATGACCAACCTCCAACACAATGCATTCGCACAAGCTGCCAAGAAAAGAAACGAGGAGTTCGGTCCTGGTAAATCACGTCTGTGGGACCTCGCAATGAAGTACTTCCCACCTACACGCAACCGACAACCACCGAGGCAAACTGGAAGAGTGCTTGCACTTCGTCCAGCTTTACTAAAGCACGAAAGTGGATTGGTTAGTCAAGCGCGTGGCCAGAGTATTCCCCGAGAAGCTTCCCCCGCCACAGAAGATGAATCCGATTCGATACCAGATACTCTACCTCCTGAGACCCAATCTCAGCAACCCGCACACGCTATACTATCTCCGAACACGGTTGCGGAATTCTATTCGACGGAGGAGTCATTGGTCCAAGGAATCTCTATCGAGCTAAGTGACCCGCTCATCTCTTGGGGACGGGACCCTAGCAATACAGTGGTGTACGAGCCGACGCTTGAATCCATGGTCCCCAAGAATGCCTTCAGGGTTATAGTCTGGAAAGATGGGTATAATGCCGATTCTAAGGGATTTCGGCCTTGGGATTCTCCAGACTCGGAATCATATGCATTTTATATATCAACCAAAGCGACCAATGGGATTCGAATCAACAATTTCCTTTTACAAGCCAACGAGCCCAAAAGCAGCACGGCAGCCTGCAAGAACTGGATACGGTTACACGACGGCGACAGCATAATCTTCTGGGGGTCGAATGGAGTCCACGGCAAAGCAGAATTGACCTTCCGGTGTTACTGGGGTGGATCGGCAGTTGGGAGGCCGGCGGGTGAGCCTCCAGCATACGTACCCGGGCCTCAAGCCCGTAGGCTTGATCGTCTCTGGCCAAAAGCCCTGATGACCCTTCACCATGATAAAATCAAGGCAGAGGCACAACGCGACGACGAGGCTCGAAGACAACAGATAAGCAAAGAATTAGAACGCAGTCGATTTTTCGAAGAGAAGCGCGCTGAGGCAGTCAGGGTTCTTGGCTCATATGTTCCTGTTCCTCGACGGAGTTCGCGGGCCAGTGCGCCCCCTACCGCAGTTAGGACTATTTACCCCCAATTCCGACTGAATCTAGCGTCACCACTCCCGCATAGTAGTTGATAGAATGGGTCTATATAGATCTGATGTTTATCTATTATATTCTTGACACCTATGCCAAATATTGGTGCACGCTTCAACTACAAGAAACGTTGCTTCGACGCACAAACATTTTCTAAAGTTACGGATGGTTTATTCAGATATATGGACTATCGAATTTATTACCCCGATATGGCAGGGCCTGAAAAGAAACGGAATGGAGAATTACTTGCTTGATATGTTCTTATATGCATATCTCGGACTTAGATGGGCTCTTAGATGATCTGGCTGTGCTATATTACGGGAGAAGAAGATAGTTGTCTCTGTCATAAGGATGCACGGATTTTAAGAGATTTTCCTAAGACCGTGTATCCCTCGTTCGGGTCCAAGAAGCCGGTTGAGAAAATCAATTGAATAAAACAACAATAGTAGTATAAATATTAATATAAAAAAGGACATTGAGACCTGATGGTATGATTTTTAAGTTTGAGTCTTGGTTTAAAGCATATGCCCCTTTTCAACGGTATGAAATGGATTTCAACCTCATCACAAACTGCACACAGTAGGAACTAACTTGTCGGTAGGCAATTGATTTGATGATAAGAGCTTAATGAGGCCTTTCATCTGGTCTCAGGTGTCAAAAAAAAGAAAACCCTGGCGTTGAAGTTCAGGTTGAAATTTTCAAGCACCATCCTAAGATACTTCCCAGTATAACCTTACAACCTCATTTCGCTGCGCACCATTTCTTAAACTTTGTGATCAACCTCGACCAATTCATGTCGTCTTTTTCTTCTTTTTCTCTTCGTCATATTATGCCGTCTCTCAATCCTCTCCGCACATCCATCTTATCTTGCCTTGGTATGTCGCCCTTGTCATATTTGGTCGTCGTGATCGCACTATTTGGAACTCGACACTGCATTGTTAATTTTTGATTCCATTCTACGATGTCTACTCTAAGGCTTCGATGCCGATCCAAGTAAGCCCAAAAATTTTCCCTTTCCTTTTCAATGTTGTTTTCTTTTTCTTTTTCTTTTTCTTTTTTACATCTCCCGGCTTGTATTCTCTCATCCTCCAAGTCACACATCATCTTCCATTTTGCTTGACTTGCATATGTAGCAACTCGCTAGCTATATCATTGTCGCCCAATCAATACTGATTGATCAATAGAAGCGCTGGCTGCGAGGCCGAACGGCCAATGCTGGAACAAGAGCTCAGTGACGGTGATAGTGACCGCGAGATCTATATCCCGGGTCGCAAAGACATATACATCACCACCACTAAGAAAGGAAAGCCAGCTTTTGGTCGCAAAAAGCCTGCGAGACTATTGGAAGACATGGGCTTCGATGCCATCGCGCAAGCTTTGGGTCTTGCTTCTCGCATAGATATCGAGCGCGAAGGCCAACGACGCAAGCTTTCTTCCCAGAGTTCACATCCTACTACGCCTTCGACCACAGCTCGCCGCTTCACTCCACGCCCCAGACTCAGCAGCCGTCGCCTCTCTTCCGGACACGATGTCCCTCACCTACTCCCTCTCAAAGGCAACCATCGATATATATCAGCTTCTCCTGCTGTTCAGTCTGGTCAAAGTGGCGATAGCCCGCAAGTCGGTTATAATGACAGCAGAGTGCTTGGCACGCAAGAACTGACGCCCCCTACTTTCAATCTACCAGCTCAACCCACGCAGATAACTCCTTCACAAACACATCCTCCCCCTCCTGCCATATGGAACACCCAGGCTTTCAACAATGGCATGGTTGCTACTGCAGCACCTAACCAAGCCTACTATTCTCTTCCGACCTCTCCCGTGGGTCCGATGCCCTCTCCTGGTTTCCCTACTCCCCAGCATCAGCAACAGCCCATAATCTATCACCAATATCACCCCCCGGCTGTATGGTCAGAGCCTAACACTCCTACTTACCCTATTCAAGGGTTTACAACCTTGAATCCTCACTCTCCTGTTGCACCTGTTACCCCTGTTTCATTTCCCCCAAATTGTCAACGTCACGATTGTAGCCAACCAGCCGCAAACCAGCCCATCGTATTCAGTCCTGTCGAGGCCCGTGGGTTTGAGGAGCATTATAAAGCAATGATCGAGGCGCAGAATGCAGCCGAAAAGGATGCGGAAAAAGAGGAAGACGAGGAGAAGGCTGAAGATATTGAGGATATTGGCAGCCAACTTCACCACTTCCATTTTTGCGCCGGTTGTGGAAAGATACGATCTCGGCAGTACCAGGAAGAACATCCTTTGGAGATAGGCCAGATCCCGAAGCGAGCCTATTGCAGCAGGTGTCACAGTGAAGCCACTCAGATAGAGCGCGAAAACACCACGATTGTCAATGAAGAGCACGTTCCTACTACTGTTGATGCATTACACGTTACTCACGATGACGGGCAGAAGCGTAAGAAGACTGGCATCGGTTACAGATGGCTTGGAAAGTCGAGGCGCTTCAGTCTCTTCTCCAACAAGACATTCAATTCAGCCACTTCGGACGATGATACCCAGGTGATCCAATCACTTTCCACAGTGGAAGAATCGGAAGCCGAACCCTCGGCGCCTGTTCCCCGGTCAACCCCACGACGGGATCAGTGTAGGCGCATGACGCCTTCAAGCAGAGGAAATATGTATAAGAATGAGGATGACGACTCGTCGTCAGGATTAGAAGTAGTGAAACGCCGTCGACGTGTTTCTTCTCAAGGCAGTAAGCGTCCGGTTCCCAGAAAGGGTTCTGGCGCCAGACATTCCAGTGCTTACTCTAAAAGTCGCAATTTCACCCGATCTACATCATCGCCTGAGCAGAACGGCCCCTTGGACCGATCGAAGAGAACTGGTTCTAGAAAGTCATCCACACCTCGAACCCCAAAGAGAGGATCCAAAATCGAGTTGCCAATCTCCCCCAAATCCCGTTCTAGGGTTAGACCTAAGGTTACTGTGGAAAGCGTTTCGGACGTATCACAGGCGTCTATCAAGAAATATGACTTGCAGGACGAGGTATCCAAGGCAGTCAACAAAGCCTTCGAGGATCTTAACCTTCGCAGTGAAAAGCAGGTCCTTGATCCTATCGATTCCAACGCACCTCAACCTCGGAACAACTACCGTGCCAGACAGCCCTCCTGCGGATCTTCCCGGTCTTCACGCGATAATGAATACCCTTGGGAGCACATCCCAAAGCTTCGTACTCGTGGGCCAGAGGAGAACCTACGCTCGCGTGCGAGGGCCGGTTCGGAAACTACAACGCGAGGCTCGGTATCGGACCGACGAGAGCATTCTGATCGCAGACGAGTGCGACGTCACCAAGACGGCGCTTAGGGACAACGTCAAGGAGACCGCACGAAAGAAGACGCGCCAGAGATGCCGAGAGATACCGGCCATAATCTGAGTTGGGACCTACCGCCGACGCCTACGGACTTTCCGTACGCAGGCACACCCCATATGCCGTATCATGTGGACAACAGCTGGATGCATGTACAGGAGGATATCCAAGAGGCAGAAGAGGAAGCAGAGAAACTGGCAGAGCAGGACCTCGCATCGGCCGGTAAGCTGTTCAGCGATATGACGAGCCCCCTAGATGGGTCCAACACTTCCCCGTTTCCCAATCTAAGCTCATCTTTTCCTAACACGAACTCGGCGACACGCACCGAATTCACCATCAGAACGTACAGTTCTAACGATACACTAGATGGCGCCGAAGCTTCCGCCGAGATTTTCCAGCTCGTGGAGAGTTCGGACAACGAGACGGTTGGCCCGGAAGAGGAGAAAGTGGTCAAGGTGCTTGGTAAGTCTCTTTGGTTGCATGCAATTTACTCTTCTTCGATATATGGATTAGTTAGCTGACTTGGAATGGAATACAGAGTTCTCTAGAGAGGAAGAACAAGCCCACAAGGCGACGAGATCGCACACGCGCGGCCCAGCTCCCAACGAAGCTGGAAGAGCACAGTCCAACTTGTTTAAGAAGCAATCGGATAAGAAAGTGTACCAGAACAAAGAAGATGAATCAAGCAGCTCGTCGGGTATGATTCCCAGATATATTGGATCCTCCATGGCTGTTCATACGGGTCATTCCATCGAGGAACTACAGCCGGCCGCTGCCTCCACCTCTACCGCTTTGACTACCATCGATGGAAGACGCCGACGTATACGTCGCCCCTCGCGAGTGTGATACTTTCTTGGCATATTACCGCCTATTCATACCTGACCTGGTTCGGTTGTACACACCGTGTTACGTTTACTTGCACATACATACAAACACACTCGTCGACGACAATACTGCACCATGTTGACAGATTTTGCCTGTCGCTAGCATATGACACGCAGCCTTTTTGCAGGTTGACTACCTACCTTGGACGTCAAAGACACCTGTAATAGCCGGACAAGTTCTCGACATCGTGCTGTTCCGACAATCTGAGGAATTGTGATGAGGTCAGGGGTCAAGAAGTTTTGGAGGATTGGCGTATTTTTTTTGTTCAACTGCTACTTGGTAGCTTGCCTAACTTATGTGGGATTGAAAATTCCTATTTGTCTTTCTTTTTCTAGTTGCAGAACTTTTGGCTCGTATTGTGGACGAGATTTTCTTTTGTTTCCTACCTCCTATTTTCAGATACTCAGTTTGCAAGGCAAGGCAAGGCAAGGCAAGGCAAGAAAGGGGGGCATTTGTGGCCGTAATAGTTAGTCCGATAAATGCAAACTTGGCTTCGCCCTCCATGCTACCAAGATAGATAACCATAACGAGATATCGAGTCTAGATTCCTTTTGATCGTCCCGTTACAATTTTTAGAGTCGTCGTGATTCTTGACCAGTGAAATGAGTATAAGCCAACCGAGCAGCGAATTCCTCCACCGTCCAATGGCCCGCTTGGCACACCGGTAATGCGCCTCACTAGTACATTCGTAACATCTGGTAAATTGTATAAACATATTGCTTCTTGAAGCGTCGCCTACTGGGGAAGCTACATAGTATGAGGATATGACTGGTTCGACTCCAGTAGTGGGCATTCTCACATTTTACCAAATCGGTATATCCTGGATTCAGCAAAAAGGGGCTTACTTTTTGATTTTCCTCAGCATATGAAGGTTATAACCACCACTAATCGGGGAGATAATCGCTCGAGAGGATACTGTTGCTGTCTGCCATGATTGTGATAATTGAATGGGTACTTGGGCGGGAGAGGTTATGATAAACACATCCATAAACAGATCAGGGAATATACTTTCTTTTTTTTCTACCTCAAATTTTAGGTTCCTGTACAAGAGCAATCGTCGATGCCTGGTTTTCCCTTGGCCCATCTAGAAAATGTAAGAAACTGATGGTAGAAACATGTTCAACTCCTGTGCAAATTTTCCTTTACCTTGCCCCTCCTGAATTGCATTACTCAACCCTCAACACCCGGGGTCCGCGCTTCTTGGTCGACTTCTTCTTCTTGTGTCCCTTCTCGAACGAAGCTGCCGAAGCGTGGTCTCGACCAACGTTGTCGAGATCCTTCACCTTGTAGATTCTAATGATCCAGTTCTCGCTGGTGTACGCTTCTTCTAGCGTGTTGAGAACCGGTCCTTGATCGGGAAGTAAGGCACCTCGGACACGGTCTTGAGCCTTTCCAGGGGGGAAGAGAGAACCGTAGTTGTAGTACGACATCTTGTACCTATATTGAAGAAAATGAGGTTAGTACGGTGTAGTAACTTTCTCTCAAAGATGAAACTTACATCAAGCTGTTCTTCATAGTATCCGAAGCCTCGCTGTCTACTCTATATTCACCGCGGCTCGTGAAGAAATCTCGCTCCTTGACCTCATCGGGCCAGATACCCTCGGCGATTCTCACCATCCAGAGGAACTTGTTGATATCGTCACCCGAGTAGCCAAGGAGACCACCGAAGACGACAAGGACGTAGTCAACTTCGTGCTGGCGCATGATTGGGTAGCTCACTTCTTCCCGAGAACTCATGGCCTTGCCAACAGTGGCAATGTGCGTGTTGTTCCACGTGTTGTTGTCGACAAGGGTGGGACGATCGGCCATACCACCAATCTGGTAACCGTAATCCCACCAAGACATGATCTTGGCGTCCTCCTTGGTGTTCTGACGGAGCCACTGGTAGGCTTCACGGTAATCGTCGATGATATGCTGGCTACCATCTGGCATTCTGCTTGCCAGCACGACCGAGGGAGATGAGTAAGCATTCGAAGTAACCCAGGTACAGTGCTGCACGAAAATGAGCAGGTACACTGTCATGCAAGTAGTGATGAAACCCTTGGACAGGAGGTTGTAAATCCCAACTACGGGCTGGGATGCCGTTCGCAAAACGCCGTGCTTGGAAGCCTTCTTTCCAGAAGCATTAGAGCTCTCCTCCTCGGCCTCGGCAGGCTCTGGCGACTTCACTACGAGGTATGTGTCCAGAAGTTGCGAGGCTGCGATGGCGGCTGCGACACAAACAACTGGGGTTAGAGTGAGCATCAATCGAACCATGACGCCGGCGAAGTAGCTTGAGAAGAGGGAGTAGATGATGATGAAGACGTGCTCATCTTCCAATTTCTGGAAGCACAAGTAGACACCGGCGGGGAAAAGCCAAATCAGCATGTTGAGATCGAAAAAGAAGGCGGGCCAAGCGGTTGGCTGATGCTCGGACACGGATGCGATAATCGGGATGTGAATCTTGGCGTAGCCCGTGTCCCATAGGGAGTAGAATCGACCAGACCAGGGAGCAATGTAGCCGAAGGTAGTGAGACCAACCAAGGCGAGCAGTGAGATGCCGAAGACACCACCCAGGACAACGTAGAGGAAAGTCTGGAACTGGCGGCCTGGAACAGCTGAACGAACGTATTCCAGGAATGCGACGAGCTGAAGGAATCCGAAGATACCCAAGGCGGGCATGTGCTCGCTAGTACGAACAGGGTTGAAACCGACGAAGGGAACCTGCATACTGGCCAGAGTTCCAAGGGTGTACCAGGTGGTGTACGAGACGTAGAGGCGCATGCTGAATCTTCCCATACAAACGAGGACAAATGCATGGAGGGGCACCAAACAAGTAATAAAGGCGTATCCACCCCACGAAGCCACCATGTATCCGTAAAAGAGAGCACAGAGGGCACCCCATAGAACGGAACCCAGCTTCAAGGCCTTGATCCAGAGGTAGAAGGTGAAGACCAGGAGGAAGATGGCAATGGCTTCGTTGTCGTAGGAGCCGGCCACAGATCTCGAGATGTAACCCGGGGCAATACCCATAAAAGCTGCGGCGAGGAGACCGGCAGACGAAGAGGGGGTCATCTCATTGGTGAGAAGATAAGCGGCGTAAGCAGTGAGACCGGAGAAAACGGGTGCAAGAAGCACACAGATGTTTCTAATGTCGACGGGGATGGTGAGGGCTCGCAGGGCATGGTAGATGACACCACTCGTGACCATCAGGCCGGGATAGAGGGTACCACCGGTAACTCGACCGAGGGGATGCCATGTTCGATCGTCAAACCAATCCCAGAAGTCATAGAATCCGTTGGAGACGAGGTATTTGGTTGCTCGAAAGTTGAACCAAGGGTCGACTGTACAAGAGTATGTTAGTAACCGAAGAGAAGGGGGAATTGGATTGGACAGGCTGACTGACACTCGTGGATGATACTCTCGAAACCTGGAGAGAATAGTAATTAGCAGACGATTTCGAAATATTTAATTGTAGAGGAACATACGAATGACAGAAAACAGTCGACTTGCAACTGCAGCGGCGGCAATGAAGAAGAGAATGAGGGCCCTCAATAAAGTCTTGGTGCTCTGATTCTTGCCCACATTGACGAGTAGATCGACAGGTGTCAAGCTGGCGTCGGTTGCGACAGCCATTGTGGTGGGTTGTTGCCTTCAAGACAATGCAACTAAGTGGTAGATGAGGTCAACATTTGAAAAAGAAGACAAGAATTAAGAGAGGTTGCGGAGTTTGGTTGTGACTCGGCCGCAATGGAGAAAATGTTCGGGGAATGATGGTTGTTGTTGGTGGTGTTAGTTGTTAGTGGTGAGGACAGCTGGAGCTTTCAAACCGCGCGTCGCAAGCATGCAGAAAGAGCTCCACGTTTTTTTTTTTTGGGCAGGGGTCCAGCCAAACTTCAATTTACAGTAGGTGCAAAGTAACGAATTGCGGGTAGGATTAGGTAACGGGTGGCTGCCGAACAGGGTAACAATTGAACCAATCAAATAAGAGTATGGTATTGTAGATGTTGTACCTAATTGCGTGTTGTGCGGGTTCAAAGTAGACAAGTACATTTGATATCCTTACCTCTCCCCGCTTACTTAATCCTATACTGACACATGCATTCATGATGCTTTAACTTTGACCTTGATCACTCTATGCGAATTTCGAGATTCATATATGTAGTAGGTAGAGATACCTTTAACTACTGCATGTCATATTATCTAATATTTCAACACCATGATTCAGATATATCTTGAATTATTCTGGTATATGTGATTTCGTTGGCTAATTGTCAATATATCCTGAACCCCCAGTCTATTATTACCTCAATCACTACAGAAGACATGCAATAAGCCAGCATGCATGTCATTATAATCTGATGAAGAATCTACTCGGTCATCAAAATATCCCTGCTCCTCTTGATAGGCATATAACAGGTGAAAAAACCATGGTTTGAAACACTAGATAATAATTCACTCAAATATGAAGAGTACTGAGCAACAAACGTCATGCAACACAGCATCTTCAACATGGTCTGAGTTAGCAATGGTCTTGGTATTGTACACATGTACAGCATGAAAACCCAAGGAAAATCTATGTGGGTGGTCTTTTTGGACTGCACCGCAATCATACACAGAGTCTGTGAAGCCGTTGGTACGTGAACGACTTCCATTTGACTTGGATCCAACTCCAGCACTGAGCTTGTCCCTATGCTCTCCTCCCATTCGGTGCCCCTAGACTCTATTGCATCCCGCGCGTGGTTCGTCCATTATTATTATTACATTCCCTACGGGTTCTTCGCTGCGAGGGCATTGAGGTATGCTTCCAGATCAAACTTGGGATCCTCCGGATCTTGGTTCACTAAATATATGATACCATTAGTATCCTGTCATATACACCATCGTCTGCGTGAACAGGAGCAACAAATAGGGGAAACATACAACCACTCTTGGAATCGACTGTTGGGTAGCTGGCTGGGCTCTTGGACTTGGCGTATTCGGCTCTGGCCTGCTCTATTAATTGTTGCTTGTGCTCATATTCCTTCTTTGCCGCGGCGGCCTTTTGCGATGCGCTGATGGACCTCTGGTGCGTGAAACCGTAGAAAACACCGAAAGCGAGAGCCGAGTACCGTAGTACCTGTATATGATGTTGTTAGTTGTGCCGCATCTTGAGGTTCGGGCGAACGGTAATGATCGAGCGTACGTTGACTCCTGAGGAGGTAGACATTGGGCCGGGTTGCGTCGCGGGGAGTTATGAGGGGGAACGAGCGATCAATTAACGATGTACGGATAGGCTGCGGGTTGCCAATTGGCCCTGTTCCGGGGGTGGAGGGAATTGTCGAGGGTTGAGGATTCGAGATGGAAGTGGAATGGTGAGAGCGTGTTACGGAAGTTGGACGGCGTCGGGAAATTTCGCAGACTTATTTTTTTCCACCAGCTTGTTGCTTGCTTGTTCAGGTTCTTGTCTTTTTGCTGCCACGGAAAAAAAGGAAATACAGTGGCGATACTTGACAAATTGAATCAAGTGGGATTTAGATGCACTTTGGGATCAAGTAATAACCAATTAGAACTCTTAAATGTAGAAAGTCTCATGTACTTAGTAAGTACCCACTAGCTCCAGCAGGTACGGGGACCCTGCTAAACCACCTAACACATGGAATTTAGGTGGGTGCACGGATGCTATCGGCCGTCGCGGTGCCGAACAAAGAAACGCGCATCGTTTAACTTTAATATACCTACGCCTAAGTCTCACTACTTCTAGCATCTTATTCCACTACCTTCCTCCTTAACGTATATCGAATATCAAGTAATCCCAGAACTATAATCCATAAACTCTTTCCATCTTCCATCCCTCCATTGATACGCGACAACATCCCCCCAACCAAGATTCGAAACTACACATTCGTTTTACCCCTGAATACAGAGAATAAGACCCGGAATGGGTCTGGGTGGAGGACAAGATGCAACAACGACGAGATGAGATCCTAGCAAAGAAGGCGAAGCTCGCTGAGCTTAAGCGACAACGAGAATTAAGAGCAAACCAAGCTGCCACTAACTCTAGATCTAGTATAAGCGGCACTAGTGACGTTGGTTCATCTTCGCATCTTCTCTGTTTTCTATGTTGCTAACCCAAATCCCAGCTCATCTCTCCCACTCCGGGTCGCGACAATCGAAAAGTTATCGAGTCCCTGATCAATAGTCTGGTAGGCGATAGCAGACCTGCTTCTTCTACCACCGGCGCCGCCTCTCCTGGCTTTCGAGGAAGTCGACCCAACAGTGTATTAAGCGGCGATGACCTAAGCGGTGAACATTCCGAATATGCTTCACAGGCGAACGGACAGTCTGCCTCCACGCAGCCCCAGGTCCCGCAAGTTCTAACTACCGTGCCTCTGCAAACCGTATTCGAGTGTCCGCCATCACCGGTCAAGGAGGTATTTTCTTACAGCAAAGGTGTACAGACCACGGATGAATGGACACCACCCCCTACCCGGCCCCGAGCCTTCTCCGATCTGGAGGATGAAGATCTTCCTGCTACGATTTCCACTCCCAACAAGCGGCTGAGCAGATGGAAGCGCGACAGAGAAGAGGAACTGCGTGAAAACCTGCGCTTGGAGATTGAGGAGGAATTAAAAGCTGCTCGCGATTTAGTAAACGATGGCCCCTTGCAGACAGGATCTGTTGTCACTTCGAATTTCCCTGCTAGAGCATTGAGTAGTGAGGAATTGGATGCCGTCGTTGCATCTGAGGATTTCGTGGAATTTGTGGAGCGCTCTACCAAAGTCATTGAACGAGCGCTCGATACCGAATACGACATCTTGAGAGACTATTCACTGCAGGCCCATGATATTGAGGATGACGATGAGCAGGCAGGCAATACAGGTGGAAAGGGGCGCCGGCGGGTCAAGGAGGTTGTGCAGTTCTATGACGAACGATGGTCGAAGAAGCGAATGATCAGCAGTATTGACTTCTCGCCAAAATTCCCCGAGCTCTTGCTTGCTTCCTACACTAAAAACCCAGCCGCTCCTCATGACCCTGACGGTGTTGTGCAGGTGTGGAACGAGCACCTCCATGACCGCCCCGAATTCCTCTTCCACGCTCAATCCGATATCCTAACTGCCAAGTTCTCGCCCTTCCACCCCAATTTAATTATAGGCGGTACATACTCCGGCCAGGTTCTCCTCTGGGATACCCGAGCGAAATCTGCGCCCATACAAAAGACGCCCTTGACGGGTTCAGGGCATTCACACCCCGTTTATTCCGTTGATATTGTCGGCACCCAAAATGCGAATAATATCATTTCGGTTTCAACGGACGGTGCCTTCTGCGTGTGGAGTGTTGACATGCTCTCTCAACCGCAAGAATCACTTACCCTCACTACACCACCCCCCAACAAATTCGAAGATCTCGCGCCGACTACCATGGCCTTTCCTCAGGCAGACCCAACTTACTTCCTTATTGGTTCCGAAGAGGGGCCAATTTACCCGTGCCATCGGTACGATCGTGCTGGTGCCAAGGCCGGTGTCGACTCACGTGTTTCTTACAAGGGACATGCTGCCCCTGTTATGAGCGTCGATTTCCACCCCGCCCGTGGCCCCGTCGATCTAGGTGATCTGGTCTTGACCTCGTCTCTGGATTGGTCCGTCAAGTTATGGAAAGTACGCGCCCCGGCCGCGACGAGCACAATTGTAGAGAGCGCAGGCACCGCAGTCCCCCCACTTCTTGAATTCGTACGCGAGGATGTCGTCTACTGTGCCGCCTGGTCTCCCGTTCGCCCCGGTGTATTCGCTCTCGTGGATGGAGCCGGCTCTCTTGAGCTGTGGGATGTCACGGTGGAGACCGAGGTCCCCGTGGCCAAGATCAGCCCCACACCGCGCAAAGACTCCCGCCAGATGCTCAACAAGAGCTTGAACAAGATTGCTTGGGAAAGTAGCGAGGGCAAGCGATTAGCTACCGGTGGCATTGATGCCGTGGTCAGCGTCTTCGAGGTCGGCCCTGATCTGGGCGGTAAGGAATCGGTCAGGAGTGAGGAGTGGACGAACGTCAAGAAGCTCGTGGCAAGGCTGGAGGCTGTGAATGGAGGTGTTGCCGCCTTTGTGTAGAAATGCCTGGCTTGGATTTTTTGTTCTTTGGGACCGTTTGGTCTGTTTCTGGGTGTAGTGGATCTCGTCTCAGGAGTAAAACGTTGAGGGGGTTTACCTCGACATGTGTCTACGTATTATTTTTATACCCGGCCCGAAAATGGCATTTGACCAACGACGAGATGAGACGTTGATAGTAGTGGGCGTCGTGTTGTAAATTAGCTCCCTACCTATTGGGCATTAGGATACCTTGACGCTTGATGCCTTCTTGACTAGATGTTGAGGCCGTACTCGCATTAGCCTATAGCCTAAGTATCTTTGAGAAAAAAAACGTTTAATGTTTCATGATTATTTATTACACCGTGACATGATTCATTTTCCGTAGAAAGCATTACTACCTAAAGAATCTACATGGTCGGACATATACGAGGTCTACCCAGGAAGTCCCCGTCCTCTGTAACGTCCGCAAGCGATCTCTCCGGTGCGGTATCAAGATCCTACTCAATACCGTCTAAGGCCCAAACGTTGGCCCCCTTTTTGTGAAGGCTATTCTGAAGCTTCCCGAGCACAGCCGCTCTGCGCTCCCGCTTCTCTTTCACGGCCTTCTTCTCCACATCACCAAATCCACTCAGCTTCCTACGAGGCGGCGTGCCGAACATGCCCCCGCCGATGCTTCCTGCTATCGAGTGGCGTAGGATGCTGCCGCGTGTTGGCGTGTTGTCCCGTGCAGAGCGGTCCGGAGAGAAGACCGACGCGCTTAGCCTCTTCGCATTCGGCGTGGCGAAAGGCGACCCCTCACGACTTGCCGGTCCGTGTGAACCGAGTCGCAGTTTGCGCATCTGGTTTTCGAGGAGATCGACATCACTACTGCGTTTCTCAATCATACCAGTGAGCTTGGTAATAGTGCGCACCACCGCTTCAATGGTGGGCGTTGGGCCGCCCTTTCCGTTCGTGCTGTTGGCCGAAACCACCTTGGCCTTAAGTAAAGTTAGGTTCTCCTCGGCTTCAGCCAAGAGCTTGCTGAATTTAGCATACTCCCGCCGGAGATCACTCTGCTGTGCTACCTGTTCTGCACTGAGAGGCAGGGAGCGGTTTGCGATGCTCTGCTCCGGATCAAGACGTGAAGCTATTATCTTCCTCAAATCCGCCTGCTTATTACGGTCACGACTAAGATCATGCTGGTATTCTTCGATCTCCCTAAGCCGTCCCGGTACGTCTTTGACTCTGGCTTCCTCGAGGGCATTGCCGAGATCCTGTTCGATAATTTGGGCCAAGTTATCTAATCCAGATAAAGTCCAGTCATCTGGATCAGCCAGGTCCTGTCTTGTATATTCCTTGGTGTAGAGTTCTTTGTGCCCCCGAATAAAGCCCGCGAGTGAACGCGCATTAAGTCCCAGAGTATCGATCATGGCGTTAATGTCGCGGTACACAGCCTCAACCTGGGACGGCACACTGCTGCTGTCGCCAGGCGGTACGGGCGTATGCCCAATGAATTCATCCAACTCGAGTGTGGGCTGAATTCCCGTTTTAAGTATGCTTTGAATAGCATCATCTTCCTCATCTAGGAGCAATTGAGTTTGCTCTGCTTCTTGTCTCGCCTTGGCCTTCCGCTGCTGTTCGACTGTCACATCTCTAATGTAAGGTTCCTTACCGATGATAGAAGGACCCAATCGAGATTGAGGCCTCTTCGTCGCGCCAAGAATCTGTGAAGCCATACCCGGCGCGCTGAACGAGCGCGGTTGGTCCTTTCCAAGCATCCTCGTTGGCACCGAGCCTCGCACGGGGCTTGGTGAGCGAGGACTGACAGGGTACGGTTGAGGGAGAATCTGAGCATTCCTGCCTAGTTCACCAAAGAAACTTCGCCTATCTTGATCAGGACGAGATATTGTAGAGTAACTTCCTGCCAAGCCATCAAATGAACTTTGAGGAGTAAAGCCAGGAGTTTTGTTCACACCAGAACTAGCTGGACTAAGATCTTTAGCGACGTCAACGCCGCTGCCTTCAGTAGCAGCCTCACTCCCTTCCACCTCAGATAAGTCATCGTCCTCACTATCAGACGGGACAGGAGGAGTGTCCGTTGGGAATTTGAATCCAGGACCAGCGACTTCAGATGCGACCTTGGCAATCGGAAGAGCGGGTAACTTGGCTTCGTAAGCTTTTGGCTGCTTAATAGGGTCGGGTGGTAAGGGCGTATCAGTAGCGCCCTTGGGCTTGGGGGCAGTTCCAGGTAGGGGAGGAAGAGGAGCGCTATACGCCGCTTTGTTCATTATGGGATCCGGAGGCAAGGGTGTGTCGTCGACAACTGGTTTGGGCTTATGGACAACACCAGGTAACGGAGGCAGAGGAGCATCGTATGCCTTCTTATTACTAACAGGGTCAGGCGGTAGCGGCGCATCACCAGCGTCAACAGGCGATTCCTTAGGCTGTGCTTCGTTCTCCTTCGGTTTAGGAGTCGTGTCGACAAACTCAGGTGGCAGTGGCGCATCCTCGGCCTTGGGCAGCGTCGTCCTGATATCGGAAGCATCTACGGTGGTAGCGGATGAAGACGACGAGTCCCCTAATAAAAATTCAGCTTTACTGGTAGACTCTGGAGGTAGAGGTGCATCCGGAATACCTTTCATGGGTTTAGGAGTTTCTGCCTCCTGCTTTGTATGAGGAGTTTCGGTCGGCGTCTGGGAGACAGAAGATTCGAAAAGGCTATTGAGGCCACTAGGAGTTGTGGGGTTGAAATTAAAGAGACCTTTACCTTGTGGCGCCGGCGATGCTGGGGACATAAATTTAGACGGCGCAGGTGTCGACGTTGGTGTTGTTGACTCTACATTCGTCGAGGATGGGCCTAGCTGCCCAAAAGCACTTTGTGATCCAGAACCAAATGGGTTGGAGGACGTCGGTGTTGCTGGTTCATCAATTGTAGCAGCAAAGCTCGAACCAAACATTGACTTTTCTGTGTTAGCAACTTTATCCGTGTCGTCATCTGTCGCGTTTGGATCGCGTTGGAAACTAGATGTTAATTTGAATGGTTGAGATCCGAAGACATTTCCAGTATCCGTATTTGGTTTAGAACTTGGGGGCCGGAACATAGACGTGTTGTCTGTATCCATAGAGACCTCGGGCGCTTCTGACGTGGTAGATGCGAATATGCTAGAACCGCCAGAGTTGTTATTTGATCCAAGAGAGGCAAAGCCACCCTTGCTCGCAAACCCAGCAAAACCACCCGAGCTTGCGGGGCTGAGGCTTGAGCTTCCAAAAACTCCTCCAGGCTTCCCAGTGTCGTTAGAGGTGCTGCCGAAGGAAGCTTGACCGAAGGTAGGGGTAGTTGATGAAGCAGCCCCAGAGGCCCAAGGCGAAGCTCTGGCACCAAGGCCACCACCAGATTGACCGAATGCAGGAGCCGCGGCAGCGCCAGGTAGGCTGGGTGTGCCAAACGACGGTGCGCTGAATTTGGGCGCCGAGGAAGCAGCCGCTGTTCCGAAACTGCTCGAACCAAAGGTAGCACCGGTGGCGCCAGAAGTAGACTGGGTTCCCCAAGGTGAACCTTTCGAGCCTACTGCAGAAGGGCTGCCAAATGCCCCTGTGGCTGCCGACGGAGCTCCAAAGGGCGCGGCTGCTGAGGCCGCAAATGGGTTCGATGGGGCGGGTTTCGGAGTGTTCGTCTCAGCGGAGCTTGCAACATTTCCCTCTACGGCTGCAAGCCCTGGGTATGTTGTTCCTTCTCTAATCGACTCGGAGTACACAACCCACCAGACCGAAAGCACACCATCGGCATTGAGGACCCAATAGCCCGGCAATGGACCAGGCGATTGGTCCAACTCATCAGTTGGTATAGGCTTATAGACTTTATCGTGGCTGGATAAGTCGAAAGCCGTACCAATTGCTGGTGGACTTTCCATACCATCGCCCATCGGCAAAGTGGCTCGCTTGGAATCATCGCCTAACTCAGTAGTAACGAAGACGTTCGAAGGGCCACCAGGGACCAGTGGCGTTTTTGATCGCGTGAAAAGACCGATGTCGGGAGAAGATGTAGACGAGCAAATAAGACAATCCTGAAGGTTCGGGGGGAAGTCCTTCAGTCGTAGGATTGTCTGATGAGGGACCTTGTTGGTACCAAAGGGCTCTATGGGATCAGCCATGTTCTGGAACTGAACCTCCTTCCCCTGTCGCGTGATCAAGTAACTCTTTTCTTGCATGTCTTCTGAAGCGTAGACGTAAAATGCCAAGAATATGTCATTCTCAAGCCAGATAAGAGAAGAAACTAGATAGTTGTTAGTTCATCAGGCCAACAAGGTAACATGAAGAAGATTCTCACCGAAATAATTCGACGATAACTCTGATGGCCGAGAGATTTCAGCCTTGACAGCACCATCGGGTGTCATCTGTACCATGGTACCATCACCAAGACCAGCCACCAACTGTTTTCCTTTGTTGCTCCAAGCTACGCAGCTAACCTGATCTCTCAATATTTGGCCATTGGGCCCCGATGTGAAGCTGCGTTCTTTCATGTTTGCCATCAGAAGCTTGCCCTCACTAGTTACGACGGCGCAAAGCTCGCCCTTCTCCGGTCGGGGATTCGGTACTAGAGCCCGTAGTTGCTCGCCGTTCGTAGGCAATTGGAAAGCAGGCTCCGTCGCACCTTGCTGGAGGGCTTGAGTCTCATAGACAGCCAACCCTCCACCCTGCTCCGCGGACAGTATCAAGTAGGCCTCGTCGGCGGTGAAGGCAAGTTGGCATATTCGCATGGGCAATGGTAGTTTGAGAGGGGCGTCAAACGGTCGAACGTCGCTATCGCCATCTTTAGGGCTGTCGAAGGCCTTTCGAACGGCTTCAGTAGGGGCTAGAATGACACCGTCAGGTCCGGCAGCAGCAACAAAACCTTGTCGCGACGCAATGCTAATGAGAGAAGCATTGTTAGGCGGGGGCGAAGACCATGGCGAAGTCAGACGAAGTTTAGCATCGCCAGATAGAGACAAGAAACCAAGAGCTTCTGTTTGGATGGGATTAGGTGGAGGAGCCTGAGATGCACCAGCTGCGGAATTCCCAATGTTTCCAAAGCTAAAAGCCATGGTGATGGCAGGAAGGGTGATATCGTTATGAAAAAGCAAAAGTATTCATGGAATGAATGCTATTACATGGGTTGTTTGGATACCTAGGCCAGGCAGCTCAAGTCGAATCTGTAAAGAAAATAAAAGAAAGCTTGCAGGTCGCAGGTTGCGCAATAACTGTGAATTCCGAGAAATTCTGTCAGGCAAATAAGTATGCCTTCATAATTAGAAAATAAAAGCCAGTTGAGTAGAATGTAGAATGTAGAATGTAGAATGTAGAATGAGGGTTGACTTGGGAGTTGGCGCGCAACAAAAACTCCAAGCTTCAATGAACTTTTTTGAAAAAGAGATGCGCTTAAGTCATGTTGCTATGTAATGTACCTAGCAACGTTCGCGTACCCCTGTCGCTGCATCGGAACGTACAATTCAATGGTAGGTACATGTCCCAGTTCCCATGTGGAGGGTACCAGGCAAGTACATGGTGTGCAACTGACTTTGCGCGTAATTCAATGTACCGGTGTGACAAGCAGGCAAGTGGGACACGTTGGACCAGTGCATTTCATTGGAGCAAGTTAGTTCACTGAAAGGCAAGCTCCAAAACGGCAGGCTCAGGCTGGCAGGCAGGCAGCTAGCTACCGGTCGTCATCCGCCTTATTCTCAGCAAACGGCCTGCCTTACAACATCTTCATCAACGCTTCGATCTCGACAAATTCTAACCTTTTCTTCTACTACCGTATTTATTTTCTACACCGAGTAGATTGTCTTCAACTCCCATCCGAATTTACATCCACGAATTACCGAAAGGAAGAAAGAAAAAAGAGATCCTTGCGCACATTCAGCCAGTATGCCTGGCTTCGACTTTTCAAACTACAACCGCAATGCTGCTCTGCATGCGCGAGGTGTTCCTTTGCCCAAGGCGACAAGCACAGGTACCACCATTGTTGGATGCATATTCGATGGCGGTGTTGTGGTCAGTTCTATACAGCCTCGATGTCAATCGCAAGCCTTCGGGGGAAACCCACCATACTGATGCAGAATTCACAGATCGCTGCCGATACTCGAGCCACTAGCGGTCCCATCGTCGCCGACAAGAACTGCGAGAAGCTGCATTATATTGCACCCCAGATCTGGTGTGCTGGTGCCGGTACCGCTGCCGATACCGAATTCACCACTGCTCTTATCTCTTCCCAGCTCGAGCTGCACTCTCTATCGACCGGTCGAAAGCCTCGTGTCGTTACTTGCATGACCCTTCTTAAGCAGCATCTTTTCAAATATCAGGGCCACATCGGAGCCTACCTTGTGGTCGCCGGTGTCGATCCCACTGGAACCCACCTCTTCACCGTGCACGCCCACGGTAGCACGGACAAGCTTCCCTACGTGACGATGGGCTCCGGATCACTTGCAGCTATGTCTGTGTTCGAAACACGATGGAAGCCAAACTGCACCAAGGAGGATGCCATGGATCTCTGTTCGCAAGCCATCCAGGCCGGTATCTTTAACGATCTGGGCTCGGGATCCAACGTCGATGTGGCTGTCATCACAGCAGACAAGACAACCTTACACCGTGGCTTCGTGAAACCAAATGAGCGCAGTCAGAAGCTAAAGAACTACAAGTTCAAACGTGGTACCACAGCAGTGCTTAACGAGAAGATTATCACCAAGGACGAGATCGGGAAGTACGTTAGCGTGCAAGAGCTGGAGTCCGGCGAAGGGGAGAAAATGGACGTTGACTCATGAGCGGGATGGATACCATGCGTAGAATTGGCACCAAGTCATTGTATCAATAGGCTTTGATAATACGAGGGTGCCCTCCTCCCCTACGAAATGGCAACGATGGAGGGACTTGGTGGTGTTCACTATCCTACCTGGAGTGCCATATATGATAAAACGTTGTACGAAAGTACGTGCTCAGTCAAATATGAAGTTGTACCAAATGGTACTCGATGAGTACGGGGAAATATCTCGTAGATTAAGACAAAGAAGCAGCCACATTTTCTCGGATATTCCTATTTTTCTCGAGCTAGATGCCCGATATGAAGTTCGTCTCATTTCCAATTACCGTTCTTCTCACTATCTGACAACTAGTGTTTTTCCCATCTGAGTTGGGCTGTGTCCATCGTCAATGTTATAGAAAAGCATTAGGTATGTAGGTAGGTACCCAGCAGGTAGGTTGCTTGTGGGGAAATCCGTAATGGTTTTGTTAAGCTAGGTACTTATGGAACTAAGATCCCTCTCCTCAAGTAATGATTTCACCTATATAATTCCATTAGCTAAGTGATTATATCATACACTCACGTCAGTGTGTATCCCGGGGTTGAAAACGAGGAAGACTAGCTTAGCAACTCCGCAAGCAACTTGCATTCTCTTGACGAATCCTTCCTAGCGTCCCCGTACCTGAAAGTCAGCCGTATCACGACACCCCAGCCACCGAGTCAACCCCGGAGTTGCCAAGGTATAAGCAAACTAGCTACCCCGCAAGCATCATCAGCTTCCAAAGCTTTCGAGAGCTTCCAAGCTTGGATAGTGTTTACCACGGCAGCCCTATATGCAGTAGCTTGGGGGAAATGTTGCCGAGAGGATTTGTCCTTCATCTGTAGCACCTTGCAGTTTATATACATGTTCCTCGTGTCTTCTAAGCCGTAGATACACCAAGTTATTCCGCCTTTGGTAGACTCGTGGTTTCGCATTTCTTGTTTCTCGTTTCCTGTTCGTTGCCACATTACAGTTTTGACATGAAAAGACGATAAAAAGATGATCAACCTAAGACAAACGACGGTGGCTTTGGCTTTGGCTTCGTCTACCGTCGTCAACGGCCTCTACCAGATCGGTTCTGCATTCTCACCTTGCGACTCGCCGCTATACTGCCAAGGTGACATCCTAGAACAGATAGAACTTGCTCAACCCTTCTCCGACTCTAAGACCTTTGTTGATCTGTAATTATGGATATCTACCACCTGATGGGCTTCTCTGGCTAATGAGCAAATAGGCCAACTAAGGCCCCCTTAGACGAAGTCCTCGCTGCCTTTGAGAAACTCACCAAACCCCTCAGTAACAACACAGAGCTCAACGATTTCTTATCGACTTACTTCGGCGAGGCCGGGTCAGAGCTAGCCCAAATACCTAAAGACCAGTTAGAGACCGATCCTGTCTTCTTAGATGAGATCAACGATTCCGTGATCAAGCAATTCGTGCAAAAAGTCATTGACATCTGGCCGGATCTAACACGTACATGTAAGCGCTCCACCGGACTACCACCTTCCAGTTTATCATACAGTACCTAGGCCTCGTTAACGTATAGAATCACAGATGTCGGTGCTGCCAACTGCACAGGATGTGTCAGCAGCTTCATCCCAGTTAATCGGACTTTCGTCGTGGCTGGCGGTCGTTTCAGGGAGTCGTATTACTGGGACTCGTTCTGGATCATTGAGGGTTTACTCAGGGTTGGTGGTAGCTTCACGCAAATTTCCAGGTCGGTTATCTCACTACCCAACATGATGGTAAAGCTCAAGCAAGGTCAATGATTTGACACTCTATAGGAATATCATCGAAAATTTCCTTGATTTCGTTGACCAATTCGGTTTTGTACCTAATGGTGCACGCGTATGGTATGCTTTCTACTCTTCCAGCTCAGAATCTTACTTTCTACCTACACTGCCTTTACCGAGAGGCCCTATCATGTCCGGATACTAACCCGCCTGTAGTATGTGATATGACCTCCGTATTCCTATTCCTTCGTGGAACTTTTCGTCCCAGCTTCACCAGATGATGGTTAGAAGATGTTAGCGTGTGACCTTGGCAGAGGTGTTAACATTTAAAGACTATCTCAATCGATCTCAACCGCCACTCCTAACGCAGATGGTCAAGACATATATTGACTATACCAATGATACGAGCCTGCTCGAACGTGCTTTGCCCCTCTTGATTAAGGAACATAGTTTCTGGATAGAGAACCGTACGGTAGCTATCACGTCGGGCGATCAAATTTTCAATCTAGCACAGTAAGCCATCTTCAATTGACGAAATTTATACCTATCGAATTGTTCTAATATTCCAAACGCGAAATAGCTATGGGGTCCAGAATACGGCACCGCGACCAGAGGTACGCAGATCTCACTATAGCAGCCTCTCACGTCTACAGAAAGCTGCACACAGTAGCCTGTTTAGAACTGACCTGGATTGTATAGTCATACCTCGAAGACTACACTACAGCCAATAACAAATCCTACTATGCGTCTTCTGGTATCATTTACCCCGAATCATATGCTTTGAATGACACCGAAAAAGCGCTTCTCTATTCCAATCTCGCTTCCGGTGCTGAATCGGGGTGGGATTACAACAGCCGCTGGATTGCCAACCCATCTGACGCTGCTAGAGATGTTTACTTTCCACTACGTTCTCTCAATACGGCCAATATCATTGGCGTGGACTTGAACTCGATATTATATGCTAATGAAATTACCATATCGGGTTATTTGGAGAAGGCCGGAGATCCCGTATTGGCTACCGAGTTTGAGCAGTTGGCCAAGAACCGCTCAGCAGCTATGTACTCCCTCATGTGGAATGACGAGTACACAAGCTACTTTGACTACAACGTAACTTCTGGTTCACAGAATCTCTACGTGCCTTCGGACTCGGATACCACACCAGCGCAGAAGAAGGGCGCTCCTGAAGGATACCAAGTGTTCTTCCACGTGGCTCAGTTCTACCCGTTCTGGCTTGGTGCAGCGCCCGCGCATCTCAAGAATAATCCTCTTGCAGTAAAACTTGCATTCCAGCGCGTTTCCGATCTTCTTACACAGAATGCCGGCGCCGTCGCTGCAACGAATTTTATTACCGGCCAGCAATGGGACCAACCAAATGTCTGGCCGCCGTTGGTATATGTATTGATCAAAGGCCTGCTAGAAACACCAGCTACCTTTGGCACGGATGATACATCTTTTATTGAAACGCAAGACCTTTCCTTGAAGCTCGCACAGCGATACTTGGATAGTACATTTTGTACGTGGCGTGCGACTGGTGGCTCTACAGACGAAACCCCTCAATTACAGGGTTTTGGCCCGGATGATGCAGGTATCATGTTCGAAAAATGGTATGTATCTGCCTCCTTGATGTTAACAGTGTATCTCTGCTACCGTGGTACTCCTTTTTTTTTTTTTTTTTTTTTTTTTTTGGCTAACCAGAGCTAACTCGTCGGTAGTATGTTACTGTCTCCCCAACCTCTCATACCTGGGTAGTTCGCGACTTTATGCGTCAAGGAGAGCTTTGGTGTCAGGCTGTCAGATGTTGTTCAATGCTAACCTGTAGTAGATGCTGATAACGCGACCAATGTTGCCGGTGGGGGTGGTGAGTATGAGGTCGTTGAGGGATTCGGCTGGACAAATGGCGTCTTGATTTGGGCAGTCGACACGTTCGGTAACCAGCTGAAACGACCGGACTGTGGAAACTTAACGGCGGCGGACACTAATCAGAAGAAGAGGAGAGGAAACCTTGGTCAACGGGCAGTCGAGTTATCTTCTTATGATGCTCGGTGGATAAAAAGGACCAACCAGAAACCATAGATAGACTGACATGGATCATGTATCCCAGCGTCTTGAATCTAGAACATGTAACGATAGTTCAGGTCCTAGACTATAGAACTACGCTCGCATAACCCATGATTCTATTCCTTCTGTGATATTGAAGATTACGACCGATGGATATGATGTGTTCTTGCCACTCAAAAGGGGGGGGTACCATTCTATTCTTAAGTATTGCTCAGGGCTCTAATATCGGGACGCCAGACTGATTCAAAGGCTTGAACTTATGAGGATATAATAAATTATTCTATTATCAATGTGTTCAGGGAAATGTCAGATTTTGGGCTCAGGGTACTGAGAACAGCAAGGTAAGCTATCTTATAGGACTTAGTGTTAGAAGAATCCGTCTAAGATACGAGGTAGCTTGCCCGAGTTATAATAAGTTCTAGAGCGTAAAGTAGAGTGGATATTTATACGGACTCGAGCAGTGTTTTCGGGAAGCCCGGGGGTTTCTTCACATGCTCGCATGAGTAAATGGTTGCATAACATCATCCTGCAACAAAATAAATGCCTACATTACCCTATCCCATTACCAAGGAGGGGCACCATGTAACTGCGATACTCCTTTCGTATACCGAGTCTTTAACTTCAAAGAGTTGGTTGTGTTTTAATGGGCCCGATATGATATATAACTGAAGAGCTCAACACGTAACTCTACCAACCGAGTATCTGATGTTATAATGCATAAGTTTAGAGAGTATTTATACCTTTCTGTATTCGGTGCGAGGATAGGGGGCTCTAAGAGCGAGGCGTTCTCGTTCTTTAAACTTATATTTACCGATACGATATAACTAGCAAAACAGTTCTCTAGTTGCTAATCAGGGGTGGTCAACCTGGGCTAGGATGATGTCGTGATGAAGGCCTTTTACTCCATAATGTTCGGTGACGCCGTAGAAATTCGTGTTATTCTAGTCACCTCGTTTTGGTAGGTCAATGGTCGCAACATTCAGGTTTTTACAATGTTTCGTGATTTATACAGTCACGCAAGTAATAATTAGGTATCTGGGTAAGCCGAGGCAGCGGCAAACCCTTGCTCTGCGTCCCGCTGAGCTGCGGCTTGAATAGATCTTGGGATCCGAACAGGGATTCTTTGATCGATTCCGCCGAATATCTTGCCTGATTCGCTCAAATAGGAAGATCCAACAGAACTCACTTTCGAGCCCCTAAAGGCCTTTAGGAAGTCAACTATCTGGAAACCTGCGAGCAGCTTCATAGATGCTAGCTGTAGAATTGAATGGCGCGTATAAAGAGCATGCCTCTGTCATTGATTGCGGTTTCTTCTCCAACCCGCCAACGAGGGCTTTATAGATTCTTGTATCACAATGGTTAGCTTATTGAACATCGGTCTAGTCTTGTCGACTTCAGCCACAGCCCTCGCCTTGGGAACCGGCTGGCCTACCTCTGGCACTGAGAGTGGGCAGATTCGAGTCTACAGTTGGGGGCAGGCGCAAGAAGTTGGTTGCCTAACGGCGGGTGGAAGTTGGACGGCATCCGGAAACTGCGATACCTTCACGGCCCAAGCACTTGGAGAGGTTTACATCGACCAGCCTTGGACTCAGCTCGAGCTCAAGTCTAGCGCGGGCGACAAATGTTGGTTCCCCGACGATAGCACTTTGAAACTTGTGTGTGACAGCTCAATCGACGGTACACTGTGGGTGCATGCATCGAATTACAAATCTGATAGTGAGTGGCCGTCCAACGTTATAGCGCTCGAGATGCATAACTGATTTAGTTGCGATCCAGTCCTTGTACATAACCGAGCATTGGACAGTTACGTTCCTCTTGATGGTAACCAACCGTCTGGAGGCAACTCGGTCGCCCTCGCCAGCAAAGGGCAAACCCAGGATGGGAACAATTACCAGCTCATATGGGCGAAGCAATAAGCATCATGATTAGGGTGTGTTTTACAAGTTGACGATGAGCACTCTTGCGGTTGAAGGGGCAGAGGGGTTAGGTTGTATCGGGTATCTGGTTCTGAAAAGACGATGGTGAGTGAGTTATGTTAGGTAATTAAGTTGGCAGGGGCATGGAAATAACTTGTTGTTGTTGTTAAAGTTGTTGTTAAAGTTGAACTATTTCCTTATATACTTGTATTTCCGATATTTATCATGACTTTAGAAGTCCCTCTTTCTCTTGCAAACGGATAGGTACTTCTACTCTACGCCGTATGTACTTGAATATGCTTTTCTTCCCCACAGAAACAATAACATAAGCTAAGCGCTTACGCACATTGGTTTGGTGGATTCGTGATCAAGCCTGCCAGAGCTGTTAGAGCTGTACTAATATGTACCATGTACTAATTTGTATGTACTGTGTACATCAGTCTCAAAGTGGATATGCATGCAGTTCGGATGGTTCTAGCCCTGTGCCAAGCCCCCCCACGAGTACGGACTACAGCCTACAGGTACATGCGAGGGAAGCTTAGTCCCCTAAAAATCGGCTCAATTGGCTCAATTGTGAAAAGGTGGAAGGTGGCCTTTCGGCTGAACCTAGTAAAGAAGATCTTATCGTTCTTCGGTACACGTAACTCAAGTTTCGAACCTCTCCCGATTTTCTCGCTCGCCTCGTTGGTAGCGTGACTCGCATTCCTTACTGCATTGCATTGCACGTCCGAGTCTAGATTCACCAATGCGGCGTCTACGGTGATTTCTTCCTCTTTATTTCTTCCCCATTGGTTTTGTATTGCCTTGCCTTGCCTTGCCTTGCCTCATCCCTGATCTCTGCACCCTGCACCCTGCGCCAAAGCTTGGTTACCGTCGCGCAAATAATTCGAGTTACTTCGAGTCGCGCAGTTGTACCGACATGCCCGCGAAATCGAGATTCACAAGGCTCGATGCCTTTACCAAAACTGTCGAGGATGCGCGCATACGAACTACCTCGGGTGGAATTGTTACCATTGTCTCCTTGATCGTCGTTCTCTATCTCGCCTGGGGAGAATGGTCTGATTACAGGAGGATAGTCATTCACCCCGAACTTATTGTCGACAAAGGCAGAGGTGTGTTTGGCACAATTAGACCCTATATTATTTCGATATTCTTACGCTTCACCTATAGGAGAGCGAATGGAAATCCATATGAACGTTACGTTCCCTAGGCTTCCTTGCGAGCTTCTAACCCTAGATGTTATGGATGTCTCCGGCGAGCAGCAGCATGGGGTGTTACATGGTGTAAAAAAAGTCAGACTGCAGCCTGCCTCTCAAGGAGGCGGTGTCATCGACGTAACTGCGCTCTCTCTGTAAGTCTGACTCTGTCGCGATGTTGTTTTCATCTGCTGTCTTTTCTGACCTATCTGCCTTAGCCATGGTCAAGACGAGACCGCTCACCATCTCGATCCCGATTATTGTGGCCCCTGTTATGGCGCTCCCTCTCCGAACAGCGCTACCAAACCTGGATGTTGCAATACTTGTGATGATGTCCGGGAGGCTTACGCGCAGGCATCTTGGGCATTCGGTAGAGGCGAGGGCGTCGAGCAATGCTTGAGAGAGCACTATGCCGAGAAGCTGGACGAGCAAAGACATGAAGGATGCCGAATCGAAGGCGCGATTCGCGTTAATAAGGTTGTTGGCAACTTTCACTTTGCACCAGGTCGCAGTTTTAGCAACGGCAACATGCACGTTCACGATTTGAAGAACTACTGGGATAGCCCGGTTCGCCACTCGTTCGAACACGAGATTCATCAACTTCGCTTCGGACCCCAGCTTCCTGAAGACATCACACGAAAGCATGCCAAAAATAGCCCCTGGACAAACCACCACATCAACCCATTGGATCAGGTCAAGCAGACCACTGAGGATCCCAACTTCAACTTCATGTATTTTGTGAAGGTTGTGCCAACCGCCTATCTTCCGCTTAGTTGGTCAAGCTCAAGCCTGTCTAGCCGGCAAGTCGAGGATGAGATTTACCTCGGAAATTTGGGTAGCGCAGTCGACGGTAGCTTAGAGACTCATCAATATTCAGTTACGAGCCATAAGCGAAGCCTGGCTGGTGGGGATGACGCAGCCGAGGGTCACCAAGAAAGAATGCACGCGAGAGGTGGTATCCCAGGAGTGTTTTTCTCTTATGTAAGTGCTACTTCCTTTTCTAGGTTTTTATGTTTGCTGGCGGGCTACTGACAAAGGTCGTAAACAGGATATCTCGCCCATGAAGGTTATCAACCGCGAGGAGCGCGCTAAAACCTTCACTGGCTTCTTAACGGGTCTATGTGCCGTCATCGGTGGTACATTGACAGTAGCCGCAGCTGTTGACAGGGGTGTATATGAGGGTGCGACGAGGCTGAGAAAGCTCCAATCGAAGACTCAGTAGAGATCCAACTCAAATACCATTCCAATCGTAGCTCAATGCCCAACTATGATGGGGTTTTTTGTCTGATTGATTTGTGACTTATGGGATAGGAAATGGAGTTGTCGGCTAGTTAGGAAAATTTTGTGATTTCAGCAGAAATTTAGAAACGTCTATCATATGTGCAACCTGGGTTGAAGCTTGCTTGCTAGTAGAAATAACGAAGCACGCAAGGTGATACTGAAGAGGTAGGTAATATAAAGAAGACATTCTGCGTATTACATGACGGGTACCTTGGACCTAAAATGCATCACTAGGTGGTACATTTGCCATGTAAACAAATCCACTATATCATCGAGATTCTCTCTAGGGTTGTTTACATAGTATGGTTTGTAAGAGGACTCCGAGCTCCCCTGACGTCAACTTCCGGCGAGGGTTCCTTGAGACATCCGAAGTACAATGTAGGTTGTCTATTGGTTAATCTAACCCAGGTACTTGGTCAACTCCATGCCATCAACGTGTCTTGGCTGTGCGAAAGTGCCTTTGATTTCATGTCATAATTGTACTTCCATATCCATTTCCATTGACGGTAGATCTCGGTAGCATCTAGAACGTATCCCTTCCTGATCTCTTGTAAGCACCTAGACACTGAAAATTGGCCCTTGAAGATGCGCCATGCGTATGGGGATGCGTATGTACGTACCTGAACACTGCCGCGTGCGGGACCTGCATCTTCTCGTATTTCAAGGTACCTGGTTCCTGAAGGGGTATATGTGATTGGGAGATATTAATACATTCCCCAAGCTAAGCCTTGTTTAGAGAAGATGCCAACTCCCGCACCATTTTACTGCATACACAACAGGTTAGATCCTTATGTGAGTGGCTTCTTGCATGGAGTTCGCTAAACTCATATAGGTATAGCTTCTATATGCCATCTCGAGTTTCATTTCTACTGACACTTAGGGGGGTTTGTTTTGTACAAGCTGATTCTCCAGGTTATTGTCGTTCCGACCTTGTGCATTATTTATTTTTAAGTTTGCGAATGTTAAGTTAGCTGATTGCTTATAAACGATGGAATGGTCTAATCATACAAACTTCTTATAATAGTAATACCAATAGCTTACCATAACATGAACTACAGCGTATTATATAAATTTTCCTAGGTATCGTTCCTAGGTACGACTATGCGGCCAAGTGGAGGCAACTTATTAGCTAAGCTCCGCACCTATTCAAGGAAATCCCGCCCCTGGTTGTTTTCAATTTCGGGATACCGTGTACAGACAGTATGATGTACCAAGTCTTGGCGCGCTTTTCCCGCTTTTCCCACCCGAAACAGCACAGTTTCTAGGTAGATGGTCCGCTAGAACTGCACTGTATGCAGCACCTGAAGCAATTTGGCTGGCCCTTCTTGGCTGAAAGGCCCTCCTTCTGACGATGAACCCCCGGGGGGCAATCTCCAAATGATTGTTCTTCCTCTCATCGCACAAACATTCGCGCAGTCCAGAAAAAAAAGTCACTTTGATTTGATTTGATTAGACTTTATTCCCATTCTCATTTTCATTCTCCTTGTCATTCTCCATCACTTTGCCTGTTCTAACTAGGTATTCCTTTGGTGATCATTTCATCGTCCATTCTTTACTCTTCTTTCCGTACACAAGCCAGTTTATTCTTTCGCATCAGCCACCACGTCACTTCTCCTAGTTCTCCCCCTGGATCCTTTTCAATAACTTCAATCCTGATTGTATCCTACATTATCCCTAGAAAATAATCTAACCACTCAGCTTCGGATAAACAAGTAGCTTCGGATAAACAAGTAGCTTCGGATAAACAAGTAGCTTCTTGAGTTACTCGCCAGTTTGTCTACCTACAGTATACGACGTAACCTACCTAGTCAATTCGAGCAACATACCCCTTTAGAACCGACGTGCATTTTCTCTGTACTTCGATTCTGCATTCTTGTCGCATTCACTCCTTTCGTCTTCCAGGATTGATCTACACAGCCGGCTCGATGTTTTATGCGCTTCCCAGGTATCAGCCACGCCAGCTCTGCTTCCGACCCATGATCGTTAATCACGTCACCTCAACCTCGGTTTGAATTGCGCCTCATTGAATACTTCAACTACTGTCGCTTGAAACCCACCATTTATTACCGACCCTGCGACGTGCAAGCTGTAGAGAGCTAAACCCCGACACCACATCCACCGACCTGGTTTGATACGAAATTCGATAAACTCGCCTCAAGATGGCGAACAGACCGAATTTCATAGACTTGAGGGCTAATTCCTCTGCCTCGGTCTCTAGCAGCATCTCTCGTCCTCTGAGGTCACCACGTTTACATGTTGCGGGAGAAGTTCCTCCCGCTCTATCTCCCCTTGATGCCTTCGCAGCCCAGAGCCGCCTGCTCGCCAAGCAGCTAGAGCAGAGCGCCAAAGCTGGGAAGCGAATGAGTCGCTTGCCCCCTTTGACTACGGAAAGCCCATTAATTGTTCAAGGACGTTCTGACTATTTTCGCTCCATGTCCTACGATTCGTCCGAAGAGCATCCCGAAACTCCACAGCAAAGCACCGGGCTTGGGCTGACTACAGAGGTGGAATCGCCATCGGAAGCAGATCGACCCGTTTCCATGCATCCTCGAATGAGTCGCATACCACCCACGCCTGACCAGACGATACCTCTTCCCCCAAATCCATTTCTCGAGAACGCGCGGGGCCGACAACTCGAGAAACTTGAGGAGCATGAGGGATTGTACGGCGCTCGTAGAGAGCAATCCCCTGCCGACCTGGAGAGTCTAGCTGATAAGGACGTGGATCACAAGCCAGCAGAGCATGAGCATGACAACAGGGAGATGTCGCCTACTCGTAACCGTTTTCCACCATCGCCAGAAAAACTCACCAAGATTTCATCACGCGAATCTGTTGGTTTGGTTCCGCCGAGACCTGTATTCCCCAAACGTTCTTCGAGCATAATGTCGGCGCCCGTAGAGGGAAACAGCGACGATGCTTTGGGCACTCCGTTTCACTCGCAGCCGGGGCGAAAGCTCTCCTCGAGCAGTGCATTCTCGGGACCAACTCTCGCGTCTCCAATTGCCCATTACCAAAGATCTCCCTCGATTAGCTCTGAGGCTTCCGCACCGCTGCCGCGACCTTCTTTTAACTTCTCCCGGCCCCTAAGCCGGTCGGGCACACCAGTTCTAGAGCCACCATCCCGGCAGGCTTCGTCAGATAGCCAACCGTCATTCGTGCTTGCCGATGATACTGCGCACACACCAGTCAGCATGCATAGTGATGCCTTTTTGGAGTATTCAACTGAAGATGGACGAGGCGCTCCTTCATACATCTACTCCAAGTATTCTTTGCCGAGGGGCAAGTCGTTGCAGCGCAACTCTGTTATTTTCCGTGACAACGAGCAGACGTCCTCTTTTGTCTGGGAGCAGCCAATGATTCCTCCAAGCAACGTACAGACCTATCCACGAAATGGCCAGGCCCCGCCATCGCCGCCTACACGACCTTCGAGTTCTTCGTCAAGGTTTCAGGAGGGTTCGCACGGTGCCGACTCTCTGCTTGCTCGCCCGTCTTTGGAACGAAGCAAGCTTTCCAATGAAATGTCCGCAGATGGGCGGCAACCATCGCCGGACCCTAGTCGACCGTCAACTAGCACTAGTAGGCCATCGGAGGATGTCCCTAGAGGACGGACCCTCACATCGCCGCTTCACGATCAAGGTCGAGGACGAACGCCTATGTCAGTGGCCACGAGCGACTCTGCTAGTACTATCAAGCCGCCGAAATCTCAGCATTCCCATGCACCCTCGGCTTCTGAGATGAGTGCCGAAGAGCACCTGGCCAAGGGAATCAAGTGCCACGAAGAAGGTTCTGTGAAAGAATCTACGTATCACCTACGGATTGCTGCGCGTGCTGGCGATCCAACAGGGATGCTTTTATATGCACTAGCCTGTCGGCATGGCTGGGGTATGCGACCAAATCAACGAGAAGGTGTCGAGTGGTTGCGGAAAGCCGCCGACGTGGTTAGTGCCGAGATCGCGGAAGATGAAGATCATGTTAAAGAGGGAAAATCGGTGGATTTCATGGACCGAAAAACTCGCAAAGCCCAGTTCGCTTTGAGTATTTACGAGTTAGGCGTTAGTCATATGAATGGCTGGGGAATTGAGCAGGACAAGGCTCTCGCCTTGCGGTGCTTTGAAATCGCAGGCAGTAAGACAACCCCTGAAAGTAAAAAATGTGAGCTCATCTAACAAGTATAATAGGTTGGGGAGATGTTGATGCTCTCGCGGAAGCTGGTTTTTGCTACGCTAAAGGTGTAGGCTGCAAGAAAGATCTCAAAAAGAGCGCAAAGTTCTACCGTATGGCTGAGGCAAAAGGCATGAGTATGCCAGGAAACAGTTGGTGAGTATCTCCCGAGTCAAAATATATAACCACATATAACCACAGTAACTTACATTCATCACGCAGGATACACAAGGCGAAATACAGTGACGATGCTGGCAGCGCAAATACGAAGCGTGCACGAAGCAAGTCGAGGAGCAGAGGAATATTCCACCACAAGAAAGCTTGAAGCACCAGTGTGTAAAAAGATAATACAAAGCAAAAGGGGGGCTTATAGGGTTACGATTCGTCTTATTCTTGCTTCCTCGGCGTTCGGTTGCAGCATCTGTCCGACAAAAACAGCAAATACTTTTCTTTTTCTTTTTTTCCATCATAACGTTTTGGGACGGGGTTGCATTCGTTTACAGCAAGTTTTTTTTGCGCAGAATACCCCCGGCATGAGATACCATGCAGATTGCCTCGTGCCGAAGAGGTTCGAGACTAGAGGGCATGCAGGTGTAGCAGGCCGTGTCAATACTTGGACTGTGTATATGATAATAACTCGGAAGACAAGTCTGCTCCTGAGACTATCACGTACACTGTATATAACCACATCTGCACAGAAGACATCGGTGATGCCAACAAATGGCAAAGAGAAGGGACAGATGGTCCCAGAAAGAACCCGGGATTCTGATGAAGGGATCCTAATGGATGTATAATTCGTTAGAGAGCTTTCGACGATTTTTTTCAAGATAAATTTCAGATCTGTTCCAGATAGGAACGGGTGGGTTCGTCTACCGTATCCCATTATCCTCACCTGAGCATTTACACATTGGCTGGGCGATCAGTCACAAGATTTACTGGCGTATAAAGATGCTACTTGCCCGTAGTATTCTTTGTCGTAGGTTGGTAGGTGATGATGCGAAGTCTTCCAGACGATTGCTGAGTTGGAGGATGTAATAAACAGCACGACTCGCCAGCTTTTCACTGAAGATAATAACCCGTGCCTTTTCAAACACACATCTGGTGGGACGTGCCAATCCGGCATGATGGTCGTTCATACCTCGATTAGATCGCAACTCACTAAGCAATCATAATCTAGAGTCTACTCCTGTATGGACCCTGAGTATATGCTGCAGGACTTCCGTCGTTATGGCTACCCTTAGCCCCTTTCTCCGCTGCTATCTGCTCGAAAACCGTGGTTAACCTCTGGATAGCCTCTTCTCCGACCTGATAATGCGTGATGAGACGGTTACCCGAAAGTTTCAGGCCAGCTTTGCTACCCAACTGGACGAACCTGGAGGGATTTGAATTCCGAGATTCCAAATTGAGCCAGACCATATTCGTGTGAACTGGATATTCCACCTTGCCACCTAGGTCTGTCCATAGTTTCTCGACACGCTTTGCTGTAGCGTGTGTGTTCCGTAGGAGTCCATTGGTACCATTTGGGTCATCGCCGAAGGTCACATCGAGTGCAATTCTAGCAGCGGCCGTCACAACACCAGATTGACGCAAGCCGCCGCCGATAGCTTTCCGCATCCACCTTGCGTGCTTCACGTGAGCCTTGTTACCGACGAGTATACTTCCAATCGGAGCGCCCAGGCCCTTGGAAAAGCAAAGGGACACCGTATCGAAGTATTGGCAGAAGTCTTGCAGCGAACCGGCGCCAGACGCTACCGCCTCCCATAATCTAGCTCCGTCGCAGTGCACTAAAATGCCATGCTCCCGGGCAAAGCTTGAAATCCTTTTCACTTCCTCTAACGGCGTGACCAGGCCATTCAACGTGTTCTCGAGACTGATCACGCGTGTCGGACAGGAGTGAATATCATCACCTAGCACGACATTCGATTGAATGTCCTCTAGGGTCAGGTAGAGACCATTTCTGGGTACTACGGCAGTGATCATTGCGCCGGACAAAGATGCAACGCTACAGAATAGATAGTTAGCTCTGTATGAGAGGTGCAAACCGACAAGAAATAGGTGTGTTACCCTCCAGCTTCGTATTGAATAATATGCGAGCGATGATCTGTCAATACAGCATGAGGAGGCTGTGTGAGCAAGGAACGCAAAGCAAGCTGGTTGCCCATGGTACCGGAGAGGACAAAAAGGCCTGCTTCTTTACCAGTCAATCTAGCGACATGAGCCTCTAGATCTATAGTGGTTGGGTCTTCTCCGAAAACATCATCTAGTAATGTTGTCGTTTGGATGGCGGACAGCATAGCTTGGGTTGGAGTTGTCATAGTGTCACCTATAGTAGTATACAGAAAGTTAAGGCTTGAAAAAGGAGACACTAGGTAAAATAATAGGGGGGCTTACTCCTAAGGTCAAAAGCGGCGGCGCCTCGATGGCCAAGCCACGTATTGGCCGGCTCAGCTTCTGACTTTGCCATGGTATCTCTCGACAGTATAGAAGATGAAGTATGAAGAGATCTCGTATGGTGAATTGGTTTTGGTAGACAAAGCGATAGCAACGGTGGGGTTATTCTGCCTATCGTCCGATGTCGCCACGCATACCACCGACCAACTCGCGTAGCTTTAGTAATAACTATCTTTAGAGAAGGATTTCCAAACAGATTCATGCCTACCTTATATATCTAATTATTATCACAGATATCCCTTACCTAGTAGCAGAGTTAGTAGGGAAGAGCTAACAACGGATGGTGAAGGGGTTTTTAATATAGGTACGGTTATGTAAATGTTTTTACTCGTATAAGTGCATAACCCACGTCTTATATAGCATTTCTTGATAGTATTATTTGCATACTCTAAATCCCTACTTTTATTTATTTGCTATTTTATTATAGCCCACTAAACCCAGATGGGCTCCGTAAGGATTATGCAGTGAGACGTATATAATAGGTACAACGAAAGCCAATAAAAGCGAAGAATCCTTCAGGTTATGTAAAGATTATGAGATTAGGGATGGCACAACGCGGCTCGGCGCGGTTGTACTGCACTGCATTTTTTTGTGCGTACCAAGACATACTAAGCTTCAAGCCGACATAACGATGGCGCCAGTAAGCGGCCTCCGTGCCGAGAGACGAAGGCCGACTATCCGATTGGCCATCGCAATTGCAAGTGTCTGTCTGCCGCTACTTTGGCTGAACCATTGGGTCGATCGATCTATCCATCGCGTCTTCCCATTCGATCCCCGACGAGTAGATTTGTCAAATGCTGCGGAAGCGGACGGTTTATGTCGGCAGCATGGATGGTCTCCATTCCCTCGACCGGCCTCTAGGAAGGTGTACGATTTGATAATGATTAATACCGAACTGGATTGGTTGGAGATTCGCCTTAATTCCACCTATTCTTACGTCGATTACTTCGTTGTAGTCGAGTCCAAGAAGACATTCACCAACCACGACAAGCCGTTGGTCATCAAGGAAAACTTGGCTCGCTTCTCTGCCTACCACGACAAAGTCATCTACCACGAGCTCGAGATTCCCGATGGTTTCCATTCGGATCGCGAAAATCCCTCCTGGGCCTTTGAGGACCTCCAGAGAAACGCCATGTACGACCAGGTACTCCCGAGGCTGAAAGACGCACAGGCCCCTACAGCAGGAGACGTCATCATCGTGGCTGACGTGGATGAGATCCTCCGCCCTGAGACATTGGTGCTACTCAAAGCGTGCAATTTCCCACGTCGGCTCACACTTCGAAGCCATTTCTACTATTACAGTTTTCAGTATCTCCACAAGGGTATTCAATGGGCTCACCCTCAAGCAACGTATTATCAGGGCTGGAGAACGATACTGCCAGTCAATCTTCGGAACTCGGATGGTGGCCTCCAACCGTGGATCAAGCTGGAGAAGGGTGATCTGTGGAGCTCTGGGTGGCATTGCTCTACCTGCTTCTCGACCATAGACGAAGTCTTGACCAAGCTGTCTTCCTTCTCTCATATTTGGTTAAACCAGGAAGCTTTCCGTGATCGTGACCGCATCGCAGACCGTGTTAGGAACGGAAAGGATCTCTGGGATAGAGAGGGAGAAGAGTATGAGAGGATGGATAACAATACTGATATACCAGAGGCCTTGCTAGAGAACCCCGACATGTTCTCCTATTTGCTAGATAGGGATGGTCTAACCGCTGGCTTTAGAGATTATCCTGGGTAGTAACTATAGATTTAGATTGATGCCGCCCTAGATATACCCCGGCGCATCGAATAGTTGTGGTTGGCATTACTAGCGAAGGGTCGACGATGTTATGTGGAATGATGCATTGGGATGTTTGATGGTTATCTTTGCGTTTGCACTTCAGGGGTTTCCATCTGAGTGTACTAAGGTATCTATTAGGGGTGCTGGTGGAAGGGGAAGGGGGAAGGGGGAAGGGGGAAGAGAGAGGTGCGACAAGAAAAGAGCATTTAGAAAAAGCAAGGAATGTTTTCTTCCCCTTGTTTCTTTTCTGTCTAGCAGTACAAGCCAAATGAACATACCAACACAGGCAGCCAAGACTCTGGAAATGGCCTTTCAAGCTTCATGTACATACATACATACATACATACATACATACATACATACATACATACATACGTCATGTTCATATGAAATCGTTAATTAGGAAGGATATAATCGGTATTCCATGTCAACCTCACACCCGGATCATGTGAAAAACGAAGCTACCACCAACATGTAGGTTGTCTCGAGTAGGCGCGTCACTTTTTTGCATAGCATACCTACTGGATTCATAACGAGGAAGGCATAGCTCTACGCTCGTATGATAAGGTTTTAAGGAGTTTAGTCTAATACAGCACCTAAGGCAGGTTGAACAAGCTTGGATTGTGAACGAATCAACACTTCCCTCCCCTTCAATTTCAACCTTACGTGAATGTTGACAATGGTGAATGTGCGCGAACAGGCGGCAACAATAGCAACAGCAAACCACGCAGCGTCGTTCAGCGTACCTTAGGTCCTTCTCACGTCGCGTAGTCCTATTTTATTTATTTCAGCTGTCCGCTTTCTCACTTTTCTACTTGGTTCCACCCACGCACACCATCTGCGCACATCTCCTCGTCCCAACTTCCGCGCACAAGCACACTTTCCTGTGTCCAGACAAATTGAATTATTCAATCGCAATCTATTTCCACTTTCGACGTCATGGTGTCCTTCTTCGCCATTGCCGCAGTGGCCCTTGGTGCTATCGGCAAGCTTGCCAACGCCCAGGACTTCGTCACCAACTGCACCTGGCAGACCGGCTTCATGCAGGACAAGTTCCTTGGCATGTACTGCAACAATGATGACTGGGCTCAGTACAGTTACGACTGGACTTGGTAAGTTCTCCCTGATATCAACCTTTCTATGAAAGCCAGTGTGCTAAATCAGCAATGTTCCTCAGGCTCGACACCAGTCCCTGCTTGACCAACACCGGCGGCAAGCTGCTCCCTTACGGCAGGTACGTGGTATACCCGATATCCAATACACTCGCAATCGTGCTAATATAGCTACGTGATAGCGGTAACTACTGGTCCACCTGTGGAAACTGTTCGGTTCGTGGAAGTAATGTGGACTTCCTCATGACCTGTGACTGCCTCAACGTCCATGGTGCATTCAGCACTGCCTCCTACGATCTCAGTAAGCTCCCATCACTATTGTATCATTTCGATGTCACACCATGCTAATTGTGGCTTCAGATCAGGTCGTCTGGAACCGCGACGGCGTTTTGGGTTGCTTCAACCACATTGGCAACAAGACAGAGAAGGGCCCTTTCTGATTCCTGATAAAGGATCATGATGCAATCAGCTTACTATGGCGAATGTTCGTAAGATATTGTCAAGGCATATCTCAGTTGCAGGGCACGGATTCTCACATACGGTTTCGTCCATTATCCCACGATAGCTATCTCATCCCACCCATAACGACCGGCCCCATACCCAATTGCCTGATAGTTAACCAATCCACATGCCTTTTCCATAAATGTATGGGCGTTAGCCGCTTGTGGCCCAGAGTTCAGGGTTAGGGTCATGAAAACCATGCGAAATACTTCAAACTATGCTGACTAGGTGTGCATGGGTGACATTTTCCCTGTGACAGTGAACCATCGACAATCTACGCTTCCCTTGCAGCACCCGACAGACGGCTGGGAAATGTCGTAAATGTCTTAGAAGGATCGATATACCCTAGTTGAGTGAACCTGGTTGATGGGTCTTCATCTCTCCTGTGGGCCAAATGGCTACATAATACTCAAGTTCGGAAGGTTAATCATGCATCTGGTACGTTCGATATACTTGCCGTGTAAGGCCCATGTCGATATTCTAACCTAGGTAGGTCAAATATAAATATTATGGAATGAGGCTCCAAGTGAAGACTCCTGGATGATGGTGGTTGGTATCGTCCTTTGCCTATTCCTAAATATACCCACGAGTCTGTTATATAAGACATGACAGGTATGATGACAGCCAATACTATGAGTTGCCTCTCGTTCCCCTCCCTGTCAACTTCTGGCGTATGATTGACATGACGGTGTAGGAAATGAGCGCCTCTGTGACTGACTGCCAAGCTGTCATCGACGATGTACGAGCTAACAAGGGCACCATCCAAGTGGCGGGTGGTTTCTGTCTGAACTGGTGGGAAGGCGGTTGTCTCGGTAGGGTATATAGTGGGAAAGGTCAGGAGGTCTATTCGGAGGACTCTCAGCGCATTGCAGATATCTTGACCAACTCAATACTTGATACGTGTATCCGCGACGGTAAGAGCGGTGGTGTGGCAGATTGTGAGGATATTACAAGTACTTGTGGGACATACAGATTCTCGCTCCAGGCTTATCAGGCCTAAGCAGAGAAAAAAAGCAGATGCATGTCCGTCCTAGCTAAACAGGGCACTAGGTTTTTATTTAAATCAAAATTAAAATCATGGGTTGAGGTTTGGTTTTGGGTATGGAATCTGTAACAGAGCAAGCTGGTGAGTGTAGAAGCACAAAATTGAAGGTAGTTCGAATACTCTACTCAACCTATAGAGGAATAGGACACAATTGAAAGCCCAGTGATATTACACTGCTAGGGGTCTTTCTATTTCTTAGCTGCGAGTATCTCGCTCTCGATGGCCTCCCCTAGAGTCTGAGTAGTCCCTTTGCCGCCCATGTCGGCAGTGATAACAGCAGAATCGCCTTGCGCCAATACTTTCTCGATGGCAGCAAGTATGGTGTCGGCTGCATCCTGGTATCCGAAATGCTGCAGTAGCATCTGACCAGCCCAGATCATGCCGATCGGATTCGCAATGCCCTTGCCTGCAATGTCGGGTGCGCTGCCGTGCACAGGCTCGAAAAGACTTGGGAACTGTTTGTCCGGATTGATGTTTGCTGACGGCGCAATGCCAATGGTGCCAGTACAGGCCGGACCCAAGTCGGACAAGATATCACCGAACAAGTTGCTGCCGACGACGACGTCAAAGATGTCGGGTCTTTGCACAAAGTGGGCGGTCAGAATGTCGATGTGATACTTATCCACTTTCACATCGGGATAGCTTTGAGCCATCTCGCGGACGCGCGAGTCCCAGTAAGGCATCGTGATGCTGATCCCGTTACTTTTCGTCGCACTGGTCAAGCGCTTTCGCGGCCTGCTCTGTGCCAGGTCAAAGGCGTAACGGAGCACTCGGTCGACGCCGGTCCTCGTCATCACCGTCTCTTGAATTACTGTTTCTCTATCCGTCCCCTCGAAAATCTTACCTCCGATACTGCTGTATTCCCCTTCGGTGTTTTCACGGACGATCCAGAAGTCGATATCGCCAGGTTTCCGATTAGCCACTTGGAGTACCCAGTGTTATTTGTTAGTAAATAAGCATGGGGGGAGGTCGAGCGTAGTGGTCAACAGAGGTATATACGTACGAGGGCTCTTGACCCCGGCCAACAGCCGACACGGACGAAGATTTATATATTGGTCAAATTCACGACGGAACTTTAACAAGCTTCCCCACAAAGAAACCTCGTCTGGAACTATATCCGGCATACCAACGGCGCCGAAATAGATGGCATCAAATCCAAGAAGGGTTTCTTTCCAGTCGGAGGGTAGCATGTCTCCATGCGTCTGGTAAAAAATACAGCTCGCAAAATCGAAAGTTTCAAATGTCAGCTGAATGCCGAACACCTTGGCTGCGGCTTCAAGACATCGTACACCATATGGCATAACCTCGGTGCCGATTCCATCGCCAGGAATGACGGCGATCTTCAAAGGGCTACTGGCCATGTTAGTACTGCAGGTTGATGATCCGAAGGCGGAGGGGGGGGGGGAGGGTTGATGGTGGGAAGGGGAACCAGAAGGACTAATACTACTACCGGAAAGATGACTTGTCAATCTCGGTATGTATTATACCCTCGGTTCATCAATACCTAACATTATGTTGCGATAACAATAATCGGACATGCCTGTAATTATGTAGACATAATACCTACATGTAGTAATAATAACTAAAATACAATACATCCGACAACGGAAAACGAAAGCCGTAATGAGGGGCCGAGGGGTAAATTATGATGCAATTTCACATAGGAAAATGCACTAATATTTTAATATTGCCCTTCTAGAGTGCATAGTTTCAGCTAATAGATACCCCTAGAAATAGATACGTATCATATATTTTTACTTGGGTATTTTCCTTTGACCCAGTATGTACTCAGAGTATACGTAGCGGGCACTGTGTGTGTGTGTGTGTCTACCTTATGAACTCGGGGATAAGCCGAGTAGGGAGGTACCTAAGTCTTCAACTAGAAGATTCACGTGCTGCCGCTATAGAATTCTAGCCGAACTTATACCTACCATGCCAATGTCTTATTGGCCATTTCCTCCTTTCATCCTTTCATCCTTCTCACCTATCCGTGACCATGGCGTCCCCAGCATCTATTCAGCGATTGCGCGCCTTTGCTAGTTGTGACGTACGTAGTTAACCATCTACTCTCTCCTCAGACATATATCACTAATCGTTCGGGGAAAAGATTGGGGATGCGTTGGTCAAGCTCAAGTATCCTTTCGGAGGGTTCCTTGACGGCATCACTATGTGGTCTCCTGACAGGCGAGCTGGCCAGGCTAGAATGTTTGGTCCGGCAATTACGGTGAAGATGGTGGAGATGAGCGATCGCTCTGCTCCGTCGCCGTCGCGTCATTTCGTTGATTATCACGAGCAGGGCAAAGTCATGTATATTCAACAACCGAAGGGTTTGTACTCGGCTTGTTGGGGTGGCCTGATGTCGACGCGTGCCAGCCAACTTGGTGCTAGTGGCACTGTAGTCGATGGGCGCATAAGAGATGTGAACGAGCACAGAGATCTTAATTACCCAGTGAGAGGATACATGTCCCTATATCAAATTGGACCTCATGTCTAACAATTGGCCTTCCTTCCGTCAGGTATTTGCAAGGGATACATCGATTCTGGGATCAAATACGTTCACTCGGGCATCGGAAATCAACATTCCACTTCAGGTCAAAGAGAATCTTTGGGTCAATCCGGGCGATTACCTTGTAGGAGATGCCGACGGCGTTGTGATAGTACCACCCTCTTTGATACAATCTGTTGTAGAGATATGTGAAGAGCGGGCTGAGATTGATAAGAAGACCGTAGAGGCGCTTCAGCGTGGAGAGGAGATGGGACCAACGCTTAAGAAGTTGCGGAAGTTATAAGATACGCGTATCCGTAATAATAACACGAGTGTTATACTGTATGATTTTGATATATGAACATCAAACATGATGCTGTGTATAGGTATATAAATGGAGGGACATGCTAGGCGCTAGATGCAGACACTCGGCTTTTGGCCGCTCCAGATCGACTCAAGTACCTAACCTTTGACTCCTGCCTAGGTACCTCCCTATATAATAACAGTAACCCAACTAAAAACATGGCGAATTTCAAAAGCTATCGATACATGCAACAGTATCAACATGTGTTCATTTCCCGAAAATAACAAGACTTTCCAGGTTCTTGACGCTGCAGCCAAAGGCGGATATAGCGTTGGGGCCTACAATTGGTAAGTCTTAAAGATGCAGGCTTGTAGTGTCACAGCTAATCGTTTGTGCTCTAGTTATAACGATGACGGCGTTCTCGCTGTCATCAGCGCGGCAGAGAACTGCAGGTCGCCAGCTATTATCCAATTGTTCCCTTGGACGCTTAGATTTCAAGGATCACACTTCGTTAAATATGTGGTAGAAGCAGCCCATGCAGCAAGCGTCCCTATAGCTGTACATCTTGACCATTGCATTGAGCCGGCCGATATCCAAGCCGCTTTAAGCTAACCGTTCGACAGCGTGATGATTGATGCATCGACACTGGAGTCGGAGACGAATATACAAAAATGCAAGGAGATGGTGAAGATAGCCAATGCCAAGGGCATCGCCGTAGAAGCTGAGATGGGTCGCATCGAGGGCGGCGAAGATGGATTGCCTACAGTGGACATGGAAGCCATCTTGACCCAACCGAGTCTAGCGAAGGCATTTGTACAGGAAACAGGAGTTAAGTTCCTGGCCCCGGCTTTTGGGAACATCCATGGGGGATACGGACCTAGGGGACCAGAAGCGTCGTGGAGACTAGACCTGTAAGTCATTATAATAAGCTATGTGCCTACAAAGGGATGCCCGAATTAATTCATATCGGTACTGCTTTTCAGCTTGGATGATATCCACCGCGCTATACCACGAGTACCCCTCGTACTCCATGGCACCCATGGGGTATCGGATGAGCTTTTCAGAACGATTCGAGGATACGGAGTATTAAAAATCAATATGAATCGAACTGTACGAGACGACTACACAGACTTTGTTGCTAAGAATGCCGGGAAGCTAGAGCTAACTGCACTGAAAACACAAGCCGTCGAGGTCTACACTGCATCCATTGAGCGTGTAATGCGGCATGTTTTAGGGTCTGCTGGAAAGGCCTGAAAGAACGTCGCCTAAGTGTCTTCAGCTAGGTCACTATACCCCTAACCCCTGTAGCTATAATTTAGTCCCTCTCGGGCATAACCCGAAGACAATTAACGTCCGTCGCCTCACATATAAAAGAAAAGTTCGGCATTATCCCACCTAGTCATTTTAATACGATGTAGCTGTAGTGGTTTTTATGCATTTCAACTCATCAATAAGAATTGTTTCCATATGGATATGAGTGTCGGCTCCCAAGCCGATGGCGAAGAGGTAACCGCTGAACCCGCAGTTCCCAAGCCACCACCGTCACATGGAGCCAATCGAAAGAAAGGAACAAGCTGTGCACGCTGTCGGCGACAGAAAATAAGATGTGATGACATTGTTCCGTCATGTGCGAATTGCACCCGGGTTGGTCAGGTTTGTATTCGTACTCACCTCAGCAATAATGCAGATATCATTAGGTACAAAATTTTGGGCGCCAAAGATGCCTCCTCTAGTATATTAAGAGTACTGACTATAGCTTCCATAGCCATATTAACAACACTGAAGCCCGTCTACGGCTCCTTGAAGATATCGTACGTCGTGTGGCTCCTGAAGAGCTCACCAACTTGCCCGCCACTAAGAACCCAACGTTCAACACAGCAGATCCTTATACCAACCCCCAAGCAACTACCTCGCAGTCGAGGTCGGCCAACGAATATAGTATCGATCTCGAAAATCCAATCGACGAATTAGAATCAGGAGCACATAACTTACGTGAAAATCATCATGATCAACTTCCTTCTCCGTCCAATCGCTCTACGCCTAGTCTGTCTGGCTCAACACGAATCGGGCCACATGAGCCTCTAGCTCATGAAGTTGGTCTCCTCTCCCTCGCCAATTCGAGAGAGTCCAAGTATCTGGGACCATCCTCCGGTGTTCAGTTTGCTCGCTTAGTATTTTCCGCTATACCCCAATCCCAAGGGCTAGCAACCACCTGGGTGCCCTCTCGAGGGGTCGCATCCCAGGCCAGACAGCAAGTCCAACCATTCCCTCTTGACTGGACCTCGGAGGTAGATCTGCAACACTTCATTGATGCATACTTTGAAGCACTTCATCCGCTTCATCCGTTTATAGACGAAGATGCCATCTCCAGCCGGCTTGAGATTCTCTACGACAAGCAATCACCCTTCTTCAGTCCACATCAAATGCCAGATCTCTCCGAAATCGAGTCAACCATGTCCCCGATGTATTCCGTACAAATCTTTCTGATAGTTGCTCTCGGGGCACGTGTCCTAGAGATGCGACTGTCGGCAGACTTCTCATCGGAGAGGTATCTGGCAACTGCACAGGCTCGTATCGAAAGTCTTAGATTGCCATTGCACGACACGACTGAGGGCTTGCAGATCATGCTTCTGCTTACACTCTCAGGTTTCTACTTCGAAAATGGGCCTAATGCTTGGTTCCTAAGCTCAAATATCATAGCTTCCTGTTTGGATATGGGATTCCAGAGACGTTGGATTGAGGCTGTTCCAGGAATGACACCCGATGAGTATAAGCGCGTCACCACCCGAAAGCGCATCAGGAGCGCAATATTTTGGTCTGCATACTCAATCGAGAGGAGCTTGGGCGTGATACTGGGCCGCCCCTTGACTCTACGCGATGAGGCTATCGACGTTGAATTTCCTGGCGAGGAGTCCGTGGCTGGAAACGACAGAGGCGATGTTAGCCCTGTGAGCGGTCCAAAGAGGCCACGAATTGACGGTTCTCAATATGCGGCCGCGCACTACTCTTTTCGATTTGATCGTATAACCGCAGAGATAAAGTTAATGGTATTACACTTCTACTGTCCTTTCTATAATTGTATTCACTGAAATTTGTTTTTATCCAGCTTCACCGGGTGGTCAATCTCCCCGAACACTTCCCATGGCCGACAGACTTACAGAGATGGCAAAAAGAGGCACACACGAGGTGTGATTCTCTACTTAATGAAGCCTTTGCCCATCTCAAGAGCCGTACGCGCCGCGGTTCTGCGGATGTCACGATTCGAAGCCTTGAGCTCAAGTATCACCATGATCTGATGCTTTTGTACAGACCCTCGCCGGCAATCCCCCGACCGACTATCGATTCATGGAAAATCTGCTATAGCAGTGCTGTCAAGACAATTATGATCTACTCTGATCTCCAGCGTTTCTCCAAACTGACCAACAGCTGGCTTACGGCGCATGCTGTATTTATCAGTGGCATTACCTTCATCTATTGCCTATGGGCCCAGCCTCAAATCAAGAGGGAAACTTCACTTGAATCTTTTACTCGTAGCGCAACAGCTTGCACGGCCCTTCTTACCTTCCTTGGCAGAACGTGGAGTGTGGCATCCGATGCTGTAGAGAAGTTTGATCGACTGGTTCATATGACAATTGATTCGTACCAAGCCACTACAGATGCCAAAGCCTCTCAAGCCTTGGATCCCTCCGGCTTTGGTCGAGAAATATCCTCCCATAGCACGGATGTACTTACTGGGTCTGGAGACATGGGTAGGTCTGAGGCTACCGGTGGATATGTTACAAGCGGAGATGGGAACGAGCATGTGTTTGAACCAACAACGTTTTACACAGAGCTAGGTGACATGAGCGCTTGGTTTGACCTAGACTGGATTTTAAGTATGAATACCGGTCCATCTGGGGAGACAATTTCGTACCCAGCACTCTGAGATGCGTTTAGTCGCTTCGCATATCCCTTATCACGTCTACCACAAGCCTAAAGTTACCAGAATTGCCTCGAAGCCAGATCATAATAACTAAGAGAGCATAAGCTAAATTAATGCAACAGCAGTTATGTCTACAGTCGTCAATGGTCTATGTTAATCGTGTTTGGGTGTTTTTGGAACACTACTGCCATCCTCAATCCCAAAATCGATGCTCGCGCTAAGTCAAGCCTTACACCTCGAATATAGGAGTCTGACTTTTAGGACGTTGCAACTCTTTACTCCGGAATCGTGGAAACAGACGATGGCGAATGGTCCGGGGTGGCTCCTCTCCTGATCTATACCCCTTTTCCTCTAGCAATACAGTCTCCACGGGGTACGTACCCGTTTCGAGGACGTAAACGTCCTGCCACCGGTGATAACCCGATTACACCGGCAAAATATCCGATTATGCCTTGCTCCGATCACGTCTCCCAACATATTCCCATCATTAATCATTCTTGCACGGTCCAACTCTGAAGCCGAGGTACGATTTCGCACTATGACCAACTTCGGATATGTCTCGGCCATCGCATCGAGAGCCATGCGTTCTCCAACGCGTGCTTGGGTTGTTCCAGCCAATCCCAAGATGTTACTACACAACTCACAAATCACCAACCATAATCGTCCGTACTCCAAAGCGCTCAGTCAGATGCATGCACAAGCACGTGTCGCCGTTCGTTATCAGGCTCTTGATCCCCCAGTTATAGGAGGGATGAGAAAACCAAGGAAACCTGGTGGTATGTACTAGTATTCGTCACTTTCTGCTTCTCGAAGGTGCTAACAGCGTTTCGCATCAGGCTATCAAGATTCAGGGGCTGACATAGCTTTCAATCTTGGAAACTGTGCCGATATCGATGTGATCACTCCTTTTCCACGCCCGGATCCGGTCCAGGACGTGGGCTGGTGCTACCCCGACACGGAGGAAGGTATTCTACAGGCAGTGGAAATGGGAGCCACGCACATCTGGGCCAATACCATTCTTTTCGCGTCACATCCTCTTCAAACTTCAAGCGCATTAGAGAGCTACCAAGACAGCATTCGGATAGTTGGTTGTGGAAAAGTATGATGATAAGCAATACGTCAATGACCTTTTACGCAAACTAGGTTTCTTCACGATGCCAAAGGCATGGACTATACATGACAATGAAGACATGGGTACCAGCTGTAAAGAAATTCCATACCCAGTCGTTGCAAAGCCTGTTCGGGGTCGAGGAAGTCAGGGTGTTAAGGTCTGTTATAACCTCGAAGAGTTGCTTGCTCATGCACGAGCTCTGCTATCGACCTCATCGTGTATCATCTTGGAAGAATTCCTCGAGGGTGAGGAGATTACGACAACGGTTATGCCACCGTCTCGGTCCGACTCCGAGTACTGGACCCTCCCCATAGTTACACGGTTCAATCACGAACAGGGCGTAGCTCCATATAACGGGGTGGTAGCGGTCACGGCAAACTCCCGTGCCATTGTGGAATCCGAGTTGGACCCAACCTACACCCAAGCTATCGAGGAGTGTAAGCAGGCGGCCCGAGTTCTTGTTGTCGCCGCTCCGATTCAAATTGACGCCCGTCGCTTTAAAGAGTCAAAACTCTCTAAGTTTGCACTTTTCGATGTGAATATGAAGCCTGTGAGTGCCAATGATTGCCCTGCGTTAATGAGGTAGTTATGAGACATATTAATAACCAGCAGAACATGACGGGACCTGGTAGACCTGACCGAGATGACCAGGCAAGCCTAACATTGATGGCAGCGTGTGCTTTGGGGTGGGATTACCAAGAGCTATTAAGGCACGTATTAGATACCTCTCATTCTTTAAGAGATCTGAGGAGGCGAAAGCCGATATAATATAATCTAATACATACATAGTCTGATTATTAACGATTATCAATGAGAAATATCGTTCCTCTCTCAAATCTACACCCATAGTTTGCCTTGGATTCCGAGGATGTGCAAGGAGGCAAGTTAACGGACACTTTAATGTTTTTGATGTATCGGTTTCCATTCTTCCTCACCATAATAAAAGTTGCTCCAGCCTAGGCTCAATCGGGGTTACAGTTCATCGGCTTATGACCGTAGCGTATTATTATCTAAGGTGTTTCCCGGCCTTGATACTCTCTAGGTTGGCGGCCATATTAATTCAATAGATTCCCCTGAAACATTGCGCATCTAAAGTCCAATGCAATTTCGTTCAACATAGGTTCTTTAAGGAGAAACTCATTGATCCAAGCGCCCGTCAGTCCTAACAACATGACGATCGTTCATATGGGTTGGTTCAGGTACCATTCATCAATAAAGCAATAAGAGCCAGCTAATGAATAACTAACCGCGTAGTGTTGTTTCGTTTCAAGGCGGAGGTAACACAGGAGCATAAAGAAACGTTCGTCCGAGAGCTCAAGAAACTGAAGGACCTACCGTGTGTCAAGGATAATCGCTTGATGGTCGGCGGTCCATCCATAACAGACCCAATAGAACGGAGCAAGGGCTTTGAGTTCGCTCTAGTCAGCTATCATGAGGACAGGACAGCGTTGGATGCCTATCAATCTAGTCAGGAACACAAAAGGTGAGTAAAAATGGCAACATAAAAGGAGAGTTGCTGGCACTAAATAGTAAATGATCTTACAGGGTGACGCAAACATACCTCTTCCCATTCAAGGAAGACTTATGTAGGTTTGATTTCGAGGTAGATTGAATGGATGAGGGGATTTGTCATGCAAGGAAGAGGGAATAATGCTTGGGTTCTTAATAAGTACCATCAACACTATTTCATAGACTAGACCTTTTCACCCGGAATAAATGCCATATAATATCAATATAACTTGACGGGATCGTAGACGGCAACCCACTCGCACCCGATGATTACGTCAAGAATAGCCTCATTTAGGAACGTATGAAAAGGGGGCTTATAGACACATTATCGATAACGGTTGGAACTCGGGCTATTGTGCGACACGACAACGGGTGGCTGCTAATAGCTGTGAATTTAAGTTGTTACTCATTTTTCTCCCACATCATGATCGAATAATCTTGGTTTAATATCTTCTCCGTCAGGTCTACCGATTGCGGTGTTCCTTTCAACTAAAACCTGTCCTCGTTCGAGCCATCTAAAGAGGGTGTGTAAGCTCATAAGCATACTACAACATTACGCACACATTACCACCATCGAACGGATCGATCCCACTTCTCGTCTGTTGCCCATATCTTCTTCCCATATCTTCTTCCCATCTCCGCCTTCAGATTCATCTACGGACTCCGATATGTATTTTGATATGTATTCCGACATGGACTCCGACAAAGACTCTGACATGGAATCCGACATAAACTCTAACCCTGACTGCTCGGACTGGGTCAACGAGATCATCGTGGAATCGGAGTTACCCGAAGCGGAGTGGGCTCTGAGAAGTTACAAGGCTGCGACTAGGGAAGCCAAAAGATATAATACTGCGATAACCGACCCGCACTTTAGGGGTGATTATCTTAGCCATAACAACATACTCTTCGACCCTAACTACGATACCGCCCCGCTAGACGTTCAGTTGGTTGTGCAGAGAATTTTGAAGAGAGAGAAATATCCCCCACCACCGGCGAAGGACTACGATTTCCTCGAAACATTCCTGGGTGATGAGGCAACCATAGATGTGAATAGGGAAAACACGAGTACGATAACAGAGGAGTGGGCTCCATTTCATGCCAAGGCAGACCAGCTGCGTAAGAGTAACGTAGCCAGGCCACCATCGCTGTCTCGAGATCAGGCGCCCCGCACCATCCTTGCAGGGGATGAGATGAAGCCATACCTATTCGACTGCTTGTTCCGGGACGCATCAGAGCTTGCTGGTCCTCGCTTCAAGAAGTCTAGTGATAAGATGGTCTATCGAGAGACTGTGCCCCAGATTGAAGGAAAACCAAGGCTCCCTACCCCAACACCCGATACCCTCTGGGGTAGTATACCCACGCAATTCCACCAGCTCGGCTATCCAGACAAAATCAACGACCTTGCCGAGGTCCATCCTTGGCTCAACTTTCCATTCCTTTCAGTAGAGTACAGTTTTGAAGGTGCACAAGTTTCTCTCCCAATAACGGCTGCTCGAAACAAGGTAATAATGGGATGCGTTGCCTGTTCGAATGTTGCGTGGAGATTAAGTCAACATTTTAAGGAGGAGGGACAAGATCCATTACCGACCACCGCCGCTTTCGGTATCATCACCAATGGCACCGAAACAAGACTTTACGTGTCCTGGAAGGACTTCAGTAAGAACCGAGGAGGGCGTTTCGTCGTTGCCGGGGTCAAAATCTATCAGTTGCAAAACTCACAGGAATTCGAAGAACTACGAATGTCCATTCTGAACATGTTCTTATGGGCAGTAGAACGTGAACGGGACATGATGGATAGGGCGAGCTTGGTACGCCACCCGTACTTGCGACATAACATGGAAAATACGGGAGAAGCAATGACAGCGGAAAGCAGTTCACGAATGCAGAATCTCCCGCCGCAAAGCTCCGAACCGATCATAGCCCCAGACTCGGATTCCAAGGCCACCGAGAGCCGTACACCGGCGCAGACCAATCCTCCGAGACGTCGGGGAAGGCCGCGAGGCACTGGGCGAGGTTCTAGCAAAGGTAAAGTACAGAAGTTAAAGGGAACCGCGAAAAAATGAGGACGTTTTTCAATTAAGAATGCAAGCTAGTAACGACTTATGATACGAGGTAATAATACATTAGTTTTATCTCAGGTGACCTTAGATTAGAACATTTCGCGTATATAAGCAGGCTACGCTCACTTTCATTGGCTTAAGCGTTTATATTTATGAAACTTAAGTATAAGAACACGAAGTGTTTTAATTTAAGGTTAGCTCGAAGAAAAAAAGAATTATAATTTTATTTAAACATTAAAAAATATCTTATATTTAAATTTAAAATTTAATTAAATAAATTTATAATTTAAATTTAAAAAAATAATAAAAATATTTAATTAATTATTTAATTTTAAAATTTATTTTTAATTAATTTAAAATTATAATTATTAAATAATTAAAAAATATATTTTAATTAAAAAATTTAAAAGTTTTTTTTATTATATTTTTTTTTAATATTTATTAATATTATTATAATTATAAATTAATTTAATTTTAAAAATAATTATTAAATAATTATTTAATAATTATATATTTAAAAGTTTTTTTTTCGTAAATTAATTTTAATTTAAATAAATATAATTATAATTTAAATTTAAAGTTTTTAATAATAATTAAATCGTATATAAATATTAAAAAATTTTATTAAAAATATTAAATCCCGTTAAAATTCACGTGATTTAATCGCTTTATCGTTATATATAATAATTATAATAATAAATATTATAAGGTTATTTTTATAATTTTCTTTTTTTTATTCTTTAAATTTATTAATATATATTTTTTATAAAATTATCTCACTTTTTTTTAAAATAGCTTTATAAATAATTAATTAGCTTTAAAAAAACTATATTTAATATTTAATAATTTTATTATTAAACTTATAATATTTAATACTTAATATAATAATTAAATTTATTTAGCTTTTTTTTATTACTTTTTTTTTAAAAAAAA
>KZ111563.1:0-303056 GCA_002120315.1 Hypoxylon sp. CI-4A
AAATAAAATAAATAAAATAAATAAAATAAATAAAATAAATAAAATAAATAAAATAAATAAAATAAATAAAATAAATAAAATAAATAAAATAAATATTAAAATTAAGAAAAATATTTAAATATTTTAATTATTTAATTATTTTATAATTAATATTATATTTAAATTAATTTTATATTAATTTTTATATAAGTTTTTAATAAAAAATTTTTTTTTTAATTAAAACATTAATATAGCTTAAAAAAAATATTATTTTTTTTATTTCAGTAATTTAAAGCTCATTTTTAAGTCTTTAAGTTTTTTAATATAATACCCTTTATAAAACTCGGGTACTCGGGCATTTCGATGCGTTTAATAATTATGTAATTATTACGTATAAGTTTTATCTTATAACCTTACTCCTCGCAATCATTAGATCCTCTTTTTAAGCTAGTTTATAAGGCTTAGTTTTCTGTTTCTGTTTAACCAGTGTACTCGCAAACAACAGAGCTGGATCCGGAGGTGGAGCAAGAAGTCAAGACCTTGCTACTCTGCTGTATGTCGATAATGGTAGCGCCGCTGACACCCGTGCCGCTGTTAACACTAGCGCCAGTGAACTCGACGGAACCGAAGTCAGCAAAGCTAACAAGGCTACCACCACTGGAGAAATCTTCCACGATCCATTCAGCATTGGTCTCGCAGAGAGCGTCGGTTTCGCCCGAGAAACTGTGGGTGACTGTCTTGCCTGTGGTCTTGTTCTCGATGACCGCCGTGCCGGCGGACTTGCTGCTAGCCGTAACAGTCTATCATCTATTAACACACCGGGCCTCCATCGCATTGAATCATGCGGGTTTACTTACGAAAGTTAGAGTGTCACCAGCGGAGATGGAGATGCCAGAGAAGTCATAGGCCTGATGGGACAAATTAGCGCTTGTTTGAGTGAAGAGTAGGTTGTATGTCGAAGTAAACAGGGTTGAACTTACGTAGTCCGGGTACCACTCATACCACGCGTCATAGGACACCGATGAGCCCCTTATGTTGAAGTCGACACCAGTCTGCAGAATAGCAGTCTCACAGGTATCGCCATCGATTCCAACCCAAGCCGAAGCCGAATACGTGGTCGAGCTGGAGCCCCCTGAGGGCTTCTTGGGAGTAGGCACGACGATGGTACCAGTTACGGTCTTGTAACCGCTGCCAATGAGGACAGCACCGGCCCAGTTCGAGCTGTACTCAACGTGGGCAGTCTCGTTCTTGTTGTCCGCGTCAAACGTGTTGTCAACACGCTGGATGGTGTTTGAGGCGCGGCCGAGTCTCCTCTCGGCGATGCGGTCGGCGTTACGCTGGCGGCGCATGGCCGTGCCAGGCGCAGCAACGGCCAGGTTGGCGCATAGGAGGGCAGCAAGGACTGAGATCTGCATGTTGAATAGAGCGAAGAGCAGCGATGTATAAAAATACAAGAGCTATGGAATAGACACTTGAGCGAATGATAGACTGGAAACTGGCAACTTTGATGGAGGAGCTGGAGCTGTCGTGACCTGGACTGGGAGATGGTAAATGATGAGGATGATGCGTGGTATTATATAGACGTGGCGTGGACTTCCTAGTGCTTCCAATGTCTTCATACAAGAGGGGAGACAAATTCGGACTCGCGATAGAATCGTAGGCGGCAAGCTGGTCGAAAGGCGCTATCACCTGGACGTGAGTCGAACGAACTGTGTTCTAGACGTTCGCCGTGACATGAGATTGTATATACACCTTCCTGATATACTCAGGAGGGCCGCTTCAGGTGCCAAGATATCGTAAAGGAAAGCCAGCGAAGATGCATCATCTGCCTAGTCTATCCTAGTGCACACCTGGTTTCCATCTTTTGCACTAGGTATGCGCATGCGTGCGGTGCCTGACCAAGGCTGATGGAAAGAGAGACATATTGACCGATTGTCCGCCTATCTATCTGTCAAAACGATCATGCCAATATATCTCGACAATACTTTCGCCGGACGAGGCTAGTCCGGATGCGCAATGCTACTCCGAGCCAAGGCGTGCTGCGGGTCAGAAAGCGACCTTGATTTACCCCAGGAACGTGCCAAGATGACTTGGTCTTTCGCCCATTGGCCGGTCGAGGACTCGTAAGCCTGGGCCATAGAGGAAGGTAGCATTGCCCAGCCGGCTTCTTCAACAGGTATATGAAGTTGATATGTGAGTTGCTAGGTGGGTGTACCGACGGGAAGCATGACTAGTAGCTCAGTTATTAAGTTGTTGTTGTTAAATAACTCGTGATAAGGATAGGAGGGCGCGTGGAGGGCGGCAGGGGAGGGGGGGGGGTTAGTCCAATCGCACGAGACGAGTGGCGTTGGAGAGATAAGGAAGAGAAGTACCGGAGCCGACTCTCGAGAGGGCTCGATCCGACTGTACCAGTAAATGGTATCAACAAAGGGAGTGCCAGCCTACTTTAATATAGACGTCGACGTCTAATTAAGCTTTACTTACTGAGCCGCCAAGTCAATAGGGGATGATTGACAAGCTGCCGCCGAGCAATAGCCAAGTCTGCCAAGTGAGCTTCTTTTTTTCCTTCGAGGTTAGGCAGTGATAGACATTTGGGATGTGTGGTATTCCTGCTTGGCCCATGTTGATCTACGCTCTATACTCTCCAAGTTCTCCTCTCAGCTTCCTAAAACTATCACAAGCTTCCATGAGACAGCATAGTTAACCATCTACCGGCCCTGCCGTCTTAGATCTCAAGGCCCCCCCCCCAAGGCGGAATGCGAGTAGAACCAAATCGGACCGATTTTTCAGGGGTGTAATCAACGCCATCTAACGCCATCTCGAGTCCACCAACCACACGCCTCGATAACACCCCGCGCCCTATTTATTTTACCTGCCTATACCTATCTACCGGAGCTAGCAACGTCCAATGAGAATCGTGCCCCCCCTCGGTATCTAAGCGCCCATGACTGAAAGCGATAGAAACAAGGCGCAGTTGGTTGATAGTGGCGTGGTTAGATAACCGAAGACACTCATTCAAACTACAAAACTATGTTCAAGGTTATCACATTCCATTTGTCTAGTTATGAATCCGGATAATCTGTAAAGGATAGCATACTTCTTTTCCTCTTTTCGAGTTTTACCTCGGATCGTCCCCGTTGCCATATGGTGGTGTCATCCTAGCGATCTTGAGGTGATCCTGGTTATTTGGGCACCGCTCCCCCCCGCTCTTCTGACTCTGCAAAGCTTTCCAGGGATACCGTTAGGGCTGAATGCATCGCAAAAGCTCAGTGTACATGCCGAATGCGGGTTGATGTTCCTGTCGCGTACGAATGCCCGATTTTCGCTCAAAGATACGACGGCGTTCCATTGCCTAGGGTTTGGTTATATTTCTCGCCAAGCAATGATCTGGTATGCCTGTGTCACTCCTCTGCTAGCTACTTTCGTTATAGTTGCTGTCGCCATTCGAAGACCACTTCTGGCCTACTAAGCAACTCATTATTCGCTAAGTGGCGTGACTGAACAACCAAGTAGACCTGGACTGTGTCTGGTCTTACTTCCCAGGCGATGCCTTGGCTGTTTACCTAAGTCAGACTCCCGACATAAGTCCTATGCACCATGATGTTTAGAGACTGAAACTCCGATGAGAGTGGAACTTGATGGCGTACTGTGTGGATGGTTATTGTATATTTGTCAAAATATACTACTTCCCCTGAAATCCGACATCCCCTCGTAGATATATAGTATATTATGTACATATATATACCACGCGTAGGTTCTCTCGCGTGTAGAAAAACTGGTAAGTGCAGCTAGACGGCGCTAGAGCCTTCTCTACTCTTTGCTCTTTCGCTCTGCACAGTCCAGCCATCTTCTCGACGAATCGCCTTTGCTGGAGGTGCAGGTAGGGGCTGGATGCTGTCAGCACCGCTAATCTGACTGTAATTGTGAATTTGCTTCGATGCGTCGTAGGGAAAAATCTCTAAGCCGCCGGCTTCGTGCTCGCTGGGGTTTCTTGCACGGCCGTTCGAGTTCATGGACCTGAGAGATACCTTAGACCGGACACTGGCGACGACGCTAGCAACACTGCGGTTGTCGAAAATTGGTTTCAGTGTTGGTAGGCATGCTGCCACGACACCTACGCCTACTTCGACGTAGGTCCATACCAGGACATTGGTCTCGACGCCTGCATATCGTCAATCAACGTCTTGTCTTCACGAAGGGAAGTTGGAATAGGATTCGACAAACCTCTAGCATCCCGTGCCCCTCCCGTAGTCTCCACGATATCTACTGCGACAATAACAAGACGAGCCGTTCCTGCTGCCGTGGACCTTTGTTTCATATAAGTGGCTTGACTCAAGCTAAATTTATCATTATCCATGCCGACGTACAATAAGCCAATGAGGAAAATGAGCGACAGGAGGACTTTCTGTCGGACGGTCGTTCGGAGTTTCCATATGTCTGGCAGAGGCATAGAGAGTACGATTAGATCGGTGGCCACATCTGAGATGCAATGACCAAGCTGGATTTCCTTGTACTTGTAGCAGACTGTCTTGAATGTCTGGATGGACTTCCATAGATTATCTAGGTTCTTGCCATTGCACTCGAATAGTGTTGCGAAGAAGAATGCGACCGTCCACGCCGCTATTATGATGAGAATCGCGAGAGATGCTCTTCTAAACCAGGTGCTAATGAATATGCGGCGGTAAAACATAACCACGCCGCCCTTGAGCGTCCCAAGTGCGATGCATGTCAAGAGTTGTGAGATGCCACCAAACTGTTTAAATCAGCGACGGGAAAAATCCTGGTATGCCTCATATGAAATTCCCGGGGCTTCTTTGTGTAACTTACCATCGCGATCTCGTCCTCGTGTGGTGTAACAATAACCGCACCTGTCACTGGGTCGAGGTTGGTGTGCGTACCAATACTTCCTCTTGCGGCACCTGTGTAACGCGGCAAAACCATTAGATGATGCAGGATAAGGATGTCAGTCACCGAAGAGATACATACCATATATGAGAATTATACCTAGGCCCCAGGTGAGAAGCTAGATGCGATTAGTCAGTGCACTTCACAAGAAGAGGCTTTAACCCACCATGGCTGAAGAGACGAGCCAATCATCACTCTTCCATCCTGATGCTCTGATGACGCGCGCCTTATAGCGTAGCCCAATGGCGGTAGCAGATGTCAGCATAAGAACAATGGCGACGGCATATATGCCTGCCGGCCTTGGAGATGACACCATTACGGCGTGGAGGTAAGAAATATGAGCTATAAAGATGGCTAGAATAAAGAAATCAGGACAAGAAGGGGGCAGAAATGAGGAACACACTACCGGACTTTATTCCAACCCAACACATCGAACATGTATTATGCATGCTTCGTGCGATGTTGGAACGGCAAGGGCGAATTCGAATTCATTGCAACCAACCTTTCTGATCCTACGCCGATCCTCCAATGATCCTCTTGGCCTCGGTTAAAGACTGCATTGTCACCCCACCACCAAACACACATCTAACTCTCTTCTCTCCCTGCAACATTCACTACTACTACTACTACTACTACTACTGCGAGACGCCATGGCTTCTCAAAAAGATGGCAAAGATTATTCCGAGCCAGAATATACCAAATCGCAAGATAGGGCGAAAGCGCCATTCTATCATTCCAATATCGATCATCGCATGGTTCCAGAGGTATGAATGAGCCTTAATGCACATCGATTTCCTTTTTTCTTTGTCTTTTTTTAAGAAAAAGCAAAAAAACCAACTAACTCGGTTTCTCACAGACTCAGAAGTTGCTAGAAAAGTATAGTCATGTACCGAGGGAACAGCAGTCAGACCACATTCATAGGATTGTTAGTTGCCCTTGATGGGGGGGGAAAAAAATAGGAAGGTAGAAAAATGGGATACGTACGGCGTAGGAGCTAACCGCCGAACCGCAGCGCGACCTCGCCTGGGATATTCGGGCTTACCCCTGTACGGGACTTGGCTCCTGGCTCACTCCGCAGCTGTGTCGCCTGCCAATCTACGACGAGATCCTACAACGTGTCAAAGACGGCGCAACTCTCGTGGACGTAGGAACTTTTCTAGGTCATGACCTGCGTCGGTTGGCTTACGATGGTGCACCCTCGGACAAGCTGTACGGCGTAGACATCGTCAGTCATTTCGATATCGGGTATGATCTATTCCGCGATCGCGACCATTTCAGGGGTCACTTCATTGAGGCCGACTTCCTATCTACCACATCGCCCGAGCTTATAACCTTGAAGGAGCGGGTAGATATCATCGTCATCTCACAAGTCTTGCACCAATGGGGTTATGACGGCCAGTTCAAGGCAGCACAAGCCTTGACTGCTTTCACGAAGCCGGGTTCATTGATAGTTGGTAATCAGATCGGGAACCCTGAGGCACAGGAAATCTTTCTCAAGTCCATCGGGATAGGCGTATGGCGCCACAACCCCGAAAGCCTTGCTAAAATGTTTGAAGAGGTGGGCGCTGCCACGGGAACTAAATGGGAGACACAGGCCTGGCTACGCAGCTTTCCAGACATGGGCTGGGACGTGAAGGATGGAGCGTGGATGGAGCCTAATGTTAGTCTAATCGAGTTCGCGGCGAGACGCATCTCATAATGTATAGCCATAGACTAGGATTGGAGGCAACTGAAATAAGCTACTTCGTTAGGTCGCCGTATATTATATACGTCTTTTAGAAAGCGTTAGTAGGTGAGCTATGACATTACTAAACTACCTACCTAGGTATCTAATGCTACATATACTACATACTTAGTGGCATATAGTTGCGAACTCCCTCTGAGTTCCTCTACTGCTTCTTAGCTTCATGGAGACGCTTTATTTGTGAGAGACTGGGTTAATCTCTTGATTGCTGGCATAAGAGTATCGCTGAAACGTCACTACTCATGTGCTGTTCATAGCTTTGAGCCCCTCCACGAACGAATAGTACGGCGAGCTCGGTGGGCAGTTCATATACTCTGTGAGAGTATCATAGAGTGGATCACTCGGTTCGTGCCGCAGAAAACAGGCCGAGTTTTGGATTGCGAATTCCTTAAGCTGGCCCCAGCTTCGGCACATTCGCTTTGGGGGCATCTCTGTCCGCTGCTCGATATCGAACGGAAGCAACGTGTCGTCGGCCTCACAGACAATATCCGCGCGGATTACTTCGAGGCAGTGCGCAACGTGGTCAATCGTTTGTACTCGAGCGCGGCCCTCTTCCCAATCACGTATGTAGCTGTATATGATTTTCTTTTTTTTTTTCTAGGTTAGAAATCCGACTCGTCCTTGTAGGTATTTCAAGGGGATAACCTACGAGGCAATGCAGGCCATGGTAACTATTGAGCATATACAGCCCTTTCGATTCATCCCAGGGGAAATCTTGGGTGCTACCGAAATGGGAATCTTTCGGGAGCTGGATCACGCCCTGATTAACGTCCCATCCATACCATAACTCGTCAAGGGCCGTCATATTCGAAGTATCGCTCCATTCCGTCTTCTCCCCGAAACTGACAAGCTTGCTGGGCCTCAGACCCGCTTCAAAGATTCGTTAACGAGTTGGTAGCATCATTTTCGAATGAGAAGGACAACTTACCTACAGGCGATCTACATCTGTTAGCAGCGGCGCGTTCACGAAGCCATACCCCGAGCTGGATAGCATTGACAACAAGGGAGATGACGAGGACATTAATGAGAATAAATGAAGGACTAAGTCTCCCGAGTACCAAGTTTCGAGTGCGCGATACTGGCTCTTTCTCGTCTTCATCTACCGCGAGGAGGCCGACTGCCTCAGATGAACTGGGCGAGATAGCATCTGCCAGCATACTCATCGTTACATAGCGTACAAGGTGTGCACTATTCCTAGGTATGGCGGCGAGGGCCTCGTGTAGTTCCAACGTTCCCTGATACCGATTGCTACAGCGTCAAAAATGAAGCACCTCGCTTAGAGGGGTTTCGGTAAGTCACACCGCAAGTTCCTTGCTTCTCTAATCGGTGATTTAAAAGAAACATATTAATACATTGAATGCAACAGTTACATTTCTGTTACCCCTTCTTCTCCTGTCACAGTCTTTACTAGTGAAGCATGCATTCTTTAGCAAGCGAAGATCATGGTGGTCAACCTGTTCATTGGTACATCAGATGCCGAAGGGGCAATGAAAGCCGTCCACGTCTCCATAGCCACGGTCACGCAGCTAGGATAGCTGCCTTACGAACCATAGTGCCCCACAAACACCTCTCAATATATTTCCCAGACTGGAGCGATGGATTCTAAGTGTCCCGGAAAGACGACGTTGGCCAGGATTCGCAGCTATATTAGGACTGCCCAATGGTTGTTGAGGCACTACCTTCCGTCTTGCGTTGTACTAGTGCCGATCAAGCCAGATCCTTTCGGTACTGCGACACATCTAGAGTAGATCTAATGAACCAGCCCCTTCGAGTGTCGACATATGCGATTTGGGATAGGAAGTGGAAGCATCCGGATGGGCATAAATAATTGTTGTCAACACGTATCCCAAATCTATGTTTTGCCCCATCCTGCACCCTCGTGAACATCACTCCAATTACACATTTCCGCATTCGTCCAGACATATCTTCACACACTCTGCAAGATGAAGTTCACCATTCAACTGCTTGGTACAGGTTTCATCCTGGCTGCCGTAGCCGGCGCAGTCCCAACCCCGCCAGCCGGGACTAGTAAGTAGATTGACAAAAGTTGATAGGCCCTCTACTAATACTTATGTCCTTGATATAGCCCCTGATGCCCTGGCTGAATGGGCCAAAGAACATAAAGTTGAAGTTCCCAAGGTGGGAGCTGCTTTCGAGGGAACTGCGGACTACGATGTCTACTGAATTAGGATTTAGAGATATGGACGTGTGAAAGATCGGGCCGGAGGAAGATCTCACATGTCGAAGGCAGCTAGGGGCACTAGGGCCCTTCGGTAGATGATCGTGGTGTGGCGTAAGCTGACAGGCTGCTGTAGGATGGATCTTCTTTTCTCGGCCGTAACTAGGAGTTCAGCGAGCGATTCGGCAGTATACACTTAGTATGCACGTTGGCGGCTCAGTAGTGTCTAGGACAGGGTATATAACCACTCAATGGAGGTCTGTTACATCCCACGAATTGCTTCACCGATACATTGAGAACTTTTTGTAGATCTTAAGTGCAACTATAAAGCTTATCTCTCTCGAGCTTTAGTATTTCTCATGTGAAAGGCAAGGCACATTCGCTCACCTGACCAACGGATGACGCGGTTCTGTGAAGTGACATGGAAATTAACAAAATCCTTCAAATGCTACATTTCCCACTAAACCTGACAAACGACTGGCGTTGACTGTAACATCAGGTCCCTAGATGTGCCTGATCAGCCACGCATTTCCCTTTTCAATAAACCCCTGGTCATCTTTTCCACCAACGAGCTCAGCCCTGTAAACGTTAAGCTTTCGTTTGCATGGTCGTACTAAAAATAAGGTACAGTCGCTAGACATTGTATACATACCCGTGTATGCACTATATAGAGAATGGCTGACCATGGTTGCTGCAGACCAGCCCATCCGAGGCATGTCGACTGCTATGCAATCATCCGCTCCCCAAGATGGCTCCTCGTAATGGCTACGAAGTAGTGCCTAAGGATGAAGGGGATATTGAATCTGGTTCCGCTTCCCCTTCCCCTTTACCTCTCACCTCCGGCAAGAAGTATTTGTATCCATTGATCGCGTTGCTGCTTGTTTCAAACGTATGTACATGGTACGTTTCTGAATGGCGGACGCGTGGACAGTATCGGACACCCGACACCGGTCGAAGTCCTTTTGGTAAACTCCTCCCTTCCGAGGGTCTTCCTTTACTTCCTCGCTGACGCTCAACAGCTGGCCTCGCTTGGGACCAGCCCCTCTCTCTACATTCGGAGAGTCCATTCAACCAGCACAACGAATCATTGAGGGACGCAGCGTGGGACACCATTAATATTGATGCTGGAATGATCGCTGTGCCTCAGTCTTTCGTTGAAGAGAAAGGACTACCGGACTCACAGCGCTTCGTCTGGGACCGGAGCAAGAGTGTGTATTTGCTCAATGGGTATCACTCATTGCACTGTGCCGTACGCACCCATCATCCCTAGCATGTTTTACCTCACGCACTGACTGTCCCCACAGAGATCGATCTACATTTCCTTGACTGAGTTCAAGCGGGGTCTGCCCCAATCTCGCCGGTGGGGGCACATCCTCCATTGTGTAGACCAGCTGCGTCAAGAGGCACTTTGCAACGCCGACGATACCCCGCGTTTCTCAACCATGGACGATCGGCCCGTTACTGGACTGAACCAGATGCGCATGTGTCGTAGCTGGGATAAGCTCGAGGAATGGGCTCGTCAATACACGGCTTGTTACCGGTATATCAACCAGACTGCATCCTACAGCGAAGTGCCGCAGGTCGAACGTTTTGTCTGGTGCCCCAAGGACTCCCCCTATAAAAAGGAGGTAGAAAAGGTTTTTGGAGACATTGAATGGGATGAGAATGGGTTTACGATATCGGAGCCGGAGCAGTAGAGGGTTGTCGATGAATGGTACCGTACGAGTAATACTGTCACTGACTTTCTTGGTCCCCTATTTCGACTAATTTATTGAATGTCTATTAAGACATGTAGACTTAGTATGATTAGGCATACAGTCCGATGATACCCAGGTTTGATGTCTAGGTAGTTATAACGCGGTGGTTCAATGTTTATCGCCCGTAGACTGAGCCGTGTCGCTGTGCACATGCTGATGAACCTTCTCGACATCGATGGCAGTTTCACTTGAGCCAAACACTACTCGCGTAAGTAAGCTATCTCATACTACGATTGATATGGGGGACTTACGAGCTTCCATTTCTTCCAAGGACTTTCCTTTGGTCTTCTCAGATGATTAGTACATACAATCTCATGGTAGTGGCTCATGGAGCATCTTACCTCCTTGATGACAAACCATGCGTAGATAACCAAGGCCCAGTTGAAGATGCAGAACATTAGGAATGTTCTCCAGCCAATGTTGTTTATTGCATGTGGTGTGATTTGAGAGAACACAAAGTTGAACAACCATTGGGTAGCCGTTCCCACTAGGAAGTGTTATTAATCGTCCTGTCCCTCAGTGAGAAAGGGGAACAATTACCTGCAACACCCGCCTCGCGTATCCTGGATGGAAATATCTCGCTCATGTACAGCTGCGAAGAGTTAAAACATGCTGAAAACACTAACAACTCGGATTGCTTACCCAAGGCACCGGTCCCCAGGAAATGTTGTAACCCACTGCTCAAGGTGATTAACAGCTGGTTTCCAATCATGAGACATAGCGGGAAATACTGACTTGCTTCGAGATAGATCATAGCCACCGCCGCAGCACCGGTGCTGGTTAGAGATTGACCGGCAACCGGAGGGTGAGTGGCTGTCAAACATGCGATGATGAGCATATAAGCACCCATGAGAAACGCGCCACCAAGTAGGGATCCGCGACGCCCGATTCTTTCAACGAGGAATAACAAGAAGAACAAGCACGAGACAACCTTGACGACCCCAAAAAAGCCGCTGATTAGGAGCGAGTTATCGCCCGCACCAACCGCTTTGAAGACCTGAGGAGCATCTGAAGAAAGGAGTTAGCATACCATATGAAGCTCCACTACCAGGGAGCGGGGGTTAGACTTACAATAAGCCAAGCTCGTGTTGCCAGTCAACTGTACACCTGCGTCCGATGTAAGTTATTGAACGATATGCTGGCCTAACCAAGTTTTAGCTCTTACCAATCTGAATAGTGATGACGATAATGAAACGCCAGCGGTTGACTGGAAGCAGACATTCTTTCCAGGTGAGACCTTCAGTAACACGCTCCTCTTCACGGATACCTGCTATAATCTCCGCGAATCTGTTACTCTTGGTTAGCTATGGGGAAGACTAGGCAGGTAGACAACATACTCTTCTTTCACCTGAGGACTGTCACCGCCACGGACCCATATGAGCGATTCCATCGCCTCCTCAGTTCTCCCCGACTTCGCTAGCCATCGAGTACTCTCCTTTGTAAGCAACATACCCAGTCCTAAGATGCCACCGGGGACGAGCTATTTGCATCGCAGGTGTCAGTGGGGAATGAGGGCGAAGGAGGAGGCAGTAGAATGAGTGACCACGAACCTGGAGTCCAATAGGGATCTGCCACTGACGAGTTACAGGACCCAAATGTAGGGAAACAGCGTAGTCAATCCAATACGATGTCATAACACCTAGTGTGAAGAAGAATTGGAACATGCTTCCTAGTTGACCTCTGATTTGCTTTGGGGCCATCTCCGCGCTGTACACTATACACACAAAGTATGAGTGGGATTGCCATTCCTGAGGGATTCACAAACTAGGAAGAAGAGAGGGTTTGCTCTGCTTACTTGGAATGATCACCGTAGCCATCCCAACACCTATCCCAGAGATTACGCGAGCAACGTAAAATGCGGCCAAGGAATGAGTGTTGATAACTTGTATGATACCGCCAATGCTGAAAATGAACGAGGCTAGTGCAAGTGACCACCGACGCCCGAACCGGGCAGTGAAGGGCCAGACGAAGAAGCACGAAAAGAAAGCTAGAATTTGATGATTAGCAATTGTGCTCTTCTCTTACGGCAGAGGAAGGTGAGTCAAAGCAATACTTACCACCAGCCTGCAAGAGACTTGTCGCATTGGAGCTGACATTTGTTTGGTTCGCCGCGGTGATGCGGAAGTCGTCCTTGAAAGATTGTAAACTAAGGACGCCACCAACAACACCTGTATCATATCTAGACTTGATGTGAGACGTGGTTTATAGGAGAATAGACAACGGGGAGGGCATTTGAAATTGTTGTTATCTCGTGTCTACGAGACTAGGCATAGTGTAGATGCTGCACAACTTACGCGAACAAGAAACTGCCAGTGCAGCAGAGAGCAACCAGATACCAGGCCCTAAATGCACCTAGCTTTTCTCCCATGATTTCTGGCTGGTTCCTTATCTCGAGCTTTCAGATTTACTTAGAGCTGTCCAAAAAGTAGCATCAAGATTACGTCGTAAACAGTCGATGCAGAATGGGTCGTATTGTTCCACAGTAGATACGAGCTTTCGTCAAGACCCAAAGATCAACCGAATGATAGCAAGGGAATCAGTAGCATAGCTCCCGAACAGTATAGTTCATAGGATGACGGTCTAACATATATACCTTGCGCACACATGAACAAGTCCGAGTTGACATAATTTGACAGACAGACAGGCAGGAAGAGCACTACTATGTAACACTAGGCGATAGCAGTGTCGGCTAACAAACCACATAGCAAGGACTCATGCCATTTTTGGTAAACAGCTATGTAAGAGACGTACCAGGACGTCGACGGTACGTACTGTGTTGTATGGTGTTACCTATTATCGAAGTAGAATGAAGTATGTAGGTAGGTATGTGAAGACTCGCTTGGAGAATAGCACTGATTTCGTTTCGTTTCGTTTCGTTCCTTTTGTGTCATTCGCGCTAAGAATTGCGAGCTCGTACCCCTGTGCCTTCAGCCAATTGCGTGTCCTACGTGGCCCGCTTGGCATGATGACAGGATATTAGTAGCCTGATCCTCCTGTAGGAACTCAGAACTGTAGCTTGCTCATCAGTTCTTCTATTCCCTTACGCGCGTCTTTGAGATGGAATACCAACTTCCATCACCTATGTGTTTGGTATAGGCTTGTATCACGATGTTTCTCCTGGGCGTCCCGACGGATTGGATTAGCCCTTCCATTATGGAAAAGGTCTAGATTAGTCGGGCTTTATTCATCTGGCAATGGAAACAAACTAGTACGCATTGTGACCTTTCCTATTGGATCCCCCACAAACTTGATTCCGGATGCCTATCCTACGTCCCCGCAAAGGACCCTGGTATCGAACGACGTATTTAATTAGACAGAACCCCCCCAGGTAGCTCCACCATGTGGTTGCAGCAAAGTGGGATTGCATTGCGTCTTGCTTACGGTTCTCGGCTCTGTCGGCCTATTTAACTAATGATTGGGTACTTGAACTCGATCCATCTCCTCGGTCTCGAAGATTTTCGATAGCTAAAGGACCGAAACGTTACCAAAGATCGATCCCGCCTCAGCTGACTGCGCGTGTTGGCTGTGAATCTGCGGCTTTTACCAAAGGGGGGCATCCAATGGGAGATGAGTAGGGGGCCCATCCGACGGCAGCATTCTTGCCACCAATGACCGAGGCTCTGCGACCTCTGCGGCCTTTGCAGGTTTCTGGCGACCCTCCGGAATCTCAGAGCCCGCAGCTCAGATCGGGACCGATACCTGCATCTTTATCCGTATCAGACCCGTTGAAGAAGCGTGCAATATGCTCTCAGTGCAGGATAAGAAAGGTAAGCAACGGCCATAAAACGTCTAAAATGACAACGTACGTGAAGTAAATAAACAGGAGAGGGGCTCATGCATATCTCCATTTCTCTCAGGTACGTTGCGACGGAAGGCCCAACATCTGTCAGAATTGTGATCGACTTGGTTTCGAGTGCTCGTTTCAGCAGTCCCCTGGCACGTCGCCTGGCCAGTATGTCGTGAAGTTACCAGAGAGGCGGCGTCGTATGCAGGCTTGCAACCAGTGCCATTCCAAGAAAACACGATGTCTTGGCGAGTTGCCCAGTTGCTCCAGTTGCGTTCGAAAGAATCGTGTTTGCAGCTATCCCAGAACAAAGAAGCACGGGTCTACCTCCCATGGGCACGATCTAGCCGATATCACGGAAGCCGACGGTGCTTCCACATCGCAACGTGATGGCGATGCGTCCACTGGTCAGGATATTGAAATGGCCTCGGTCGAGGGATCTGCTCTTGACCATCACACGGCATTGGGTCTAATCGAAGACTATTTCGAGCATCTATATCCCTTGCCGTCATTCGCCTTCCTTCATAAGGCGACCGTTCTCCAACGATGCAGAGATCAGACAATGAACGAGACGCTGCGGCTAGCCATCTGTGCCGTCACAGCGTTGCAGCTCCAGCGTACTTCGTTATGTCCTGACCTGTGGGCTCAACAGGCTGAGCAGTTAATACTGCAGCAGATAGGGCGGGCATCTATCTTTCATCTGCAAGCACTACTGCTCGTAATTCGCTACAGAATCGAAAGTGGCGACTTTCCAACAGCATTTATGCTGGCTGCGCTTGCAGCTCGAACGGCTCTAGCTTTGCGTCTGAACTACGAACGCCCCGAGCTGTCCGACGTTGCGCAAGAAGCACGGCGACGTTTGTTCTGGACACTCTACTTGTTAGACGATTTCTTTTGCGTAGGTCTCAGAGAGTTTGAACTATATCCAGAAGAGACCATCCACCTCCAATTGCCATGCGACGAGGAGTATTTCGAAGCAGGTCGGTCCGTACACACTGGCGGCCTTCGAGCAGGACTTGGAGCACCTGGGAATCTGAGTGTTGGGCTGCGTGGCGCCTTTCTCCGCCTCACTTCTATACGACGGGCAGTTATGAGGTAAGAAAAGAACTGTTTTTACAATCCTTAGAGCGGTTCGCTCTCCCGTCTACAATCTCTTAACGGGCTGTAACATTAAGCTTACGCACCCTCACAGGTTTAATAGGCGAGTTGGGCTGGGCGAGGAGCTATCCTCGACGATTGGTGAGAGTATCCATCGTTTCGAAGAGGAACTCAGATTGCTTAAAGCGACCCTTAGGCCACCGGATCAATATTCAATATCCAGCCTCGCTTCCTGCAAGTGGCAAGCGCAATTTGTGATGCTACACATGTCGTGGCATCAGTGCCACTGCGATTTATACCGACTGGGCTTAGACGGCTACAGCGAAGCGGCCCCCTCTCCGGTTCTCCTGGCGCTTCATCCAAGAGATCGGGTCGCTATGCAGTTCCAGTGCTTGGAACATGCCGAGGGTATAATCAGGATCGTCTCCGATTTTTCGACTCATGGGAACGGCGAATTGTTTCTCGACCGTGATGCAGCAGTTTGCGCATTTGAGAGCGCACGTCTTGTCATGTTCGGTTCCCGTATAGCCGGAGCTGTCTCAAATCTGGATGTGGCGATTAATAAAGCCAAACTATCGCTCAATCTGATTACGAGATTCTTCCCTTACTCTGCGTCGACGCAACCATTAGTAAGTGAATTCATATGTGCCAACCTAGCCGATCTTTCCGCGAGAATGCTGACAACTTGTAGCGAAAGGACTTGGAACGGTTGATATCGAGCTATTCGGTCCGTCTCGCCTTGCAGACACAAGAGACTTTTGCTGAGCCGGATCCGCCATCGGCGCGACCCTCGACAAAGGTCTCCTCGTACGCGAACTCACGCCAGCGCCTTTCTGTTCAGAGCTTATTGCTGCAGTCGGACTTCGTTGATGATAGCAACGAGATAGCGGGTCCGACACAATCGAGCGAGACTCAGTCACTCCCGAACGGCATCTCGGCTAATGGTCAACGGGGTTATGTGTCTGGATCAAGCAGTGAAGTAGCTGCTGCTACGAATACACCCAGAAGTTCAACGTGGAGTTCAGTGGGCCGGACAACACCAGATGATCAGGCTCCGCCATCAAATGCGTCTCTTGATGCCGGACGGGAAGATGCAGGGCTCATTTTCAACCCTTGGATGGGATTTGCTGGCTCGGAAGAGATGTATGGGGTCCCTGGGAGACCCCCGGGGCTCGACGACGAATTCTAAAAATGTGTGTGACTGTAGCTCTAGTTTATTAAGATAAGTAGGTTGAATGTATATGACATCTTAGTCGCTACATGTTCTAGACAGAATTTAATTACCAATTATAAGCGAATTGCAAGGGCTCTTGGCTTAGGTTCGCGTAACGTCTCTACGGAGCCATGGGCCGAACACTTTCAGCATCGTCTCTTGTGTATAAGCGTAAGTAGGTTAGTAGTAGTAGTAGTAGTAGTAGTAGTAGTAGTAGTAGTAGTAGTAGTAGTAGTAGTAGTAGTAGTAGTAGACGAGTTGGTTGGTTAGATACTGCTTTATTGTGGTAATTATTAGAATTGCTGCTATTTACAATCCACTGGTAGATTTACCAGTAGATCTCTCGGTCAGGACGAGGTTATTTCCGGTAGCCATCCACTAGGTGTCATATCCAGAAGATAACTATATCCCCTTTTCACCAGTGATAGACCCTTTATGGCTGAAAAGAGTCGTAAGCTGTGGTAATTCTCGAATCTACGGTGGCGCGCATAGCACTTTAAAAGTGCCACCACTTCGTTTATCTCCAATTACCTCTTGGCACTGAAGTCCTGCCACCTTGATGACTTTAGGTAATCTCAATAGCCATACTTGGCCCTTTCCCGGACTCATATGGTAACCAACCCTCGACGGTCCGTATCAATCAGTATGGCTTTCAACGTCGGCATCCGACGTATGCAAGTCGCTAGTCTCGAGGTCACCATCGTGGTGAGGAGGCTGCTGCGGGGATGTCATAGAAGCTGTCTCAGTAGCGAAGTCACCCGCGCTATCGTTGTCACGTGCCACAAGCACTGTTGAAAGCGCGGATCTCTTCGAGGTTGGACCATCTATATCCCTAGCTCCCACAGGCGTTGCGGGTTGAGAAAAGTCGAAAGAGTCGGGTTCTGTAGAGGATAGTACGGGGCTAGTTCTTGGACCTGTTTGCAATATATGGCCCCTCGGAAATTTCTTCAATTTTATCTTCGGCTTCGCGCGGGAGCGGCGGAGCGTCATCTCAAGACGCTCCTCTTCATCCGTGTCGTCATCGGTTATTTTGTACGGATTCTCATGGACCGGACTGTGGTGAGCTGGATATAATAGGTTACTACCACTCGATCGCCTGTGGCGATGCTTCAGCTTTTCTTTCGCTGAAGGAGATCCGGGGTAAGCTAGTGTTGGAGCCAGGGGTTCATGGCTCTCACCACGTGTCTTCGCTAACGAGCCCGTCGCCATCCTTCGCAAGTCAACTTGGCTTCGGCTGAACACAACACGGGCTCTCAATGCGTGGACTGCACGGTCCAATGCAAGTTCAATAGCACATCGGTCACGTATGCGAGACAATTTTGGCCAGGTCGCACGCTCACCTAGCAAACACGATCGCATCATAAACTCGGTCGTCGGATTCTTTAGAACTTTGGGCAGATCCCAAACGCCCATGGCTGGGAGTATGTTAATATCGCCGGAGTACTTTTGGCTTAGAATCGACCGTAGCTTGCTGACAAGAGTCGGGAAGATACCAATCTCGGCCATAAATTGCATCCTGTGTAAGGCTTCGCTCTTGGCTAAAGTGCTAATGGTGCGTAACCAATCTGACTCCTCCTTGTGAACAGCTTCGTGGCGAGCACCAGCTGGCGGAAACAGCACGTCGTCTTTGGCGAGAAATGGAACGACGTGGGGGTTGACCTGCGAGACGATGAAGTGGTTGACGTTGAACATCTCAGCAAGTCTCGTCATCGGAAGATCGTTATCGACAGAGCCATCGATCCACATCTGCGGAGTAGGATTCCACGTACTATGGTCACCTGTCAGGGGATTTTTGACCAGCAACGGTGCAGCACTATAGACGAGCGGAACGGAGCATGAAGCGGCAACCGCAGACCATATCATCACGTTGGGTGCCGTGACGTAGTTTAGTAGTCGTGGTAACTCGTATATGGAAGCTGAGGAAACGCAAATGTTGCATATCCTTCTTGTGCGATTGTATGCTTCTTGGAACGTGATATCGCCAAGTAAATCTCGCATTACACGCGTCAAGTGCTTAATATCAGACCAGTTGCCTTCGGTAAGGAGTCTCCGTAAATGGCCCAGGAGACCATCTTCGTTGCCCTCTTCTTCAAAAACAGCCAGGTCACCATGTGGAAAGTCTTCCAGCAGCTGGGGGATCTCATCATCTGTCCTGGAACAGACGACAGAGCAGACGATGGAACCGGCAGAGGCGCCTGATATGATGCGTGGTAACAACTTGGCTTCGAACATGGCTTTGAGAACGCCAATATGGGTCATACCAAACGTGCCGCCACCGCTAAGCAGAAGCGCGCTCCGGCCGAAGCTTTGTCGAGCATAGAGCACAGCATCTAACAGATCTTTCGGTTCTAAATCTTTGGGGAGACGATGCGTGCTCTGCTCTACTACGGTCGTAATAGTCTGCAAGGTAGATTCGACGTAGCGCTCTATCAACTTCTTAGTCCCGCGATACGAGTGACGGTAGAGGTCTATGTTTCCCATGCCGCCGAGGTCGCGAGAGAGAGCTGTTCGGATGAGATGTGTCATAGCGACTATGTCATGATTCGTACGAGCCTGGTCGAGCTCTTGCAAGCGCGCTTCCAGGAGATCAGGGTTGTAGTCGCCGGTCGATGTATCGGCTTTCCATTCTTCGTTGCCCTCGAGAATGTCGAGCTCGTGTGCTGTTATATCCCACTCTGCAAAGGATTCGGCAGCCTGTAACCGCGCGGACAAGATTTGTTTGCGTTCCTCGAGCCGTTTTCTTTCGGCCCTCTCTTCATGTGTTAAGCCATCCTTGAGATAAAGGAGGCCATTTACCGCCCTAGATATAGGACCAGCGTTGTATGATGGACCGGTCGTTCGTCGTTTGCCTCTCTGGGGGTTCTTGGGATTGGGGGGTTGGAGCGAGGGGATGGATGGGTAGACGTCTACAATATGCGACATGGCGTAGGTTCTATGGAGGGCACCGTCACTTCAAGGTGATTGCCGGGTAGGAATTGCATCCTAGCTTGTATGATAGCGAAACTATTGTATGCGGTGGTGATGGTGATGGTGATGGTGATAGTGATGGTCGTTGGGAAATTTTGGGTTGTCGATACCTACACGGCCCTCTAGTTTCGTACGCGTATACTTGAGATTAATAAAAAATTAAATAACAACAACAACAACTACTACATGACTAACAAGTCCAAAAAATAGAATAATAATATTAAGATAAATAAATAGATCGTGGTGTGAAAATATATTATTATAAGACACAACGTTCGTCGGGCAATGTACCTGCTGCTGTACGTAGGCCTGTCAATAATTAATTATGTACATTGTAAGTGGAAAGACGGGAGGATTTAAGAGGCTGGGAACCCAAGATTTCATTTTGCAGCAACCAGGAAAGGTAAAGACGTCAGATTTGCGGGAACGATGCGGGATGCCGAACCATGTGAGCAATAAACGTTGAACAAGTGAGATCAGGTGGGTCATTAATGAGGTAGGGATCAATTGTATTGGGCTTAGAGCTACATAGTACATGTAAGTTGACGAGCTAGGAGGTACCTACGTATGTAGAAATACTAAAGTCGGTAAAGGCATCATCCGGACATGCAGCTAGATGTTGGGGTTTATGAGGGGTAAAGGTACCGTGGCACCCACCGTGCTGGGGTAGGGAGTGATCTAGATTCATCCTATTTGGCACACATGCATCCATCTCCAACAATTGCATTTATTTGAGGACACATGATTGTGACCATTCTTTGTACTGGATAGAAAATAAGCTCAGCCGAGGTGAGCTACCGTACTTTCTACTTTCTGTCAGAGTAGGGCGCACCATGAAACTTCTCCTGCTATAGAAATCTACCTACCGACCTGTATGTAAGTATGGTACCAACTCAAAGAATAACCGCTGCAATACCCAAAAAAATATTCGTATACATACGGCAAAACGAGAGAAATATACAAAAAACAACATCGTATCCCAGTCAATGTCCGCTTACGAGCCCACTGGCAAAAGAAAAGACTGCATCTCGAAGTTCAGTAAAGACACCCTCTTCTATCCAAAAGTGTCCGGCGCCCGAAACTTCTACGTGATGGAACTGAGACCCCTCCGCATCGCTTAGTTGCCGGGCCCAGTCACGCATCTTTCTCAGGGAGAGAAAATTGTCTATATCCCCATATATCGTGAAGGTGGGATTCTTTGCTAGTTTCACTTCGGCCTCGCTCTCCTCTCCTCCCGTACCAACCCCGTAATTCTTGGTTGATGAGACAATTCCTCTCTTTCGTGACCAGCTAGAAAACGGGTTCGGGAAGGACATAGTGGCTAAATTTGTGACGACACCTAAGGGAGGTGACACTAACAAATAAGCACTACGAAACCTGAGCAAATTGTCCAGAGTCTCTAGACATGTCTCCTCGTGTTCGACATGTCCGCCTGAGCTTGTCGAATGATAGGAATGTTTCCTATGCACTAGTTTATGTCGGGATAGTAGTTCTCTTACACCCTTTCGTATCCTCTCTTCTCGGTCGGGGGAGTGCATCCGTAGCTTGCCTCTTCTCTTTGGTGATGGCATTTCCTCATCACCACCTACACGCATGCCTAGTGATTTTCTCGGTGAAGCAGGAGTGGCGAACATGATAACTTGCTGCTCTGCAAGATGTTGGGCTCGAAGACGAATATCTGCAAAGGCAGTATTTGTGGCAGGCGAGACAAAGGGCAACAGAATCGAGTCGAGAGGAGGGAGCTGAATCGTGACCATAGCACCGTATGAATATCCGCATTGAAGTAGAATCGGTGGTGTGTTGTTGTTCATGATCGTAGCATGATGCTGGGGAGTGTGCAGATGGTGTACGTAGTAGACGAGGAAGCCAGTAACCGATATGAAGTCGGCACGTTCTGGTCTCGAAGTCCATGAGGTCCGTCCTTGAGAGGGGGATGCACCTCTATTAATTTCAACAAGATACCGTATTAGTATTGTGTACCTAACGTACAAAACCCCATCCGGCCTTCTCCAAGGGAAATGCGAACCTGAAATTGAATGTTGCCACCACGAAGCCGAGGTGAAGAAGCGCACTGGCTACAAGATGGACAATTGGATCATTATAGGATCCCCCAAGAGGTGCGTAAGGGTGTGCAACGACGGCAGCATGGCGTTGCCAAGATTTGTCTGATGGACCGGGAGGACTGTTCAAGCAGGCTGGATGGTAGATGCGGCAGTCGAGCTTGGTATGATCGTGGATGCTAGGGAGCGAAAAGCTCAAATTGGGCCGCGGAAGCATTCTCTAATTCGCTTGGATGCAAGACAGCAGTATGATAAGGCATGATGATGGACTCGGAGAGCCCTAGGATGGTGGAGTAGCCTATCATGAGACAAAAGCAAACAGAACTAAAACATACTCGTTTGGCGCGACATTTTGTATCAAGGAATAGAACGAGTAGTGTTGGGTCGACGACAAGCAAACAAGCAAGAATGAGAAGCAGTGGAAATGGTTCTTCGAGAGACCGATTACGTAGGTAGATGCACATGCTGATTTCCCTACAGGCTAACCGCATTTGGTAGTTAGTGTCAGTACCCCCCTACAATTGAAGTTACGTACATACGTGTATATGTACAGTGCATACATGTATATGTAGCTCTAGATAGGTACCTATGTATGTATATGGAACTAAGTACCTGTCTGCCTGTTTACATGCATAGGAACCCTTATGGTGGGCTTATATGTATTTACCTAGAAGTAGAGTACATACATCCTATCGAATGTAGGGGTTAGATGTCCACCACATCAAAATGAGAGAGAGAAATAGATGACTTAAAATATGGCATCAGTTGGTATCGCAACTAATTTTCCCTCTAACTGAATTGAGAATTCTATACACACACATGCGTCCTGCCAGACCCCAAAACTCCTACCTAACCATGATACCATGTCTCGTTCCCAAGTATGCTATTTCAGTGATATCCCTCCCGATCCATTTGGGCTGTTGTAGCTTAAGGTATCCTTCTTCTAAGAGCCTGCAATTCCCAATCCCACTCGAGACCCAAGTCTTTCTTGTCGGCCGCCATCGCGTTCGCGATCAACTGTAGCTCTCATCCGTCTGCCCTCCATCAAGCCCCTCAATCCTCGCTTCTGAAGTCCAATGACACTGCTTAGCTCTCCACTCCAAACCTCTCGGAGGACTCCACGCTCGCTGTCACCAAGCTCGCTACTCCACTCGCTACCTGACACGCTAGTCGTAGCACTGAGATCTTCGGGGTCAGGTCTAGTTCTCGATACGCTCGTATTAATGCGGAGACCTTCGAATGCGCCCACCGCTTCGTCCGTACTGGATTGTGATACCGACATCGACCGCTCGTGGAAGGGACTGATGGATCCGCCGAGTATAGAAGAGTCACCACCCATATAGAAATTGGGATTCATACTACCATCAATTCCACGTCCTCCACCTGCTGCCATGGCCGTGGCGTTGAAAACAGCTGCCGCGTTACGTGAATCGAGACGAGCATGCAGACGCTCGACGACAGCCTCCAGAAGACCGTCTATCTTGTACGGCCGCGCAATCTGTAGGAGCGAGCAGAGGATTTGCGGTGTGCAAAGTGGTGACGACGGAGGGGGTAGCGCTGACGTGTAGAGGAAGTGGAGGAGAGCCTGGACAGTTGGGCAGGTATGCGGAAGGTATAGACATCTGGGTCGGGAATTTGGTGGTAGTGACGCGGGCGTTGGCGCAGAATTTATTGTACTGGGATCTGCTGGGCCATTGCTACCCGCCACTGAGGTGCCTGCTGTGCTAGTCTTCAGAGACCCAGCCGACGAAGGGTTGTTTGCTGTAGTAGCCATCGAGAAAGTGCTGTCCCCAGCACTCCTGTTCGACTGTGTTATTGTTATGGTCGACATGCGTGCACCCGCTTGCCCCGACATGCCCGTTCTCAGAGTCGCCGAGTCGCTACCGTCTTGTGTAGCTGCTCCTTCGCGTAGCAACTGTACGAAGTAGGGCCCCCATCTCCGCGCAACGATACGGGAATTGATAGGAATGCGTTCTCCGTGGAAGCACAAAATATCCATATCCGCTAGCTCCCTCAGCCCCAAAGCTTTCTCACCCAACTCTTCCGCCGCCCTCGTATGCGATCTACCTCCGCCAGTCCACCCTGCTTTCCTGGCTATACTCAGGCCAGGAGCCGTGAAAGGACTACTTGCAGATATGAACCCGGATAAGGGTGATGTCTTTCGAGGGTTATCGTAGAAGCCGAAGGCTTCCAACTCGACCATGCAAACGTTGGAAAAATTGATCCTACGATGGTTGTAGTCGTCCACCAAACTGCGCTTTCGATTACCCAGGATGACGAAGATATTCCGCCTATTCCACAAGACACCCCTATTCCAGCTTCCTTGGCTGAAGACACTACCACCAGTATCTATGCGTACCCAAGTCAGATTCCTGAGATCCAAAGCCCACAAGGCATATTCCTGCTTGGAACTAGTTAGGTATGTGCCGCTCACGACGAAGTACGTGTCAATGATACCACCGTTCGGAAATCGAAGTCCTGGAGGAGAGTAGGTTCCCGACATTGGCTTCTCAGTAAGTGAGCCATCAGATGATCGAACTTGTAGCTCAAGCTTCACATCCAGGAAATTGTAGTTCGAGTAGATAAGCATCGATGAGCCTGGTTCCTTGGCCCCCTGGCTTATTGCGCTCTCTTGGCGCGAATTGTTGGTATTGGGCTTGCCAATCTTGGCGTTTACGCTTGGCGGGAGAGGAGCTACCACACTACGATACGCACCACATGACTTCCCGAGCGGTTGCGTCGAAGTCCACTTGAGGCTACGAAGGTTGAATACACTGATCTGTTCGATGTAATGGTTCGCCCCATCCTGGCCGCCCACTACGACCATCTCAGCTCCCCCGGCACCATCTATGTTGATACCGATCCTCCCTTCGTTCGGATTTCCGCCAGAAGGGTTGTGTTGGAGGGCAGATAAAGGCGCCTTGTGAGAGGAAAACGTGGCGGAAGAAGGTAAGATGGTTGCGCAGTGAGCATACCGGCCCTGTGGGGCGTCCTGAGAGGGAATGTACGTCCATTTCTTAGTTGGCACATCATAGATATATATATCAGACATCACCGTCACTTCTGGTTGCTGGTCGGGGGTTGCGGAAGTAGGTTGTGTGGCGGTAGGTGACATGCCTCCGTAGCAGACCATCTTCGTGTCTCCCAGAGCACACATGGAATGAAAGTAGCGGGGCGGAGGGATATCACCGGCAGTTTCAAGCTTAGTCCAATGCCTCCGGATGAGGTCCAACTCGTATAAATCTGATGTAAGGGGAGCTGGTCGACTTCGCGACAGAATTCGTCCACCGAAGACATATAGCTTGTCTCCGAGGATAGTCGTCGTCGCTCCTACCAGGGGACGAGGCTCTTGACCTGTGGTCCGATGGACATTGCACATTAGTCCAGAAAGATGAGCAGAAGATCCCGAGGTCGCTGGCGTGCCAACCGCGGTACCAAGTGCCGGGGTTCTACTCGTCGACGCAGCTGGCGGAGAGGGCCCAGCCGAGAGCGGACCATTACTTCGAGGAGTCAGATTATCTCTCTGGTTATCCCCGCCATCGTTCCTCGAGGAACTGGCTATGCTGCTCTGGCTACTACTCATATCAACTCCCCCGCTATACATCTGGCTCGCACCGCCTGGCTCCATGGTATTTTCCTTACTATCCGCGTTCGCTTCGTCGGCGGGTTCGCTCTCGACTACAGAAGGGAGGCTATGTTGTAGTAGATCTGGAGGGGCCGAGGGACTCAAGGGACTTGTCGCAGGAGACAATGAAGCTGGAGGAGGTGCAGGAAGTGGTTTCTCGAGACTATTCTGCAAACTCAAATTCCTAGCATGATGCGCAGGTACCGGTCTCGGTTCGAGTGGTGCTGAGTCAGGCTCAGAAACCCCAGGCGTGGCGGTGAAAGCTGCTTTGAAGGCCAGTCTCGACGGCGCTCGTGCGAACTTAAGAGACTCTTCCCGCTTTGGGATCGCCTTCCTGATACCTCGATAGACGTCGGAGATAAGATCGGACGGGGATCTAGAAGAATGTAACCGACGGTCGGGCTCGTCTATCTCGCTCTCATAGACGTCGTCAACGAATTGCGGGCTAGGTTGGCGGTCTGGTTGACCTGGTGTTAGACTATATCCAGAAGCAGACATAATTGAACCCCCGTCTCTCTTTCTCAGTGCTCGAGGTGGAAGAGAATAGCTGAAAAGAGAAGGGGACGATGAGGCTCAAAGGGGGGGGATATAGGGTGCCAGAAAGCCGGGTGAGTACTACTCTTCTACGATGTTAAGATGACCGGGGGAGCAGTACCGGAAAGGTAATATTAGAAGAGAGATACGGCGCCAGGGTTACGAAGTAACAGGGTGTGTGCTTCTTCGCGCCCAGTGTTGAAACGAAATCGTGATCAGTCATAGGTGTGCAGTTGTGGTCATGGTAGCAGTAGGGAGGCCACGAAGCGGCTCCAGGCCAGGGGTGCCACGAGAGGGCGATGAACATGGAGGATTTGCCTAAGGCGGTATGTGGATTACGGGAAGAATACTAGATGACAGGCATCCAACAGGTGGTCCGATGACATACCTTGGTTTTGCGGGTGGATGAGTAAATAGGTCGTAAGGTCCTTGAGGTCCTTGGTCGAGGTCGTAATGGTAATCTTAATTACTCCGTCGACGCGCGCGTCTTCCCTGTCTTTTTCTGTCTTGGCTTGGCGTCTTCTCTTTTTTTTTTCTTTTTTTCTCTCTCTTCTGTCTTGCGCACAACTTTCTTCAATATTCCTCGTTCGCAATACAGCGTCACTCTCTCTCTCTCTCTCTCTGTCTCTGTCTCTGTCTCACAATTCTCACAATTCTCACTCTCTAATAATCGCAATACCCGATCGTGCCGTATTCTCGTGGGGTCTGACCTAAGAATGGCCAATCGCACAGACGTTTCTCGTATCGTCGTTGGTGGTGCAGAATGTTAGGACTAGTGATAAGGGGGAAAAGGGGGTGGAGGCCAGTTTGAAGTTGAGGAATTAAGTCGATTCCTGTTGTGGGGAGGAAGTTTCAAGCGGGCGCGTTGATTGATTAATAAATTTAGAGCTTAAAAGGGGGGGTAGTTTCTTCTTCGCTACATGCATGAACATCCAAGCAATCAGCATTGAGAAGCTCTATAAAAGAGTGGACCTACACCTGTGCCTGCGCCTATCCTTCCAAAAATATGTACCGCATTCATAATTTACATAATACATAAATCTACATATCGACGTGACCTTATTACCTAGGTACTTACATTAAAATATTAATCAAGTGTACCTAGTCTACAACTATTTATAAAAACACAGCAAAACATCGTGAAAGCAAGAAGCAGGGTTTCATATAGATACTTATTTCTGCTATATTCAAAGGTAGATAGATCCCTGGCTATATCTACCTGTTACTAGCCCATCAATTAAACGATTTAAGAGATATAAATCTTTCAAAAAGATATAGTATTAGCTAGCAGGTAAACTTCACTCATCGCTATTTACGCTCAAAAAGTCAAGTCTCTCGTTTTTTTCTTCGTATTTTTTTCTCTTTTATTACGCACGATACCTATATCTATTCGGTATGGTTTTACTTAATTTGAGAAGTACCGTCATGAAAAGTGTTCACTCCTCCAACGTATCCATTTGCTATGGAAAACCCAATACCACCTAGCCTCCACGCCGCAATATTACTATTCTTTTCTTAACTTCTATCCATCTACGAAACAGTAGCCTTCTCCTTGGGAAGAGGAGTGAATCGAAGGTACGGCTTGACGATGCGGAAGTCGGGGAATAGATCCTTGGCCTGCTCGTTCTTGACACTGGGGTGGACAATGACATCGTCACCCGGCACCCAGTTGATGGGCGTGGTGATCTTGTGCTTGTCTCCAGTCTGCAGCGAGTCGACAATGCGAAGCACCTCGGCAGAGTTTCGGCCAGTGGAAGCGGGGTACGACAGGATGGTTCGGATCGTCTTCTTAGGGTCGATGATGAATACGGATCGGATGGTGAAGGCAATACCCTTCTCGTCGACATTGGTTGTGTCTTGGTAGTCAAGCCTACCTTCTTGTCAGCGCCCTTGTCAATCCAACTAAGGGCTGGGAAATTATCAACTTACATGTCGTAGAGGTAGGCGACCTTGCGCTCCTTGTCGGCGATGATGGGGAAGGCGACGTGGCCGCCAGTAACCTCATCGATGTCCTTGATCCAGCTCTCGTGGCTGCCGCGGGTGTTGGCCGACAAGCCGATCAACTTCACACCACGCTTGGTGAACTCGGGCTCGAGCTTGGCGAAAGCACCAAGCTCGGTGGTGCAGACGGGAGTGAAATCCTCCGGGTGGGAGAACAAGACAACCCAGCCATCGCCAACGAACTCGTGGAAGTCGATGGGACCTTTGGTGGTCTCAGCCTGGAAGTTGGGGGCGACGGAGCCCAGACGCAGACTAGAAGTTGTTGGCAGGTTAGTTGTGTAATCCACGCATGTACCTGTCTACGGATATGTCGAGGACTTACGGCGCAGCTCTAGTGTCAGCCATTATGATTTGGTATGATGATGATAGTCAGATAGACCTTAGTCAAACGTGAGGATCCAGAAGGAGGTTGGGTAAAGAGAGGGGTATCAAATGTTATAGAAAGAATAGAGAAAGATGGTTAAAAAGAGAGCGAGTCCGGACGAGGCCAAAGCGGTGCACTACGTCAAGTATTTAATAGCTAGGTGATCTTACCTAACTTACATGTACCAACCCTACCTCCTCTAGTAAGCTTGCTCGCACGGGTTACTATCTACCTACCCTGGCCTACCTATGCACAGTCTAGGTGGCTTCGGGGTAGGCAATAGAAGTCGATAGATGACCGCGCTCAGATCGTCGCCTAGCCAATAGTTACGCCTCCTCATGGCTATCAGGTCCCAAATAGGAAATTGGCAAACTGTTTTCGGCAATGTCGCAATTCATCCACCGTCTTATGTCTTCCTGTCAAGAGGCTATCTTGAGTTCTGACCTGCCCCGCGCTGAACTTCGCAAGAGCCCGTGTCGGCGAGCTCACCCCTCACTAGTCTGTTTCTAGAATAGAGACATATTGCGTGCTGTAGTTTGTTGTTAATTGGCTACCGGCTTCTGTCCTTCTCCGCATCATGTCATCCTAGCCTTACGATGGTATCATCTCTGCTTCTGCGCTACGTATGCTCAGCTACGGCCCTCGGCCGGTCACTATGGCTTCAAGCACGGGTATCGGTCGGAAGCTGCTGTATATTACGTTTTGCAAGCTAAATACAAGGGATGTCGGTTTTTTTTTTTTTGGGTACGGCGTAGTACCTGAGCTAAGTTTTATGGTGATACAGAGGACAAACCTATACTTATGAGGGTCGAAAAGCTCTAGGACGAATAATCAGAGCCTCTTTCGTTGAAAACTAACCAGTAGCTGTTTGCTGACCCGTATTATTAGCTGAGGATAACAGGGGAGCTAGAGTTGATTAGCCTTTAATGTACTGTAGCCCTAAAAGGAATAATAGGAATCATAGAATAACTGAAAAATTTCCCCCAGACAGTACTAATAACTATCTTGAATACTTATTGGGCGGTTGAACAAAGGAGTATGGATGTACAATGGAATATCAAGGAACCGCACAAGACTTCCCTAATACGAAATTTTATAGCAAACCCATAGCCAAGTTTATATAGAAAGTAGAACCAAGAAAATCGATATCGCCATACATCAAACGTTGTTATTTTTGTTTGTCTCGCGGATGTGACCGGAAACTACTCGTACGACATGAAGCACATTAGATCATCAATTGTAAAAGCCTTACCAGGTGATACTCTAATGTATGGGTTGGCCGCTATCGCTAATGCACATCTATAATAAGCCTAAAGTCCACCAAGACATGTAGGCGTTGGTATATTTATGGTATATTTATGGTAAAATATATTGGTATGCTCTTGTAGCCACCCGATCGTCGTCCCGAGGGAAATGAATGTCGTTCGGTTCAATCAGGTCAGTTTAGATGACGTGAACCCCAGTTGATTATAAACAGCATACCGCCAACCACTCGTGCAATTATAACACCATTTTTCCTGTCTCAAACCACCCGTTTTATATACCCATTTGTCAAATGACATCCCGATCCTTGAAGCTTAGGTAGTCACATCTACATAAGACGTGTTAGCAGGTNCCCCCCCCCATGTGAGCTTCTAAGTAGATGGTGAATGGGAGGGCATTTGTTCCCCTAGACATCACTGTCATTTCCCCGGCTTGAGACATGGATGACACTAACAATTCAACACGCCAAACCTGGCCCGGAAACTTTTGATATTAAGTTGGGTGCTTTGGGAGATGCTCGGCTATACCTCGTCACTCTCTCTTGTACAGTCGTCGCAAAGACCGGCAGCATCCGATTCCTCTTCGCTCACGAGGTCCATTTGGTCACAGCAGCCGTTGGAGTTGAATTCCTCGCAATCATGGATTTTAACCTCATCGCTTGTGTACCACTGCGTGAAGAATAGTTAGCATAATTCATTGAATTCGGACTTAGGAGAGAAGATCCAAGCTTATAAGACCTCATTTTCAAAAGCCTCTGGTCCTTGGAATGGCATCGGGCTATCGCTACACGACGGGATAGGGGTAACGTAGGTTGGTAAGAGGCATCTAGAAATTGCATACTGCTCCACATTCATCGCAGTACCACTTCAATAGCATATACTCGCACATCGTCAGACAGACACTTGCTCGCTCTCTTGCTAGTATCATCAACGACAATGTTAGAGTAGGTAGCGGCCTCCGATTGACATGAAACTCTTTCGTATCCCGCTTCCGGGACCCTCAGGGTCAATTTGGGTCATGTTACTCAAGAAACGCCACAGCCCGAAGCCCTCTATTTTGATTTGTGGCACTGGCATTGACTCGGAAGACGTGGTCGTTTCCTGGAAACGGCGCAAGACCCAGCACAGCTGATGGATGTCCCGACTCCTGCCACGTGTGCGGGCCGAGTGCGAGTGAGAGCTGATGTTCTGAATATGCTTGACAAATATTTTCATGGCTAGGACGTACGAAAAGAAGGGAAACGGTAATAACGATAAAATCCTCATTAATTGGCTGCATAAACATGGGGACATCACAGGCATTTTCGATCCCAATTTATTGGGCAACATATCGGGACAAGCTCAACAGATCTGATTGGTTTGGGGATGCTTTAAGCCTTCTCAGGCTGTAACTCAGGTATCATTTGAAAATGCATCTACCCGTGCGAATAATTGCCGTGACTTTCAGCAAAACGCTCCCGAAGAACGGGTAGGAGACAAAACCGTAGCTGCTGTGTAGGCGACATGGGTTGGAGGGTTGAGATTCAGCGTCCCTGCAGATCGGATATGGAGAACTCCACGTAAAGTCATATAAAACCTGGCCATGGTTAGTCGATCGAGTGAGCGAGTCCCTGATTCGAGGAACTTTTGCCCCCGGATTTCCGCCACGAGGTCCATGTCGCCTGCCTGCTAAATGGTCTATGCAGTAGCATTCGCCCCATCACAGTGCCCACACTGATCTAAATTTGTGTCTTTCTGCTGCAACGTTAGCCACTACTACATGATAGCCTTACGGGGTCTGACGAACCCAACACCACTGAGCGCCTCCGTATCCAGGCGGTTTCTCTTATCCACGCCACCTGCTATCGGGTTCGCTCGGTAATTGAAGAGATAATAGTGTAGCTGGCCATCTCCGGGTCCGAATTTTTGCTCTTCCAGAAATAGACCGTTGTCCATTAGCGAAAGCGCATTGTACACGTCAAAATTATACTGTTTGCAAAACACTAGAGAGTCGGAGACGAGAGCGTTGAGACGGGTTTTCAAGGCATCCTTGTTGATGGGGGTGGCTAGCCCCGTCTCGGTAGCATAGTAGAAGAGGTAAGCCGCTTTCACATTGGAATGCTTCGAGGGACCAATGACGGAGGATTCGAGGCAATAGAAAGATATGAAGTCAGTGATCTTCTTATGTTCGTCCTGGAGGCATTGTCAGTACACGCATGATACAAGATTGGTAAGAAAATCTACTTCAACCACATAACTCCAGACAACTTGCTCCTCTAGAGCATCCTTCTTGTTGTGCAACAACCAATGGTCGACTTCATTATTGTCGAACTCGGCAGCCAGGTCGTACTTAGCCAAGTATCGAGTGAGGAGGTCCTGGACGGCGCTGACGTCCTTCTTTTGCATCTCCCTTAGCCCTTTGATCGAGGTTCGTTCGGGAACAGCATATTTTCTGATCTGGAATTGGGGTTTGCTGTTGGGCGGCAAGGGGCTAAATCCAACTTCGTAGAGCTTCTGCCAGTTAATGGCACGATGAAAATACCTACACGTGCTCACAGGCTTTGGGAGAACAATTCCTCCCGTATAGATGGCCTGAAAGACGCCTTCTAGGTTACATAGACGCGTGATCTCCTTGATGAGTACCGGGGCTAGGCGTTTCGAGCGAAGTTTTTTATGTATGCAGAGGAAGTTTACCTCGGAGGCGTGGATGACCTTGTCTCGGACACGTAGCTCGACGGGGATGGCAGCAATAAAGCCAACAAGTTTTCTCGACTGGGTGGCGCGAACACCCCGATGCCATTCTTTTTTCCATCCAGGCGGCATCATGGCCCTGCAAACGAGTCTGTTAGTATCCCGGCCGCCAACATCTTTCCAGAATATTGGCGGTACCAAAGGGTGCGACGAGGGCAAAGCTGGATGGGAGAAGTGATAAGGCGAGCAGCTTACCATTTAAGAATGCTAGCGGAATAGTTGAAACGGAACATTGCTTCATCATCCTCGACATAGTGGCCGTTCAACAATTCCCAGACCTCCTTCAGCTGGTTGTCATCGAGCAGGTCTATGGTAGACCACTCGAAGCCGTCTAGCAGAGGGGCAGGGTCCTTAGGGATCTCGTCTATGGTTTGAATCTTTATAGGGCCTTCTTCGACGGGCTTATTGGATTCGCCATCGTCTCCAAACTTGGGAACGGGTTGGGTAGCCCAGAACTTGTAGGCGCCCATATCCTTCACATTCTTGCCACTCGAAGCCAGACCGGTCATGATATCTTGGAGGTTAAGACGCTTGAGGGCATCGGCGGCGGCATTGGGATCATCATTGCTTCCGCTGCCGAGCTCGTTGGCGAGGGCTGGATTAAGGTCGAGGAGTTGGGATACCTGATCTTTGGAAAGGCCGTCAATAGCTTTGTGAAGCTTCTTAGCAGCTCTTTCCTTCTCTTTCTCCTTCTCTCCACCTCTATCATTCCCCTTGTCTTTTCCCTTGCCCTTCGTGGGCTTCGATTCCTCGGCCATGGTTCGTGGACGGGGTGCGGTGATGATGCAACTGGTTCAGCAAGGAAGATAAATTGGGGTTGTGCTTCGTTCCTCTCGACCCGTTCAAACCTTATCCTGTCAATCTGTGCTGTGGCAGGGTTCTAACGCGGGGCAGTGACGCTAGATGTTCTAGGTAGGCGGGCTACGTAAGGTGGGTTGAATCTATGTAGCTCTGTTAATTAGGTATGCAACTATGCAGTGTGGATATATAAGATATCCGTATTAAGCTAAACATACATTAGGTACATACGTAAGTCAGAGAGTAGAATACATATGTACCTATGCATATAGATCTATCGATTTTCGTACTGCACATGGGTAAGGTAAACAGTACAACCTAGAGACTAGAGCATCTATAGGGATATTGTACATAGGTACCTAATGTAAGTAGGGTCAACTTATCTTATAAACCAGTTTTCTACAGAGATATTCCGAGGAATTGATCTAATTAGATAGCATCTAGTCCAAACGACCTCATAACCGCGAGGGAGACGACCGAGGACATCATCACATCATTATGTCCTATACACATTAGCACCATGTCTGTTAACCTTTTGTAAATATCTAGGCACCTGGAAACTTACCACCGTATGACACGATTTCTTCTCTTATGTTGATGTCCGGTTCAGCCTTGGCAATTGCTAAAAAGGTTCCATCATCTCTATCCAAAGTTCGCTGTGCCTTCCACTTAGAGAAAGCATCATCGTCTAGCTCGTCGCTTATTGTGGCGCTAGCGGCGGATCGAAATAAAGTATCGCTCTCACGGCAAGGTATTTCCAGATCGTTTTTCGCATGGATGAAAGTCAGGCGTAACCTCGTCCGAGTTAGACTTACGACGCGGGAGAGTCGGTCAGCAGACTTCCACTTGTCAACGATGAAGCCTTGGAAGAAACGGAGAAGTGGTGGAATCGAGCGGAGCGGCGAGAGGACAGGGATGAAACCGGCCGCCGCGTATGAAGAGAGTAAAGTCGGGAGGCTCGAAAACCCCGCAATAAGTATCACACCTGCGAACTCGACTCCTTGCATTGCGAAGTGTTCTGCAACTCCGCTTGTGACCGCGGTGCCAAGGCTCTGGCCCATTATGACAATGCGGCTAGCTTCAATACCGGCAACATGCATCGCCCAGTCCACCGCTGCGACGCCGTCGTGGATCAAACCGGTTTCTGATGGCGAGCCGGTTGATTTCCCGAAGCCCCTATAATCGATAGCCAAGACGTGGTAACGAGAAGAATCAGTTAGGGTATGATAACTGTTGGGTCGGACAGCTTGGGCGACATGCCCAGCGTTCTGATTACGCAGCCAAGTTAGTGATCCCGGTGTCGACCGACGGTCAATCGCACCCATGAACTCACACCATGAACTTGGATTTCATGTTAGTAATTTCAATGGTAAACCAGGTTAAAAAGCTAAGGGTGTCTCACAGTATATAACAAGTCGGGCATTAGGGTCATCCTTCAATAGCTTAAAGGATTCCGTCTTCGTAATATCGTCGGAGAAACCTTGCCTTTGGCCCTGAAGTTCATTTTCATGTTTTAAGTAAGTAGGTAGAGGCAGAATATGCCAGGCATAGATGCTCTCCCCGTCGACAGTGGTGATGAAGAAAGGCGTCACTTGATTTCCTTCGTATTGGCAGTACTGTCAGTGAGTGTTGCACCACATGTATACCCTCTAAGGGTTAGCAAGGACTCACTAGCAAACCCCCAGTATTCAGGCTTATTAATGTCGTGCCAAAATAATGTGTTGAATCGATGAGCATACAAGAAGCTATGTGTGTAGTAAATCGCCGGTTATCAGCCTACTGGTAAGTACAGAATTCTTGAGTTGATATTAAGAAACTTACTGTCTTTGAAAGAATGGAAATGCGCCGAGCAGAATGAAAAGTGCATAAAGACCAATAGGAACACCCAGACTGACTCCTAAAGGAATAGCCCAATGAGAGGTTCTTGGTGCCATTGGTTGTGCAAAAAGTTAACAGTTCCGACTTGTTGATGTTTAGGAGATACTACCCGGTGTACATGCATTTAGGAGAGATGTACATATCTCAAGTATCTGATTGTACAAAGTTCGAGTTAAGTGCGGTGTGCAGTGCAGTGGTAGGTACTATGTAATTAATGCATGCACAATTTAAGCTTTGGAAGGTGGACCTCGAACGCGTTGGAGGTACTCCCCGCTGTACCTTTCTATGCACTGTGCGTCTAATCCACGATAGGCAATGTAGTGCTAAAAACTTGGAGCTAGAGGCCATTTCTCCACCTGCTGCGGCTCTGAAAACAAACTCTCACTTCTTATTCTCATCATTGGTGCTTTTCTACCTACTCGCCTCCAACTTACTTATCTACATATCCGAGCAAGGGTTTTTATGTTTTGTCCTCCTCTAGGAAAATTACAAAATTACCTTTCAAATCAGAATTGAGCAAGACTATCTTATCACTATCCGAGTAGATATCTTATGGATATTTCGGTATGTCCAGTTGCCACTGCGCAACCTCTTTAGTCATTGTCATTGTTCATTGCTCATTGCTACTATAATTATAATTACTCCAGACGATTGTCCTTGACGTAGACATGTCCTTGCGTTTCTGATTTCGTCAACGCGGACAGGAACTTTCAAGATTATCACTACAGCTGCAGCAAGGGTTTACTCATAGCTAAAGCTATCGTATTAACCACGATGGAGAGAAAACGAAAGCTCCCGGCGAGAGCTGCCGCGAGAGTTGATCATGTAGCTAAGAAACGAACCGCGACGCCTCCCGAGCGATCTCTAACCCCAGCGCCCGCCCCAACTCCCGCTTCCGCCGAGCCTACTCCCGAAGCGATACCATTGCCAAAGTCTGTCCAGGCTGGCAATCCCTTACCCACTGTAGAACATCAACAGCCAGACGACTTGGGTAAGGATTATCAGTCCATTCAAGAGAGGTATGTCTACACAATTCAAATTCCCGCCCCAGTGTACGGTGGTCTTACTATTCCAGTGGGGTCCTACCCGAGTCACTCTCTAGGTCACGCCAGAAATGGATTCACGAGGGTATCTTCGAGAAATACTGGGCCAAACCTACCAAACGAAAAGGCGTTGTGAAAGAAGACCCCAGCAACCCCCCCAAGGACAGCATGACAAAGATTGGCCAGGTCACTATCACTGTTGAGCCTCACGTTCTTGAAGCTACCATGTATGCTGTCAAAGATCCGAAGCCCGCGCCGACCACGAATTCGACATTCCGGCCCATCATGCAGTACGGTCCCCCGAACGGTGTAATGCCACCTCCTCCGAAGCCAAGCACTCCATCTACTCCAGCTGCGCCACCCGCCTCGCCCTCACAGGCCTCAACACAACCACCACTCCCACCACCGCCGACGGCAGCTCCAGGCCAGCCTCCGCCTCCGCCTCCTACCCAGACCCAGCCCCAAACGCAACAATCAGACTTACAGCGGCCTTCAACGTCCGTCACCCCAACGAACAAGCCATTGACTTCCCCTCGAGGTCTGGAGTCTGTCCTTGCCGCCCCTCAACATCCATCATCACTTCCCCCAACGACCGGGCCTTCACAACAAGCTCCTCAAGGCAAAGGTCCTCCTCAGTCAGGTCTGTTGGCCAATCGGCCGCTACATGCACCCAGCCCTGCAACAACTACGCCGGCCATACCTGCAGCAGCCAACCCCCCCACGCCTGTTGCGAAGCCGGCAACACCAGCTGCGCCTGGCGCCGATCCTATAATAGTTACCTTGGCGGAGAGGGCATCAGAAGATCCTCAACTCAGGGATCTCATGAAGCGCGTTGCTGTTGGTGATGCTGCACCGAGTGAATTACAGCATTTTCAAAAAATAATAGATCAGATTACAGCTGATTATAAGAGACGGGGCGGCCAACAAGGCCCATCAGCCGACCGACTTCTTGTAGATGGAAGGACTGTTAAGTATTTCGCCGATGAGGTACGCACCATACTAGATATAATCCTCGCCTCCAACCCCCACCAAAAATCAGTCGATCTCAAATCGCCCCCTGGAGGCGACCCTCTAGTGCTTCTCCTCGTCAAAAAGGCCTTGGATGACACGGCCACGCGAGACATTATTCGGAGGACAGCAGAAGGACGAACCAAATTCTCAGACACAATTGATTTAAAGACGACCCTCGACAGGCTAAAGGATCTTATGGCCAAAGATGCCCTCAAAGCCCAGCAAACAGCAACAAGTACAGCGCAAGGATCAACTGCAAATGGGACAGAAGCTCCGGCTACGACAAATGGCGCTGCTTCAAGAAAGGCATCACTAGCCACGTCGGGGCAACCTGTGCACACATCTAGCTCGCAGCAGGCCTTACGCTCGAAAGGACCGCCGCCTTCTGCCAAGCCGGACATTTCGGCCATTGCACTTGAATTTGCCGGTGGAACTGGAGATAGATATCTATTTCCCAAGTACAGCATCCTAGAATACGTCAACCCTGCCCAGGTTACAGCTTCGTTCTTAATTGTACGTAAGGGAAGTAAATTGGAGTACGGAGGTGATCCTGCGTTAGACTATTACCAGCCAGTGACAATTCGAATATATGCGCAATCAGGAAAGCATCTAGAGAACCTGGCCAGGGTGGTTGCTCCCCAAGACGAAGTACGGCGCTACATGGATGATATCATGGATAATATGACTCGGGCAGAGTATGTCCTTCTTGCCATGCGTCTACCGAAAGGAGATAAAGAAGAACAAGCCGAAGAGGGTTCCAACACACCGAAGACGAACCCTCCAAACCACCCCCAGCCATCTGAAGTACTATGGGCGGGTAGCAGCAAGGCAGCCTCTACGGCAACTCCTCCGCAGAAAGCTCTGGCTCGGCCAATGGGAGAGGAAGAGCAATACCAGAACTTCATCGCCACTGTAAGCTAGAACGACAGGGTGGAGAAGGCTCATCGGTTTTTGCGCAGCTCTCTCCGGGGAAAATAGGTTGTCGATATTGATATTGCAATTTGAACTTTGCAGACTATGGCGGGAACTGGAAGGCGTGGGGTTTAACTTTGACATGTTTTAAGATACCTGAGTCGGCGGAACAGGCGTACAGGCACATTAACATTGACTGAATTACATTTAACATCTGACCAGGTAGTCTCCTCATACTATCTCGTGTCTCGGCAGCTCTTGGTTGAGTGGTCTTATTACTAGTACATGGATTTGCTCCGGTTAGTTTAGACAAATTATTCTATGCAATTCTATGCAATCCTACACAATCCTACGCAATGCGTTTCTAATGTGCTTATTCCTCTTCTTCCTTCTTTATCGCCCACTCAACTTCTCACCCAAGAGACATCGCTCCCCCAACAGCTCGTTAAACCATTTCGCTCGCTCATTGATAGGCGCGTGGCCCAAACCATCGACAATCAGACCCTGGCCTGGTTCTAGAAATGCTATCAGTTTCCTGCCATGGGGAGTAGAAATCATTTTATCGCTTGTGCCATGCAAGACCAATATCCTCTCGCGGCCTACTCGGTCGCCCAACTCCTTGAGTTGTGAAGGGCTCTTATGATGCCAGCCGGCAGCTATCAGTTGGAGCAAGAAGCCCTTCTTCGTAAACCCGTCCTTATCCCGCTGCTTCGTCATCTCTTGCGCGGCAAAGCGTTGGTAGTTGCTACTGAACTTCCCGTATCCTCCAGCCGGAATCCTGCACTTCGGGACGGACTCGTCGGGTACCTCGGCATTATCTGGCTCGGCAAGATAGGCCGACGGGAAGATGGCATCCGCGGCGTACTGAATGCTCCGGTCGAGGCTTTTGGGTAGTAACATGGTGATGCGATTCATCATGTTCTCGGTGAATGATGTGGTATTCTCGATGTAGGCTGCCGTGGAGATCAGGTTTAAGCTGCTGATGCGGTCTGGCGCAAGATAGGCTAGCTCTTGAGCGATCATACCGCCCATACTGATACCACATACATGGAGCAGCCGTGGCGATATCCAGCCTAGATAGTCGACCACCTCCAAAATGTCTCGGGCCATTTCTGACGTGGTATATCGCATCAAGGGCTTGTCGGACCTACCCATTCCTCGGTTATCCATAACAAGGACCGAGTATTTAGACCCGCGCACGTGCCCGAAATACATAGTCTGACGCTGAAAAGCCGTCTTGAAGAAGCCAAGGCCGCAGACGAGCTATGACAGGAGTTTAGTGAATTTCTTTCTTATATTGGCCGGGTCTGCAAGTCACTTACTATAAGCTTGATGGGACCATCGCCATGAACTTCCCAGGCTACGTTGAAGGGGCCACCTCTACCGGCAGCCACAGGAAGAACACCGCTTTGGTGGGGCTCAAGCTGCCACATCGCCGTAGGAAAAGCTGGGTTCTTGACGACATCCTCAGCGGAGGGGAAGGTCGCCGCGGTTGTTGTCTCTGGCCTGGTTATTATGTCTCAGTAGAATTCAGTCCACATCATAAAGGAGTAGGTGCGTACATTGGGGATTGTAAACAGTGGCAGTCTGAGAACAATGCTATGTAACAAATCACGATTGTCTAAGAATCGCAGTATACCACGGAGATATAGTTGCTCTAATAAACAGATTTTAAGATTCTTAAGATTGACAATTATCAAAATAGATCAATGATACAACGTTTTAACACACAACCCACAACTAAACTCTTCTCTAATGACGTACTACTTAACTCTGAGACAAGCCAGTGAGAAGCACCTCGGCTTTGATGGACCGGGTTAAGCTTATGAGAGTGGGCTTATCCAAATAGGAAATTCGTACAATTGCATTCGGGTTGAAGTTTCGTGTAAGCGGTAGAATGAATGTATCGGTGGGGTGTGTTATAGCATTAACCCGACTTTAGCCAGACTTGCCGATCGGTCATGCTTCTAGCCAGCATCACCGAGACAGTTGTTAAATCGTTTCCAAGTTTCCCAATTATACCTTTAGTAGATATATAAGTTCTCTGTACGAAAGATAATTAAGTCTTATAGCTTTTTGCTCCTTATGATACATCCTTCTCCTCCTGTCTCTGAAGACAGAGTAGAGGTTTGATTACTATTATACAAGGTGATTGGATTTGACGGGGAAAATGTCTCCAACGTAAGTACACAATCGAAGTTGGTTTACACGATGGACCTGGGGTTTAACTTTGAGTCCCGGCATAATCGTACTGTAGCGAACCACCGTAGGTTAAATACGAGTACCCCATCGCCGCCGTATGCGTGTTCATCCTCGTATTCAAGAAACCGCTGTTATCTCTGCCGCTTTGATTTGTAGTACTGCTTTGACTTTGAACCGTCAAGTTGCTGTGACTTCCGGTTGATTGATGCGTGGAGGAAACATGGCTAGTAGATCGGTTTTGGCTTCGGCTCGATAACGACCGGGAGACCTCTACTGCCGATATACCTTCGCCGAAATACAAGTAATCCGTAGGCCCGGGTTCTAGGGACTGGGTTGAGCCCCTTTGGTTTTCGTCGTCTTGGTCGGACGAGCGCCTATTCGAAACTGTAGCTTTCCGTAGTCCTCTTGCCGGCTTTGGTTCCCGAACTTCTACTTGATTTGATAATTCTTCTGCTTCGGACTCTGTTGGCTGTGATGGAGCTGCCGAGTCATCGACCGTTTCATCTTCGTGGGGCTCTTGGGGCTCTTGATTTTCATTCCGAGGTTTTCTGGTGCTTTTCAAACGCGTAATGAGAGATCGGAATGGCATACTTGTAGGTCGAAACTAAATAGGCAAGCTTAAGATTTTTCTTTCACTTGTCCTAATTGAATATGTGCAGAAGTTCTAGGTCTCTACGATTATAGTCTATTGAGCTGAGCCTCTTGTAGTCGTACTTAAACTTGAGGTCCTTAGGTTCTAGGTGGTTTAAGTACGAATTGTAGCGGGAGCGTAAACAGGCTTTTGCGAGCAGATTACGTTGGCTGCCTCCTAGCATAGCCCGGGCCTTGGCGTTAAAGGAAGCAACCCAGTAAGCAATGATAAGGTGATAATTTTACGCGTACGCCACAATGACAGAAATGATGTACGAAGGGCCTAACTTTAGCATACGGCACGAGGCCATACGTTTTCAGCCCTTTTCAATCAATAGAGAATACACGTCGAACCTCAATACCAGAGCTGAATATTGCTGGGAGCATCTGGTAGAACGAGGTCTCGCGTTCGTGGACCAGCAGAGCAATCTTCGTAAGAATACGAAGCTAAACAGCTGAGAACGCGTAGGAGTCGGCATGAAAACTTTGCTTTAGTGGTGTAGATCTTACATGGATCAATCAATTCAGCTCCATAGCAAAGACATTCGCCAAAACGCCACTAATAGTGAGAATACATGATCTGAGAGCAATACCTGATATTGAGACACTTTCGAACTTCAGGTGGATCATACAGATAAGAAATAGGGTTGAATAAGACGAACGGTTTCATTATCTTCGTTAATAAAGGGTATCTACCATAGAGTAATGGAAAAAATAAACAATTCCGGTACGCCCCCCCCATGTAGCCTAAGCAGAAGGCATAGAAAGTCTGCAAACCATACGTGAATTAGTCGTCTTCATCGAATAGTTCATCAGCGAGTTGGGAGGAAATTCTTGGAATCCTCTTCTTGTTGAGCAAAAGACTGTGGGAAGGCCGCGATACCAGCCACGATGCCAGCCGCCATGAAGCAAACGGAAATGATTGACCAAATAACACCCCAACACTGAGAAGAGCCACCGTAGCGCTGAGCAAATACGCTAGCATCAGAACTGTTGACTTTGCGGAGAATCAAATCGTCGCACTAGCGGTAGTTAGCATGGTGCATTCGTAATCTTGTATACATAACGCAACTAAGGTGCAACTCACAATATCCCAGACGCTGTACAGCGAACTCATGACGCCGATGAAAAGTACAACAAATCGCAGTGGTTCCGCGTGGACGATGAACCAGCAAGCCACCAGTAAGCCAATGGCGAGTAGGATGGTTACGATTGTAAGCCAATCCCTTTTGCCCCACCACAGGGTCAACAAGAAGCATACGGCCAACACGAGACTAGCGATCTTGCTTGCAACGATGTCGAAGCCGCAGAAGATCAACAACGCGCCGATGAGTGAGGATCCCAAGTAACCAGCTGGTAATGTGATGGCACTCTTCCCACCAACCACTAAGAGCAGATGTTAATATACCAACTTCGAGGTGAAGAAAGAAAGAGAGAAAAGACATACTATGCGTGACACCTCCCTCGCGCGGATCAAGCGAAATTGACTTAACGCGTCCTCCAGTGCAGCATGCCGTAATGGCGTGTCCAAATTCATGAAATGCGATGACAAGCATCTTGAAAGGCCACAGCGACCATCGTACGTACGGGACGTTCCAGAGGATAGCGATGACAACGACGTAAACGGCGATTATGCCCAAAGTCACCTTCTGGGCATCACTTGTGACGGTTAGGTCGCGACGGGATACGACATCCCGGCGAGCGAGTCTGGCAACCTCCGGACCGGCTGCGACCACGGCGGCTCTGGCACTCCGGATCAAATGATCGGTTAGCAAGACACCTGGTCTCTCGTACACAGGGGCCATTTTTTGTTGTTTTATTAGTCGTAATGAGTGTAATGTAGGAAACGAAGGTAGGTATGTAATGGAGTGATTACAATATCAAAGGGACATCCTAGGTAAATAGAAACGTTGCAGTGTTTTCGTTAAACGAAAGAAGATAATAGCTATTATCTTTAAATTCACCCGACGTTAAACACGGGACCTTGCCAGATGACGTGGATGGGGTGGGCTGATACGCCAGGCATGTGTTGTAGACGTCGTAAGCCGAAACAAATAACACGCCGCAACTTTCAGTTGTCCAGTCTCTGCGCCTCGCTGTATTTGTGGCTGTGATTGTCTGCGTGTGCAACCTCCAATCCCACTAAGAGGCTGATCGGGGGTTGGGGTTGGTCCCTGAGATAGGTGCTTACACGCTAAAGCAAGACCCTAGGCGCGGGTGGTCGGCATCTCACTGCTGAATTTAGGTACCATGCTAGGGCTAGGTACCGGCGCAATGGGTCTAGCACATCTTGCCCCTGTATTTATATGGCTGCATCATGTCAACAAGATCTCGGGACCAACTTTTGGATATGCTAGAAAATTGGCATATTATATTGGTAAAATAGCAAGACAAGTATGGTTTATGGTAAGATATACATATAAGCAACGCCCCAATGAATTATTGATTTGCGTTTTCCTTTTAGGCTTGCAAGACAAATTGTCGAATGATATAACGAGACAACTTACAATTTCAAACCCGAGCATATTTTCAGTACTGTCGTACAATCACAGCGAAGTCCAATGTCGATGACACTAATCTGGCCACTGTTTTTTGGTTCTTGAGGCTCCGATGGTATGTTCAAATCAAGACGAGACAAGACATCGTTACATGAGCAGTGAAGGAATGTCAAGACGATAAATGTGCTGATAATATACCCCCGAGTCTAAGGGGCTGGCCGGTTGACGGTTGATATCACTTGGTTCTTTCGCTTCCAATTTTACTCGGCGACGGACCGATTCCTGTAACGTTACGGAATACTAAGAGATATAACTATCATGATGTTGATCGGCATATTAAACAAGAGCACAGCCCACTGTACCGAGTTGCTGTAGGCCAGTAAGTCTATTCTATACTGAGACATTTAATCGGTTTTCATTGGACATGATAGTTGTCGTGCTAGAAGACGAAGTTCAATACTCAATTGGGAGAAGGGCTAGCCCCAACGGCTACAGTCGACGTAGTATTCTTTCGGCCTGGGCGGTGATATACCTCTTCCATGTAGCATAGGCGCCCGCCTGTCGCTTGCTGGCCTAAGGATTTCAATGGGATACGGGGTCAGACTTATCTTGCCTCGACCGTTGCGATGCCGCGAACTAAATTGCGAAAGGCAGAGAGAACTGATGTCACCCGAATAATTCTTCATATGGATGGTTGTTGCGTCGGTGAAGAAGAACCAATTTAGGAGGAACGGGGTGCTTTTTTCTCCACCAAGGTCCTCATCATAGGCTGCAGTTTATACGCACCTGGGGCTACACCTCCCATATCGTGCGGTTCTGGGCCCGACGGGAAGTGTTGATCGCCAAGAGGAAGGCGATGGTAACGGAAAGGTCGTCGATATTGACCTTCCCCTTTTTTCGTTGTTAGGAACCATTAGGAGGTAATTGGTACCCAGACACGAGTCTTATATATAGGCGTGGGTAGGACCATGTCGAATCATCAACTTATTCAACACAACATCATTCCTCGCTAGAAGACCAGTCTTTTCTTGTTGAAGCAATACATTCGTTCTAATTTAAATCTTACTTTCTGCTCAACTAGATATCCAAGATGAAGTACTCAGGTGCATCGCTTATTGCCATCATTGCTAGCCTTGCCGGCGTGCAGGCCGCAGACCACCCACCATTCTTGGTCACTAAGTTGTCGGCCGGTGCCACTCCGCATTCATCTATTGGCTAGTAAGTCGGCATCAACTATCGAGCAAGTTCAACTGTAAATATGCTAACTAGCTTGGAAGTGTCGAGTTGACCTGGTCGTACTCTGGAGGCTTGAACCAGACCAGTTGCTCTGCTCGACCTGGAACCTACCAAAGCTTCCCATCGATCGCACAGACGACTTGCAGCGACCCATCGACGTCTTTCAATTTGACTCGACGAGCTGAGGGTGGTGCCGATCTCGAACTGGTACGTAATTTTCTTGCACTGGAACTTGTTGACTTTGCGTCGAAAGCTGACGTATTGTATTTGCATTGTAGTGGCATGAAATGGCACCGGGATCTTTGGCATACGCGATTCACTCCATCAAGGCGGAAGAGATCATCTGGACGAACCAGCAGTCGCCAACGGGAACTGTCCAAACCTATGCAGGCCCGCAGAACTTCACTGTTGCAGCAACGTACCCGGATGCTTAAAAAATGGGAGATACCTTTGCGGAGAGCTGTGGTATTGATTGTATTGGCCAGTTGCAATGAGAAGGGTGTACCTGTATTTAGTGGAGGGTTAATGGTTTACTTACCTAGGGAGTAGATAGAATTATTAAAAGAATCGTGTTCCGCGTCAGTACGGCAGTCAGTATTCGTATTGTTCACTTTCAGTCTTTTACGTATTATTACCTACGTGAGTAAATAAATGTATGCATGAAATTAAACGAGTCAATCATTGTAAAGAGGTGTACGTACAGGTGGGGTGAATGTGATGTGGGTGCTCGAGCCACCTCCGACTTTAAAGTTTCAACGGCTCAACGGTAAGCTCTTTCTTTTTTGTACTAATCGGCATCCATCGCGTGAAGCTGCTATCATTAATATTCGTTCCTTTCCTTACCTATGTAACTTACCTACTACCTACATGTAGGTTTCGGTTGAACACTCGACTACGCAAAATCATATTCTTCTCCCGTTTCATCTATCGGTTACTATTCTTTTCGCCATGAGCCGAGCTAGCCTATCATGGCATATTTCTCTTCTTTCGCTCTGGCCTCAACCTTGACTCGTCCGAGGCTAGTTATCGCCGCAGCTTCAGCTTCTGTTCTTACTGCAGCCTCCTTAGGCTATCTATATTATCATACCACCCACCGTGCAGAGTCTGAGATAGATGCGACCTCCACAGGTTCTAGTCTACATCGCCGCAACGCCGTGAGACGATCTAGGCGAGCCGCACGTCGCAACGACGATTCTACCGACTCCGAGTCCCACGATGAGAATGCTGATACGCCGAATCGAGAAAATCCCGAAGACCAGAACACTGACGAATGGTACAATGATACCAGTCAAGCCCCGCGCCAGCGTACCGGAGAGAACATAGTCACCTTGTTGTTCCGAGTCTCCGAGGATAATGCGAGGCGCAATGCGTATGTGCACCGTGGATGCCAATGTAATGGATGCGGCATGGTACCTATACGTGGCGTCAGATATCGTTGTGCCAACTGCGCCGACTTCGACCTATGCGAAGTATGCGAATCGCAGGGACTTCACAATAGGACGCATATCTTCTATAAGGTCAAAGTCCCCGCCCCACCATTTGGACCTCGACTCGTGCAACCCGCTTGGTATCCTGGCGACCCTGACAATGCCTTACGAAGCTTACCGCGCTATTTACTCGCTAAGTGGTCTAAGGATACAGGTTTCGAGCGCGTCGAACTAGATGCTTTTTGGGAGCAATGGACTTTTATGGCTAATACGGAATGGAGAGAAGATCCCGATGGACTCGGTTTAGCCATGGATCGTACTACCTTTGAACGCTGTCTTGTCCCCTCTGGTGGTCACCGACATGCCGCACCTAACCTTATTCACGACCGTATGTTTGCCTTTTACGATACCAACCACGACGATCTGATCGGCTTTGAAGAGTTCCTCCACGGTGTAGCCTATAGGAAGAGGAAAGATAAGCTCAGAAAGATGTTTGACGGCTATGATATCGATGGCGATGGCTACGTGAGCCGACGGGACTTCCTGCGCATGTTTCGGGCCTATTATGTGCTCTACAAGCAGATGCACAGGGATATTCTTGAGGGCCTTGACGACCACATGATGACAACTACCGAAGCCCAGCAGCTCATCAACGGCAGGCAACCTTTAAGCAGTCTTTTTGGCAGGGAGGGTAGAGTCCCCGCTGCTGATCACTCGCGACCATTGGAGGGAAAGGTATTTCGATCGAACGGTGATGTCGAGGTCAACGATGGCAAGCGAGCCGTTAACGAGGATAGACCCGATACTTCTAACCGTGAGGAGATTTTAGGCCGCCTATTCTCCCGGAACGGAAATCAAAGTCTCTTTACCGAGTCATTTAATTCTTCGAGGGGACCTCAGTCGCCCAACGGAGATACTATGTATTGGTCTGGGATTATCAACCCTCCCCATAATACGGTCGATTTAGCATCTTTGTTGTCGGGCGACTTTACCCAACTAGACGATTTTCTTGATTCGATTCGCCTCGAAGAGGCCCCTCTGGCCGACGATCTCGAGACAGCTTCTTCTGAAGAGGAAGAGGAGGAACAAAGTCAGCCCGACGATGAAGGCGCCGACGTTGAAGTCGAACGACCCGACCGCAATGCGGCAGACGAGACCGCAGAACCAACTGCGACTCGTGCCATTCCTGACGCAAGCCGATTCACCAACACATTGCCCACAGAGAGTCAACTGAGGGCACAGCACCAGGCCATCGTAGCCAGTAGCCATCGACTAGGCGCTGACAAGCGGAAGAGATTGCTTGCCAGAAGACAGCTTCTTGATCGATGGAAAAGGCGACAGTTCTATTTGGATGAGGAGGAAGGTGCCCTACCTCCACAGGGATGGGTGGATGACCAGGACGTTCTGCTCAACCTAAACAGCGGCGCCGAATCATCAAAGTCGGCACCTCATTTTCTCTCGCCGCGCTCGAGGTCATCCTCTAAGGTGCGGTTTGCAGAAGACGCAGATGACTTTGAAACGCGGTCTAACCCATCCACTTCCTCGCGAAGCGTACCGGAGAGATGGGGTGGTATGGAAATCCCAGATGCAGAACGCGATGCCGGCAAAGAAATACTTTACCAGGTCACTCAGCAAGCATTCAATGAGCTTCTAAATGAGATATTTAAGAAGGCTGAAGACCTCGCGGTTCAAGCTGCCGAGACAAAAGAGTCGCGCGATAAATATCGAGCAATCCTAGATTCTCTTGAATCAGAGAATGAAGATGAAGAAGCCGAAGAGCCTTCGCAGGAGAGGCCTCTGGGTTCGGCGTCACCCGGAAGTCGTCCCATTCCTGAACAAAGCTTAGACGAGTTGTTGTCAGCTAGTGGCTACGCAATCGGCCAGCCCTCCAGAAATGGCGAAATGCCTGGATTAGAACCCATGGGTGGCGCAGTCGCAGAGACCCAGGACGAGGATGGAAGTAAAGAAGTCGCCATCGACGAGGAAGACAAACCAACACCTTCAGAATCATCTGATTACCGCGACCCTACTCTACCCCATAATCGGCCTAATACCATAACCCAAACGCAATCTAGCGTATCTACATCTCGGTTAGGAAAGGGCAAGCGGACGAGAAAATCGGCCGGCAGCAAAGCAGAGACACCCAAAACTGCTAGATTTGACGAAGGGATCTCGGAATCCGAATGGGGCGCCATTCCGCGCTCGAAACTAGTCTTATGGAAGCGCCTCGACCGCGCTGAACAGGAAGCGAGGGACCGAGGTGGCTGGGGTAGGTTAAACTACGAAGAATTTGAGGAGATTTACCGGGCACACGAATTCCACGACAGTGGTCGTAATCGGTTGGACTACCTGGGCAGCTGGATTGATTTCTGTATACCATAAGACTATCTCGATCTACGACTGCCTGGCGCCGAGTTCACTTACGATTATTATCGAGACATTATCATAATACTCTCAAATGGTTTGCGTCTTCGTGGTGTTGGTCAAAACACTACGTAATAATTGAATGTACCACCAACCAAAAATTAACCCGAGTTGCACATCTCTGGTTCACCATAATCTCGCCTCTACTACGAGCCGCGTATTCGATTAAGAACACGGGACCCTAAGTTCTCATCTAGAGAATGTCGCCTACGAGAAATAGAGGGGGCTGCAAGGGGATTGGTCATCAGAAAGTCCAATAGCTCAAGATCATAGTCTTAATCACATCGTCTAGCCCACAGATTTAAGGATGTAATGGATTGTCTCCTGACGCGGATGACATGATGGCATTAGCCGCAAACGGTCAGTTAAGAAGAGTCTTCTCAAAGGATCTCAATAGCAAAGGAATAAAATTAATTAGAATCCATTTGCAGAGTTCCGCAGTGCAGAATAATCCACGGCACAGTGCCTCTGTCCGGATCTGCTATGATGAATAAACGTTAAATTCTTCTTATATACCATGTCTAATTCCACTATGATCGGACATACCGACCTTGAATCTATGTTCCTGTTGTTCCAGGCGGCATTTTCGTAATTACCTAGTTACCTGAGGTACCTACCGGTATCAAGGAAACCACGCATAATCGGATGGGAATGAATATGAAGCCTCCAAAAGAACGACTTTACGATACCATTGACTGCTACCATAATCTACGGCTTTGATTATCCATATTTACTTCTTCCTTAAGTTTCGATGGTTGGTTAGACCATGACAACTTCAGCCTGCAAGGAACACGGTGATGAAGAGGGGTTACTATAGCCTGTTCTGGGGACGAGGATACTCCGCATGGCAATACTAGATACCTTTCCATACATAGGTATAAATGATTAATAACGTGGCCCATCTGTAGGATAGGCCTAAAGCTAACCGACAATTGACTTCTAGTTCGTGTTGAGTACAAACACCTGCAACATGGTTGCTTCACTCCTCCTGGGATGGGTCTTGTTCTTGACAACAGCTTCGGCCGAATGTACGAGAGATTTTCTCATAGGAGCTACCGATAAATACGTAGCAGCCCAAGCTGCGGGATCCGCCGATGATGTCGTTGCATTGGCAGCACCAAATGTCACTTATACCGAAAACGAAGCGCTTAGGACTATCGCAGAAGGCGTTTTGACCGAGTCCATCAAGATAGACCATAATCGCAGCATCCACGACACCGTCAACTGTGCCACATTCACCGAAATCATAGCCGCGACGAACCCGCATCAATACGTAATCGGGACTCGCATAATCTTCAACGACGAGAACAAGATCTCCTTGATGGAATCGATCGTAACGGACACCGGCGACTGGGCTTTTAACGCCACAGGCTACCTGTACTGGAACTCTCAGGAAAATTGGGATCCAATCCCTGAGGAGGAGCAAGATAGCCGCGAGGTGGTTCAAGCATCTGGGAATGCTTACTTTGAGCGGTTCCACAACGAAAGTGTAGTTGTTCCTTTCGGCATACCTTGCTCGCGGCTGGAAGGGGGTGCGTCTACAGCACCATTGAATAGTACGTAATATGGGCCCCCTTTCTCATCCTTTCTTACCCCTGATTTGCCCCCTAAAGCAGAAGAAGGGGGTGCAGCATAGCTTAAGAAGCATGACAAGTCTCGAAGCATAGCATATTGTTCCAACTACTCATTCGTGGGCACTGATTGGATGCTAACCCCCTCTTCAAGTGACCGGTGATTCCTGCACGCTCGCGGGTCTTCCGACACCCGCCACGCTCGTAGTTACCAACCGTCGATTTGTAGTAGACGAAACGATGGGAGTCGTCAACATATTCCTCGGTTTCCCCGGACTAGATCGAACTCAGGGTCAGACGCCAATGCCAGATAGTCATACCTTCAGGATCGATTCCGGCAAGATTAGATATATTCACACTGTCTCGTCCTGTGTTGAGGCAGGGTGCGGCTTTAACAGTACGATTCCTCCTGTCTCACGAATTAGGCGGGCGAGACACTTTTAAACCATAGGCAAATGAACATTGTTGAGAGTCAACGTTGAGAGCATAGGAGAATATGACAATCCGTCAGTTGCGTAACGATGATCATAAAATAGAACATAAGAAAGAGCTATTTATCCTCTGTCTTCTATATTGGTATATGTTAGTGGTGTTTTGATGTCTCGGCGCATCATTTCAAAATCCAGATGTCCTTGATCACAATCACGTTGGATTCTACTCTAGTGACATCTCCTAGTAGTTACTTCATTAGTATCTCCTATATTACTACAACACGAGTATAGAGCTACACAGCAATATGCTGTCCCACCTGAGGCGTTAGTAGGTATCCCAATAGATACGCCTAAATTAGTAAGACAAGTCATCTACGTAAGTGGCATTGTATAAGTCTAATGTCTCCGCGGAGGTACAACGGGACGACTGCCAACCCAGCTAGTGCCATCAAACTAGCGGTTGGAAGTTCAGAACTTTACCTTCTATCGCATCTTTTACAACGACTATACGACGATATGATTATACGATTCGAGTAGATAAAGTTGACGTTTAGATCATCTTCGAGAATCTTCCCAACTTGAATATCAAACAGATGAATAGGTAGGTAGGACTAGGTAGTGTTAAGCCCCTCCCTATCGCAAGTATGTGGATGGTAGGTGGTGTTACGTACTCAACGTCATGCTAAGCCCCGCTAGAATGATCATGAAAGGATGACAAATTAGCCAGATCGGAGTTTACCTAATTATATCCGTATTAAAAAACACTCAAACCACCACCACCAGTATACGAAGTCATTGAACTACCCATTCGCAACACAGATAGTTATAGTCCTATCTCTACCTAAACCTAGCAAATACTCCCATATATTCACGATGAAGGAAGCCCTCGTAGCCCCGGGTGAGTGATCGAAGACGAGACTATAACTTACCCCCTAATAAGCACTAACATCGCCTAGGACCAAAGGTCAGCATCGTTGACTCGCCCATCCCAACGCCCAATGCCGACCAGCTCCTTATCAAAGTTGTTGTAAGCGGATCTAACCCAAAGGACTGGAAAATTCCAGAATGGCGGTCCACAACCGCGAACCAGGGCGACGATATCGCTGGTATAGTGCACGAAGTTGGGTCCAACGTAACCGAATTCAAGCCCGGTGACCGTGTCGCTGCGCTTCATGAAGTAACGGCTCCCCATGGATCCTATGCAGAGTACGCTATTGCATGGCAGCACGGCACCTTTCATCTTCCGCAGAAGACCACATTCGAGGGTATGGGCTAAGTGTTGACAGAAGCTAGGACGTGAAGCCGAACACTTGCTAACATCTATACCAAAGGGAGCTGCCATTCCCATGGCTGTCATGACGGCTGCAGTTGGTCTATATGCTAAGTTAGGTCTGCCACAACCATGGACGCCAGCGACTGAGCCCATTCCTTTTATTATACACGGCGCTTCTTCCGCCGTTGGCGCCTGCGCCGTGCAACTTGCTCGAAAGAGTAACATCCATCCCATCATTGCCGTGGCTGGGCAGTCCAAATCCTACGTCGAGACCCTGATCGATCGTAGCAAGGGAGACACTATCATCGACTACCGCGACGGAGACGACGCCGTCGTGGAGGGATTGAAGAAGGCTTCCGGGGGTTCAAAGATCCTGTACGCATTCGATGCGACTTCGGAGAAAGGCAGCTACGTCACTATAAGCAAGGCTCTATCCGAGGGTTCGAAGATCAGCGTCGTGCTACCGCCGAAGGACTTTGAGTTCCCTGCCTACATCTCCCAGTCATTCGCCATTGTAGGTTCGGTCATTACCGACCCAGAACTGAAAGACTTTGGCCATGTTTACTTCAGGTACATCACTCGAGCTCTCCAAGACGGCTGGCTCAAGCCACAGCCCCAGGTGGTCGTCCCGGGTGGGCTTGGAGGCATACAAAAAGCGCTAGAGGATCTGAAAGCTGGGAAAGCGCACGCTGTGAAATACGTCTTTAGGATCGCCGAGACAGAGGGAGTTCAGTAGATAGATGTCCCGATTCGGAAGGGTGTCTATAGCGGCCTCTCGTTGATGATACTTTGGCTCAAAGACAATGTGAAAAGGGAATATGATCATATTTTCGAGTTTACTAGGCTAACACACGTCGTGTATGCCGAGTAAGTTCCCGGTATGATCGAAGCGGAAATAGACCTAAGTCTCTGACTGTTACCCCTTTTCACACGGTTGAGATTATCTAGATGCAGAAAATGAACACTTAAGAGCTATAGTGCAGCCACTTATAAGTGCCTAGCGGGCCTTATGCCTTATGTAGTCGTTTTAAGGCGAGAAAAAAAGAATCGGTGTGAGTTGTTCATTTTCAAGGGTTGGTTCGGAGCTGAGGCTCCATCCACGGCAACACCACCCGTCATTCTGCCCGAGTAGAGTGTCTGTCCTATCGTCAAATCACTGTCCGCCTTTTTGCACAAGGTAGATAAAACTCCTCAGCCGACGCGCCTTATCAAGCTAGTAAGCCTGACACTATCAGGGGTTCCATTCTTATCCGCAGGACTTTGGTGAATGACACTCGGTAATACAGCCTCGATGAAGACTAACTCTCTATCTCAACCCACCCATTTATGGGACTTATCATAGCAAGAGGAGTCTGGAGAGACCACTCAGCTATGCTAGTAGCAACCGAGCCTGGGATTTCTGTATGATGCTATAATTCACGGTGGCAAATCGTTTGGACTAGCTGAGAGCAAATCTCCCAGATCCGGCTCCATTGCATCTTGCCTGTTTCTTAAGGACTTCAAGTAGTATGCGCTAGCGGGTATGTTTACCTTCTTGGCATGACTACCCGTTCCGTCCTGATCTAGATCGCAACCATTGTATGAGATGAGTTTAGACTAATCCTCATGTAGTTCGACATTTCACATCGCAGAGCCAACCACATATTAATAGAAATCTGAGCGTAGAGCTCGATTATCAAACATCACCGGCCGTTTCTAGCATTTTGAAGGGAAAATGGTCTCCCATCTAACCTCCCTTGGATTGGCTGCTTCAAGAACATCTGTATGATACTGCAAGGCGGATGTAGCGTTCGTCATGAAGACGAGTAGTGAGCCTCATCCTACTGTATCATCAAGTTTACGCGTCCATTGTTTGAGCGACGGATAGCTACTACTTGATCATGACGTATTAGAAGAGCCGTAGATTGTCGCGAGACCTTGTCACTTACGATGACCTTAAGGGGAAGGCGGCAAATTGGATCAAAACGTGAGCCCAACTGTGTTTGGGAAGTTATCAAAATATATCCTTCCCTAACCTGGGAAATGCAATACCTAGATGGGATGGCCTAGTTTTGAGGTTATGAGCCTGGTATTCAAAATTCAGAGGATACGAAAGATACTTGGCACTGGTGTTTCGCAGCTTCAAAGTGCCATTTGATAAAGGTTGTGTGGTCTATGACCCTTGTATCGTGTTTCGTACACAGGTGAAACCACGGGCATTTTTCGGCATGCTAAAGTCAGGGGAGACAAGGGATGACTGTTTGAATAAAATCAATGCCAATGCTACCTACCTATGCTACGGATGAAAGGCTGCTATTTTTCGTCACCATTTTATCTTGGTTCTATTCTCCAGATTGAAGAATCGCAGTGGCTGTTGTCTAGCCAACAGTATTTCAAGAAAATAATCCAAGCTGGATAGACTTAATAGTTGTAGTCCGTACTGGGTCGATGCGATTTGATTTAGCGTCGGTGTATCTTTGAGCTCAGGGTTGAAGGCCTAGCAACTAACAGTAGAGGTAAAACTCCCAGCGCGGTGATGTGCTATTTATGTGACAGTAAATGCGTCTTTAACATTCGACTTTGTTTCTATTCGCATAATAAACAGCGACAGCACTGCCCGAATTTGGAAAGGGGCGAGACATTGACAAGTTGCCTAATTCATGCTGTAGTCAAACGATTGGCTTTCCCTAGGAAGAACTGCAGCGCTTATCGACTCTTCTAGGGTCTTGTACTAAACTATGAGAAAAACAAGCATCAGCTAGAGGTAGAACGCAGGGCGAGTACAGACGTTTAAAAATTGCGCCTATCAGCGATGGGATGGCCGGGCAATATGGTCGCTAGCTAGGTAGTTGGGTCTTCAGGTGTTCGTTCACGTAGGCCTTGTTACTTGGAGTGGTATTCGACCCCTTGTGAATAGGTACGTTCGTAATTGGTTCGCAGATGCTTTGAAACAAGCAATATGGGCTCAACACCATCCGATATCAGCAGACCATAGAGCTGTTTACGGCCTAGGTCATGTCAACTTAGGGGCGAAATGGTAAGGGGTTCTTCCAGTCAGAATGATTAATTACCGCGATACCCACATTAGAAACGTCTTGGCCCGAGATCTGGCACAGGGGTCGAAACGTGAAAGGATTAACGCTAGCCGGCAGATCTTAAGCGATCATTGCATTGCGTCTGTTGTTTCTTGGAATTCGTAGAACAGGGGCGCCTCAGCATCACATCTTATACTAGTATGTAGAATAACAATAATAGCGAATGTCTTGCATGCCTTCCAAAGCCACCGTCGGCTCGAGCCGAGATGATATCTGAATTGCTTCCAATTGACCACTCGTCTTGCCCTTACTACTAGTTTTTAAAGCCTGTATCATACGTAGTCTATATAAAACCCACTATACGCCTATAGAATCTGATCGCATAAGTGAATTATCACTTCGCGGTGCTATATTTTCATTTCCCATTGAGATTTCATGTGGGCTTCCACTTCGTATCTACGCAGGTATATACAGGGCTGATTGGAACCCCAAACGAAAATCTCATTAACGCACCCTCGCAATGGTACTAGCAAGCCTCCTTCGTCATTCTCCACCGGCTCTAGAAGTATGGCCTTTTCTATCACCTCCGTCAAGTCTTAGCTCTATTTAGCATCGATAGATTTCTCACGACCCCGGAAAACGGGTCTGTCTGTTGTGCAACACCCCGGCTGGTCATCACTTTGAGAGCAAGCTAGGGACCCTAGCATGGATCAGCTGAGTTAGTAAACCCCCCCCTGTGGGCGACAATGGAAACTCGAGACGGTTCTCTTTCATGTCTAGTACGTATCTAGCAATCGAAATTTCCTAGTGGAAGAAGATGCGGTCCACTTCGAAGGAGGCTCCTCTGGTCTGCTGGGAACCCACCAGTTTGATACAGATTGTGTAGGATACTGGCCTGCGCGACCTTACCAGGGGCTCAATTTGTTGTTCGGCAGACGCTTCGGTCTAGTCTATTTTGCATGGAAGCTTTGGCCTGTGGAGATCGAACAAGATCTCCAGTGCCTATTATATATGCGGGCGATGCTCACCATAGATCGTCCTCTTCCATGTTGTTTTTCCCAGGCCGGTTTTCCTTCTCACTACCATCTTCTCTTCATCACTGACGATCCTGTGGATCAGTTCTATTCTTAATTCATTCTTTCAAAGCATTTTTGTGCCCTATCCCTTCTTTTTACCAGCCCGGTGCTACCTTCTAGATCGACAACATGCAGTCCGTTTCTTCGTCTCTTCTTTCTTTGGTCGCCTTCTTGGCTACGGCCCAGGCCCACGGTGTCATTCTGGCCGCTCAAGGTGATGCCGGTTCACCTGCTAGTGTTGGATTCAAAGGTATTTTACGATCTTCATTGGTGAAGTTATTAGTTCTATTTGCTGACTTTCATAGTTGAATCGGAATTGGCAAGAAATTGTACTTCCATCAGCCCTTGCCAACAGGACACCACAATTATCCGAGATTCTGAGATCGCCGCAAACGTCGTAAACGAGTGCGGACGTACAGAGCTTTCCGGAAACATCGACATCGGCGAGAACACGGAGAACGCTCTCGCTGCCAATGCTGTTACACAGGTCCAGAGCGGCTCCAAGGTTCAAGTAACCATCCACCAGGTCAACGCCGATGGAGCTGGTCCGTATAGCTGCGACCTTGTCGAAGCCGGCAACAACGGTGTTATCTCGCAGAACCTTACCGTCGAGGACAACGTTCCCGGTGTCAACGGTTTCTCTCAGGCCAAGACCCAGGACTTCAACATTACCGTTACCATGCCTGACAACTTCTCCTGCACTGGATGTAAGTCTCAAATATCGCAAACCCTAAGATATAGGGTTAATGTTTGAGCTCGTCAATACTAATACTTCTATAGCTTCCGCTGGCAATGTTTGCACTGTTCGCTGCAGGAACAACGCCCTCGCGGGTCCTTTCGTAAGGCTTCCCTTTCCGTTTTCCTCCAATACAAATCATTAACATAATATCAAGGGTGGATGCTTCCCTGTCCAGCAGACCGATGTGACCGCCAAGGCCAACACCCCCGCCAACATTGACACTGGCATCTCCTTGGACAAGGTGAACAAGCAGGTCTCCAACGATGTTGCCGACCTCCCTGGTGCTGTGGCTGCCATCCAAAGTGCCGGAAGCGACCAAGCCCTGAAGAACGCAGCTGCTGTCAGCTCGCTTCTGAAGCAGACCGTTACTAGCATTCCCGCTTCCACCCAGACCCTTGATGTTGTCACCGGCCAGGCTGCGACTGCTACGGCGTCTTCCGCTGCTGCCACGACGACGAGCTCTAACTCCCGCAAGGGCAAGGGAAGCAGCAGCAACAACAACAACAACAACAACAACAATGCCAACAACAACAACAATGCCAACAACAACAACAACAACAATGCCAACTCTAACAACAACCGAAATGGCAACAACGGTAACAACAACAACAAGAGGAGAGCTGAGATCTTCTTCGCGTAAGAAAGGCTACCAAGGTCTGAAGGAACGCAATGATGATGTCTCGGTACGTGAGACGAGAGATAATGGAAGGCTGTGCCTGCTAGCAAGATATTGGAGTTAGGAGACACCGGATAGAGGAATTGGATAGGGTACTTTTCTGTGTACTAAGATTTGTCTGTACATATATCTCACGACGTAGATTATCCTGGAACTACGAATTCATGTGCAAAAAAAAATAAATGCCGTGCGAACAGCCTATGACTATTGGAGTTTAGTGTAGGATGTGATCTTACGAGTTGCAGTGCGGAGATGAGAATTTGTCAGCTTTATGTCGTGTAACTGACCTCGAAAGGAATACCAATAACTCCGGCCTCGGAGATAACACCCGAACATACGACAGACAACTAAAAGGTATCGGGCATCAAGAGAGAACGTCATCTAAATCCGAGACTACTGTAGGACCGAAAAGCCGATGTGGCACGGAATATGCGTACATATACCCTAAGATGAGGTGACACAACATCCCAAAGAGATGGAAAGCAAGCACACAAACGCCTATCTACTCCCCCCCTTCACCTATTACAGCTTTATTTGATTCGCTTGAAATTTTTATTCAAAACGATGGCAACTCATCTTGCAGCCGTCGTTACTGGCAAGGCACAGCCGCTCGAGGTACAGGAAAGACAGACCCCTAAGCCCGGTCCCAATGAGGTGCTTATCGAGGTTAAGTCCGTCGCTCTGAACCCCATTGACTGGAAGGTTCGTGACATTGGCTTCGCGATTTCCCACTACCCTGGTGTGCTCGGATCCGATGTTGGCGGCGTGGTGCTCGAGGCTGGCTCCAATGTGAATGCCTTCAAGCCTGGGACTCGGGTTTTGGCTTTCGCCCCTTCTTTCTTCGCCGAAGGCGCACCCGACTACGGCGCTTTCCAGCAACGGGTCATTATTCCTGCGATCAACGTCACTCCAATCCCGGATTACCTCAGTTTCAATGAAGCTGCTACTTTTCCCATGGCTCTTACCACAACTTGGGCCGGGCTCGAGGGTGCTGGCGTTGCTCGGGATACTTCTTTCTCTCCCAGTGACAAGCAAGGCATTCTAATCTGGGGCGGCTCTGTGAGTAATTCTTCTCTATTCTTTCCAATTTTCGCGGGGTTATTATTGTTTCGGGACTATTTCGAGACCAAGTGTCACTGACTCTATTTCCGATAGTCCAGCGTTGGCAGTGTAGCAGTGCAAGTTGCGAAGATATTGGGATTCACAGTCTACGCCACAGCAAGCCCAAAGAATCACGACTATGTCAAGTCATTGGGTGCCTCCAAAGTCTTTGACTACAAGTCTTCCGGTGTCGAAGACGCTATCATCAAAGCGGCCAAGGAAGATGGTCTCACGTTCCAGTATGGATACGACGCCGCGGGCGCTCGCAAGTCTATCGAGACTATCCTCAGGGCTTTGAAGGGGAGCGGAACCGCTCATCTGGCGTCTGCCATTCACTTGGCCCCTGAAGACCCCAGTACAGAAGGGATTGAGACCAAGTTCGTTGCTGCCTCGCCTGATGCAGAGACACGGGCTGGACAGATGTCGTTTTACTTCAATGTCTGGTTGAAGGAAAAGTTGGAGAAGCGCGAAATCGTCGCGAGCCCCAAGATACAGCTTATTGAAGGAGGGTTACAGGGTATTAATAAGGCTATCGACACAATCAAGGCAGGAGTTAGTGCTACCAAGCTCGTCGTCGAAATCTAGCGGATAGATGGTACTTTCTGGTGCTATGCAGCTAGATGGCGCTCATAGAAGCACTCGTCAAGCAATCTGAACGAATGTAGTACATCAGAAAATGGGCCTTCAAGGTTTCTTTTGATCTGTCTATATCCCAGAGCCGATTTAACATGGCATGTGCGCCCAGCCATCAAACAACATACTAAGAAACATCCCCATACTATCTACACATGAACGTCTAGCTTGGAAGCTAGCTTAATACCCCACCAAATTAAAGCACCTATTGTAACCAGGTTCAAATGGATGCTCATCGCGTGATTCCGTGAGAACGATTTGTTTAGCGTCTTCATATCATCGCTCGGATTGCTCTGACTGAGTTTTCCACCATCTCGTGTTTCTATTATCAAGTTAGCATTTGCCCCTATTTCCCCTATCACAACTTTGGAGTCCGAAAAGGCAACAAGTCAATACCTTGATGAATCCGATCGATCATAACTTGGCGCGTCCGGGGCCCATAAACCAGTAAGTTCAAGAGTGCAGTGGCTCCTGCGATGGCGAATGGTATCCAATTGCTCTTGCTCGCATGCAGGGTAAACGGGCCATTAGGCGGAATAGTGATCGCTGTTAGAAGTAGCAGCAAAGATTGTCCGCGAAAGTACATAGGAAATACGCGCTTCTGGAGAGTGGTAAAGGAAGATCTCGGTAATGCTTGATAGCTGATTTTGGTCATTACAAACGATTGATATAGTTGCATACCCAGAAGTGTAGAATAGGACAAGAGGTGGACAGGGGCCAGAAAAGTGGCGGGAGACCAAGCCAACATTGTGAAAGCCATTGGGGGCATGTTGGATTCTAGTAATTGGGATGGTTTGCTAAGCTAAGGTAAGAAGAAGCATACCTTTGATTCCTCGGGTATTCCAACGCGTTTATATAACGGTGCTCTGTCTGCTGAATGAATTGTAAATCTCCGGAGAGGTCCGGAGGTTAAGCCGGATGAGCCCCCGTCATCCACCACGAGCAGCTTACGACGCTCCGAGGTCAATCGGGGTTAGATTTTAGAATACTAAAACGATATGAAAAAAGGAGATAAGCAAAAATAATAATTCCAAAAAGAAAAACATACAACACCTAGGATTCGCCGGTCGTCACCGACCCGACTACTGATTAGGCGATACGCGGCTTATCTATGGGAGAGCGGACGGGATCCCGAGTTTTCCACGTTCTATGGTCGTATGTGATGGTTGAATTGGGCAATGGTGTATATATTCTCGTTTTCTCTTCCCCCAGTGTGTCTAATCTTGATACCTGCGGCAAGCTTCGTTCCTGGTTCATTGTTTAGCTCCATTTCCTTCCACTCAAATTTGATAATCGCCAGAATTAGAACGTCATCTTCATCTTCAGCGAATCTTTTTCGATGATCTCGTCTTTTTTGGCGAGGAATTCTTCCATGTCCCACATCGCACTGAGATATCTGCCTGCCAACCACTCCTGTCTCTGGCTCGTGAGGAACGCAATGGTATCCCCGCTCAAGGCGGGTGTACACTTAAGCCACTCTGCAACATGACGTTAGCACAGCCATCACTCTCACCTCTCGGGAAATGATTGAAATACCCTTTGTCCCATTTGGTAATCCTTCGGTGAGATCGGTCGCTACCCTGTTTACAAGGAATATTGTGTTAATTAAAGGACAGACAAGCACGTGGATGAGAGAGATTTTACATACCCACCCGGATGCAGAGAATATGCAAGTAGGCCCTGAGAACATATTAGAAGTTGGCTTTCGAGGATGAGAACCTTAGTCAAGGCTTACCTGGTCGGCATACTCGGCCATTAGATACTCTGTGAGTCGCAAAAGTGCAAACTTGCTGAGTTGATAGCCACTACCACCAGTGAGGAAGTGGTTGACTCCAGTTGAAGACATACTAATGATGGTCTTGTCGCCGCCCTTCAGCATCAGGGGCAGGAAATGCTTCGCGACCAGATAACCTCCGCGGACATTGACATCGAAGCTCTTCCACCAATCGTCCTCATCTCCATCTAGAATCTTCTCGTACTTCGCGAGGAAGCCTGCGTTGCTGACTAGGATGTCGAGTCGACCCCAATCAGTCTCTAAGGTGCGAGCCGCGTTCTTTACGCTCGTAGCATCAGAGACATCTACGCGCAACAGCGCTACCACTGGTTTCTGCCGCCCGGCATCTATGGCTGCGTTCTCAATCTCCTTGACGACCTCGGGAACATCTGAACGAGAGGTTACCGCAATATGGGAGGCCCCGGCTCTCGCGTAAGATATGGCGACGCCTTTGCCAATTCCTTTATTCCCTCCTGTCACCAGGACTGCCTTGCCCTTGCAGTCAGATTTGGTCACGGGGTTGATGTAGTCGTACGTATCTTGGCGGATTGTCTTGCAATAGTCGGCGCCAAAGTTCGGGGGCACCGGCGGGTACGCAAGTGTTGTAACCTCCTTCTGCAGCGACCAGCCTGCCATCTTGTCTCCGTTCGTGATTTGGGAAAGGTTGGAAGAAGAATCTTAGTAGGAAGGTTAAGGTTGACTTTGGAGGAATAACGATATGTTGGTACCACTTAAAGGAATGAGCCACTTTATTGCTGACACCAACCCTAAAGCGGTGAGCAGCACATGCAAGGTACCTACCTATACACTCAGCGATTGTTGGCGCTCCTGTACGACCAGTAACACTTACCGATTCCCAGGTCGCATACCGAATCCTTGTCTAGGGGGTTAGTATCAACTTCAATCACAGTTGACCTTATACCAACCCTTTTCATTGATATGGAATCACTAGAATGGTCCTGCTACTACGCAATAGATCTCTTGAGGTAAGGAGCAAGGATGACTTAGAGGTAGGGTAAAGCCAGGTGCTGCCTTGATTGACTAGGCAGGTAGGCTCAGTTATTGGCAAGAAGGATGTTGATTCTCGAAAGTAGAATTGTCATTCAGAAGAAGCAAGAGTTCCTTTAACTAGTAGTATCAATATCTATCTGGGTAAGATTGAAATACACCAACCATAGTCAAAATCGAGAGATCGTAGCTATCTAGTGATGAACTCTGCCAGATGTTTAGGAAAAGAACTTGTTCTCCGGACGCTTAAGTCCTAGATGTTCACGAAGGGTTGTCCCTTCGTAATCCTTACGGAAGATGCCTCGGCGCTGAAGCTCAGGGATCAGGCGGTAAACCACATCATCAAGGCCTTCCGGCAAGAAGGGAAAGCTAACGTTGAATCCGTCGGAACCTTCTTGTACGATCCATTGCTCTATCTCGTCAGCGACTGATTCGGGTGTACCAACGAGGGCAAGACCCGCATATCCGCCGTATCTTTGAGCGAGTTGGCGAACAGTGAGGTCCTCGGCTGATGCAAGCTTTATAACCCCTTCTCGGCTTGATTTGCTTGCGTTGGTCTCTGGAAGCTCCGCTGGCAAAGGGCTATCTGGGTCTAAAGTGGATGCATCGAAGCCAATCGCGACGGAGAGGGAGCCAATCGAACTTTCGTAATGGACAAGACTATCCAGCTTTAGTCTCTTTGCTCGAGCTTCTTCAACCGTATCTCCAATGACAATCAGGGCCCCTGGCAAAATTTTGATATCATCACGAGCACGCCCCGCCTTGACAGCCCGATCTTTAACGTCCTTGAAGAACTCCTGTCCAGCCGCGAGTGTACGCGGCGCACAGAACACTACTTCAGCGGTCTCGGCAGCTAGCTGACGGCCAGGTTCTGACTGACCAGCTTGCACAATTACCGGCCATCCCTGAGGTGGCCGCGCAATGTTCAACGGGCCTCTGACGTCTAGCTCAGGGCCGTGGTGGTCGAGGACGTGCATGCGTTCGGGCTTGAAGTAGATGCCGCTCTCAATATCGCGAACGAAGGCATCTTCAGCAAAAGAATCCCACAACCCCGTTACTACATCGTAGAATTCACGTGCGCGAGCGTACCGTTCGCCATGTTCTTTATGCTCTTGTTGACCAAAGTTTCGGGACGAATCGGGGTTGGAGGTTGTAACGACATTCCAACCAGCACGACCCTCACTGATATGATCGAGAGATGCGAATCGCCTTGCAATATGGTATGGTTGATCATAAGTTGTCGATGCAGTAGCAACGAGGCCGATACGATCCGTTACAGCGGCTAGACTTGACAGCAGGGTAAATGGCTCGAACGATGTCACAGTGTGGCTTCGTCTTAGGGCTTCTATGGGCATATTCAAGACTGCCAGGTGATCTGCCATGAAGAAGGCATCGAATTTCGCATCTTCAAGCTTCTTGATGAATGATTTGATATGCTGGAAGTTGAAGTTTGCGTCGGGATACGCCCCCGGGTAACGCCAAGCTCCCGTATGGAGGCTCACAGGGCGCATGAAAGCACCCAAGTGCAATTGCTTCTTCTGTCCTTGGTCGGTCATGGTTAGGTACTTTCGTGCTTGTTTTTTACTAGGTTTCTTTTCCTTGCTGCGGGGCGATTGTGCCTTCTTTGTAGTTCACGATGTGCGCCCCGGGCCGTCCGGTCGGCTTGTAGGCGGCAGGATGTCGCCATATCTGAGGGGTATGACGAGGGATCCGAGAAGCCAACCCCAATGCCCGGATAGCAGCCATTGCGTCAGTGGCATCTCATAAACCACCGGTGTTAGTATTGACTTATAAATCAGGATCCGTCAGCAGATTCCTTTGATCGAAATGCTATCATTTGAATTCTTCCGGAGGCACCCGGGCCAATACTGTCCGTCGGCTTTGTCGTTGGCGTGCATTGTCGTATCACCGACCGACGCACTAAGCTCGACCTGACTGCTATGCTTATTTCCTTCCCGGTAGCTATATCACTTTGAGATAGTCCGAAAATATGTTCTACCAGTAGGTCAGGTTCCCTCTCTGAACAATGATGGAAATTGGAATAATCAACACTACCTAGGCAAAGGAGATGAACCCGAGTAGAAGACCAGATCGCGACACTAATTACATCGGCTAGCGTGCACGGAATAAGCTTGGCACTTACATACAGTATCTATCTGCGCAGTCGTAAATTCGAAGTTCGAGTTCTCCTTAACGGGTAGCAAAGCAGAACACTACATGCACGTATTAATTACCGCGGGAATTAGGTGCCTACCTGGATAGCTTGTTCGGACATCATAAGTTTTCGGGGTCGCGCCAATATTAGGTATTAGACAATGAAATGAAGACATCGCCATTTTCTACCCGTGCGTCTCGAGCCCATGCTCTAAAACGTGGGTTACCCCTTAGTACAAAGTTCAGCTTTCCATTCTCACAGCTTTACCACGCGAGCCGAGATCTCAGGCTTCTACGGGGCGACAAGGGGTAACAAGGGTCACCCGTAGAGTAGGTAGTTTCGCTAAGCACCGAAGATAGTGGAGTTAAGGTCTCTCTCGTTTATACTAGCCGCTTCACCACCCCTGCTTGACTTCAGACGAACCCCGTAAATTCTAGTCCTTTATTATACTTGTCAGGAGGATTAATTCGTCTCTCTCAGAAGAAAAAAACGCCTGCACAAGTTAACATAGGGTAGGTAGGTAGGCATGTATTAATGATATCTAGTCTATATGGCGCAAGGCTTTTGCGGTCGCCAATTATGAGGGTTTCTCTCCCTAAGGGATTTCCCGAGGCGGTCTGGGGCCTAGAGAGCCTCACGATAGCTGCAATTAGAATGCACGCTAGATATTAGACCCTTCATCATAATAGCTGCCGTTAAGGAAGGGTTTTCTCAGGGTATTAGAATTGCTACCAGGTCTTCCAGGCGTTCGCCTCTTGGCGTTGTCGGGACTTACTTCGTAGGTTGACTCTATGGCGCCAAAAACCCACGGAAACGGAGGTGAGGGTTTCAGCCAAGCAATTCTTCACGCAAAGCGCGTTGCACCCAGCCCGAGTGTGCTAACACCAGAGCTACTCGTGAGGATTCAGTTTTCGGTTAGGCCTGCCGACGAAGGCGGTCGAGGACCCGAAAGTTGTTGAGATGATTTTCTGGTCCCCGCGAAAATCATGTATAAGATCTACGATTCCCGCCCGTCTATCACGACTTTCTTCTCTCCTCATCCCATCACAAAAAACCAAAACAAACAGCAACTTTCTGTTTCGTTCTTTTCAAACAGCTGTGCTGTTCTTTCGTTTCTTACCATTACTCGAATACATTCCTTCTCGCTTGCCCAAGTCAAGCCAGCCAGTCGTTGACGACTAAACCAACACACAACCTCCTAATTCTACCACACCAAACTATTCACCATGCGTTTCTCTATCGCCCTTATTGCAGCCTCTGCTGCCCTTAGCCACGCCCGAGTCTTCACTCAACAGGCATACAACGACATCTCCATCTCGGGAGGCACTGCCGGTAACGCCGAGGAGGAAGCCCTTGCTGTCTTCAGCGCGCTAGACCAGAACGATCTGGCCAACGTTGATCAGGAGGACATTGACTTCCTTGACTCTGTCAACAGCATCTGCAACGACGCTGAGGACGAGGCATTCAACACCGCTATTGACGCTGCTTCCGGTGAGGAGGCTGACGCTCTCCAGCGCGGAAAGATCAAGAACAAGGTCCTTAAGCTCGAGGCCACCATCCTAAAGCTCAAGGTCCAGCAGGCCCAGGGCGAGGATGTCGCGGACAAGATGGCGGAGGAGCAGAAGAAGCTGGACAACAACATCAAGCAGGATGAGGATGAGGCCGGAAACGAGTCGACGTTCCTGTCCTTCGATGCTGAGACCGATTAAGGGTACTATTGAGGGCTTGGTTTTGGGAGGATATGATTTGGTCCCGCTTCGATTGGGAATTACGATACCACCTTGGGCAGGTTCTTGGACAGAGCCAGAGTAAGACATATAATTCGAGTATGGTCTTTAATTTTATACCGATGGAATGAAACATTGAATAATTCACCCTGTGTCTTGCTATTTGTGACTGATTCCATGACGAGGCTATTTTCACGTCTGCGAGGTAGAAGCGATGACTTCGGTTGATTAAGATCTCATCACTACCCAAAGTACTATCTCCATGAATGCGAGCTATTAGTGTCATGCAGCACCCGTCTTATCTAACAAGTGAAGACGGCCGGCCCAGGGGCGGTGTAAGACGTAGGAACGGGATAGTAAATGTTAATGAGCAGGCCAGGGTCGGTCGCCTTGTAAGCGCCAGGGAATGAAACGAGTCCGGTTGGTGTCTTACTACCGCCGCCGGTGACTGTTAACTGAGCACAGGAGATATAAGTCTGCGCGCCTCCGACACTTCCGGCAGAGTGAAGCGCGATGTGCTCGACACGGAGCAGGTAGTCGCCAGCTGGAATGCACGACGGGATCTGAGTCGTCACTTGCTTGGCGCCCTGGCTCGGCCAAGTCAAACCACTGGGCGAGATGTTGGGGCCTTCAGAATGAATCTTGAACCAGACTGAGCCCGATCCGTCCCAGGAGTCGGCCGTCTGGCCGGCTGGCACCTTTGCCAAGTAAAACTGGAGAGTGCCGGGATGGGAGACGGAAGCGTCGGCGGTAAAACCAACAGTTGAGCCCGCAGCTACGGTCATGGTCTTAGCACCCTCATTCCCAGGGGAGAGCTGGTAGCATCGAAACTGCTCAGAGGTGACATCGGTGACTGTTTAAAATGAAGAGTTAGTCGTTTCTATCCCCTAAAGAAAAAAGGGGCCAAACACAGACCTGGTCCATTGCTTTGGTAGTTGGTCGTCTTCCTCACGTACTCCCATTTATTGGTCGACGCGCTGCCGGCGATGAGAGCTGGAAATGTGTCTGTGTCGATATGTTAGCCATGATTCTAATGAGCGTGACTATCAGGATTGCTTACAGTGAGCCTGCACGGCCGCTACTAGGGAAAGGAAAGCTGTGACAGCCTTCATTTTAGTTAGTTATTGGGGATCTGGACTTTGAAGACAATTTAGAACCACACTCGGTACACTTCAACTTTGGTATTGGGAAGCTTAGTGCTCCGTCGATCCTCGCTATATATAGGGCAGGTTCGGAAGAAGGTGACGCGTGTGGTATAGTCTCTTTTACAATTGCACCCCCCACAATCCCAAAAGGATGTAGTTGTTATATTAAATGTCTGCGTACCGAATGACCAAGTTATGCTCGATGGCTACCTAAAATCTTTTAGACGCGGTAGCATGACTACCGAGCGGACGAAAGCTCCCGGCTAAATTGAGAAACGCCCTCCAAGAAGCTTATTCGTGACCAATCAACATACCATTAACTAAATTGATTCTAAAATTATCTATATTAAAATACAGGATTCTGGAAACCTTGCATGCAAGCCATTTAATGGGGTAAGAAGCGGTGGATCGCAGAGTTGAAGCTGAGTCTCAAAGGTGTATCTAAAGACAAGCACCTACCCGGGTAGCTTTTGAGTGAATAGGCTTGGCCCGGCCCAGCTTGCCGGTAGTAGGTAGTAGCTAAATGCGCATTAAGAAGCTCTTTGTCCCAATATTTGTCATATTGGTAGCACTAAACTAAAAAATTATTGTGGTGATGATAGCCAATTCAACTGGGACAGATAGGGGGTTCGATATGTAAGGATCTGAGCCCACAAGCGCTCCCACTCTTGTTACAACAGGTACATAAGCTACGCCGTGGCGTTCGATTGCACGAGGACGACTTTAGGGGGGACACGATTAATCCTCAGTTATTGTTACTCGGATTGTCCTTCCCCCTTTTCCACGATGTAGGGTTAGTCAACCCACAATACGTGACGTGACAATAGACCAAGAAAGCCAATGTGTACTTGCGTAAAAGACCGTTACTCTATTGAAGTATCCCTATTGTCATATTTCTAAATAAGCTGTATACTCACTTGAAAGGCAAGTAGTAGTTCCTCAGTTCACCCCGCCTTCAGAAGCACAAGGCACACCTACGAGAGGGTAAAAGCAGCGGACAAGCACATTATAATCAATGAATAGTTGACTTCGGAGAGATGGGTAACCTGATTGTAGTATCGGTTAAAAGACACCTAAAAGTTCTTTGATTGATTGTCATTGCCTGCCACTTGTTTAGAATGCATGGTTCACTACTAAGGACAATGCCCTTTCACAATAGGATCATAATGCCTATTATCTAGGATACTGCAGAGTAAAGTATAAGAGCGCACATCAAGCTGCATAGTTTCTACCTCTCATCTCAACACCATCGAGCTTCATACACACAGTAATTGTCCAGTCTTAGAATCACATCCCCGGTTGACTGGTTCAATTCGCGCACTTGCTTCCAAAAGGTAAAGAAACAGAACAGGTATTTCAAGTCTAACTCACTAACCCATCTCTCTCTCTCTCTCTCCAACTCCATCATGTGCTACCAACCTCAACACCTGTACGCCTGCGGCCACCGTGAGGCCTACTCTAGCCAGGTCGTCAAGTGCCCTGCGGCTGAGGCCTATGGTAGGTGCCCTTTGATCGGTCTGATGGATGCGCCCGATGCCTATACGGTTCCGCGCAAGGAGAGATGCGTTAGATGCCGGAAATAGACTTGAGTCAACCTTAGGTTCTCTTGGAAGTAAGTGCAACTTAACCCTTTCCTTTATTGGCCTGGAGCCGCCCTAGTGTGGAACATTGGGATTGGAATGGTTTGGTCGGAGATGAAGCTCGAAGGTAGATGCATAGATTAGAGGTAGTAGAATGTAAATATACAAGGTCATTATAATAATTTCAGACTTTACCGCTTGTTAATTGTGACTTGGAACTGGATTTTGAAAGTGAGCTACATTTTACATGATTTCATTATCCATGATATGATAAAGACACTGTGATAGATGGGTGGGGATAGCGTTATAATACTCAACTGATAATATGAATGTACACGATACACAAGTAGAAAAGTAATAAAATAGAATTGAAAGGACCATTTACGTACGGAGGTAGCTAATCTATTGAACCGTCACATCGTGGTGACCTTCTATCTTAGGGTCCGCAGAGGCGAATCAATAAAATGATCCCTGAGAGCTAGAATACCATACTCGAGCTCTTGGGGATCATTTTATTGATTGTGCGACGGAATGGTAATATCATCTATAATACTATACTATAGAGATAAGCTTCAAGATGGTTTAATTCATCTTCTAGCTCAAGCATCTTTTCCGACGACGTAAGGCATAATTCTTCAAGCTCAGTAAAGTACGAAAACATCTGTGCGTCCCAGTCTTTACCTTTGGTTCTAGCATACCAATCGTAGGCGGTTTGGTATCTACGTTTCGAGGTAGCCAGAACGTCTTGAAGCTGTTCTCTCTGGTCAATATTGTCCTTGATCTTTTGGTAGACTTCCAATGACATGTTGGTACTAATTCTGCCGCCATGGTCCTCACTAAATGTCATAGGAACACCATTCCGCCGGTCTTCCTCATCGCTGTTATACTCGTCGCTGCCATACTCATCGCTGCTATACTCGTCTTCAGTATAGGTCTCCGCGATTGATTGGGAATCTATGGCATTAGTGAGAGACTCGGCAATTGCCTGTGGTATGTGCTTGATATAAGATTTTACCGAGACACTACGCCGAGGTATCTCGCCGGGCGTGTGTTTCCGTTCCTTTGGAACCCAGCACTCCTCTGCAAGCGAGGGGACTGATATAGATCGGCGAGGTTGGCGATTTTCGGCCTGATCCTGTGAGCTACCGAAGATAGCTTTGCGTATGTCAGAAGCGTGTTTCATAGTCTGATACTTTGAATAAGACTCCGTTGGGATAACTTTTTCGCGACGGAGAAAAAAGGAGAAAAAAAAAAAGGTCAATTCAATATACAAGTCGTCTAGTTAGCATCTAAGTATTTCTCATCTCGTCGCCTTTTGTTGTATTATGGTCAAAGATGTAGAGAGCTGTTATCCGAACAATGCATTGTTGGAGTGCTGTCGCTGAACTCGACAAAGCCAATTATTCTCGCGAAGTAAAGCCAATAGAAATACAAAAGCCTAATGCCCAATTACTATTTTAATTTGCCACGATCTAGTATTTCGTACCGAGGAACAAAAGGGCGTCAACACGAGCTTTACGATGGGTCTTCGAAGAAGAATTCACTTTTCCGTCCACAGCACTCGATGCCTGATGACTTTACAGCCATTTGCTACCGGAGATAACTTCGTTTCCATTAACCCATATACAACTAAACATCATGCTTGCCGGGCGCAGCTGCTATTTAATGGAATTGAATACGTGACTGAGCAGAGTCCTAATGACCATACACTAGGGCGCTGTGACAAACACACATGTTGTGTTGTCTGGACAATTGATGAGCCATGCGCTCGGTGCTCAGGGCTCAACGAGCTTCTGACAGTACCTGAATGCCCTCTATTCGTGGTAGCGAACGAATACATTCCCTACGAAGTCCTCATGAGTGACCCGACCAAAGTGCTCCCTAGCAGTTGTGCGAATCAGCTGTGGCATGCAGAAATGCCACGATGCCAAGAGCTTTTTTATCGTGGGAATAGATTCTCTAAGGGAAATGACATTGACGAAGATAAGATCAGAACCATCCGAGCTTTGCTCTTTTCTACGGCCCGAAACATGCTGCTTGCTAGGCGTGAGTTCGAGAAGAGGAATCGAGACAGACGAACACATCTTATTAGTCTTCCAATCGAGGAAGATGATCTCTGCGAGATGTCAATAGTTCAACTTCAGTCTCAAATTGATTGCTTTAGAATAGAAGGCGGCGCACTGTTGAAGAAATTGGAGTCGTTTGCTAAAGAGGCACACACCTACATTCACGACATAGTTGCTGCATGCGGGTTAGCGCCCGAGGATTTCTCATCCTGGGAGCCGAATCTTGAGGGCCCGTTGAAAGATGATTTTAAGCTCCTCATCGAATATGGTGCTGAGTTAGAGAACACATTTCGGCGGGTGCATGAGCAAGATAACTCGCATGGGGTAGGTAGTAGTAATAGCGAGTTATGAAGTTGATGAGGGTAGGTGTAGCTATTTAGTAGGATGTGTTTCCATGTAAACCTGTTGGATTATTTCATGAAGTCTAGCTTAGCAGCTCTACCCATCTGATATGTACCGCTTTGGTGTTGTCGTGTCTCGTCCGTAGGAGTAGGTCATCTCTCACCTTCACAATAGTTCAGTTGTAGCAAAGCCTATGATAAATCCAAAGGCAACGAAACTGTCTAGATGAAGTGATGATTTGATGTGTGTGAATATTTGCGAAGAAGCGGAAGTGTCTCGGTTTCGCCTTTGCTATTAGAAGCCGGCCTAACTTAACATGGTATAGCGTAGTAGAGTTACAATGTATTTTGGATGCACTTTATCATCTACTATCTACTCGCCTGGAGGATGGGATGGTATATTGATTTAGGAATTTAGAAATAGGTCCGCATGAATCGAATAATGTCTCCGGGTCGTCCATATTTTGATATATGGGTTGGTTTACGAGTGTCATAGACCTTAAATATAACAAGGGCTTTCTTACAATATTGTATTTATGGGACGGCGGTATTCCTCGTATCTCGAACTACCAATTATCTCGAAGAAACGGACAACGATGGATGTCAAGCTAATAGAACTATTAGTAAACTATCAGTAGACGAAGGCAAATTGATTTTATGGTCTAGAGAAAGACGAATTAGGCACTCTTTGCGGACATCATGTCTCACATGCTGCCTGCATTCTGATTACCGGTACTCCGACTGTCTATCCCTCCCTCCGTCTACACTCGCTCTTCTTTTCGCATTCTCCGTGATTCCTTTGCTGGCATATCCTTAAGATTCAATCATGATATATCTTTAGAGAGCCCTGAGCTGAGTCGGTTTGGGTCGATGGATATCAAAACTGTGGGTGATGTTATCGATGCCATAGTGGCAACTTACTTGGCCGGCCTGGAGCACTATACAAATTGGCAGCGACGAAAACGGCAGGAAAATCACTATAAGACACACAGCAAGGGGAGCATATGTGGCGGAAACGCGTGCGCTTTGAGCGTATCTTTAAGTGTCTCGAGTTACAAGATCAAAGAGGTCTTCGAGAACGGAACGAATATCTTCGGCGATGGGTTCGCAAATGGAGACGGTGAGCTTTCGCAAACAACTTCTCGGCCAGACCAACCCCTCCTGATTAGCAGTGTTAGACATCTGTCGCGAAAGCTTGCATAGCGACCTTCGACGTCTACGAGAATGCATGCATAATCTAGAGGAAGCCATACAAATCGAGAATAAGTCGCTCGGTATTTTTGAAGTGGTACGCATCTCTGAGCTTGTTCGGGTCTCTTGTTTGGCTGCCCTGGCCGGTCAATACAAACGAATCGCCGTGGGCCGTCTAGTGCCTCATAATCTACCCGCACCTCAGTCTCAGCAGCAGTCAAGACCCAACATTATAGTATCAGAGGAAGATACTATAAAACTAACGGATTACGGAGATGGCGAATTGCCCTACTTACGATCAAAACCCCTTTCCCCGCCACCGACACCGAAACAAATCCCCGACGATCTCCAATCCACCTACACGTCCACCACCTCCGGGTTTAACAACCGACCAAAAAAGAGCATATTCAGCATGTTCTGTCCGGGAGCGCTAAAATACCAAGTCGATCCGCGGAAACCCATACCGCGACGGCGAAATTGTAGATGTGGTTACGAGTGGAACGGGGCCCACACGGAAAACAAGACTGCTGCGATGGTGAAAGAGGGGTTTCACATGACGGCTAGGTTTCTGGGCAAATCACACCGCGAAGGCGGGTTTGGGTGCGTGCTGTGTGCTTCGAGTGGGAAGACAGAGACAGAGACATATGTTAGTGTTGAGAGTCTGAGAGATCATATCAACACATGCCATACCAAATGGCAGATGCTTCACGATCGAGACATGGCTAGTCAACGGTGAGCTTCTGGAGTGGCCCAGGAGGTCGGCTCTGGTTGGTGGGACCGAGGCATGTAGCAAAAGGTCCTGGCGTTAGTAAGGTAGTCTATGTATGCCCATTGGCTTTGATAGTCAAAGATACCCCGGTTGGAAGAGTACAGTAGTCGTATAAAATTAAGCCTTTTTTAAAGTTGCATCCACGGAGTCTTTATTGCACCGAATCTGATGATAAATCCACTGGGTATAGCTCGATGATGACAAATTCCATACCTACCTACACCTTGACGATAGGAAAATCACTAAACTATTGTAAGCTAGTTGAGTTGCTTGAAGTTTCAAACAAGTATAAAATACCAGTAGAATTACTTCGTCATTCAAGATGGCGGGATTGGAAACAAGAAGACATCCGTGTATTCTCTCATTCCTACGCCCCTTACACCTGACACCACCATGACAGAACAACCAACACCAAAGAAAACCGTTTTCGTCACAGGCGCAAACGGCTACCTAGGCTTCGCCGTAAGCCGCTCCTTCGTGCGAGCAGGCTGGCGCGTGTACGGGCTAGTCCGGCGTCAAGAATCCGCAGGCGCGCTAGCCGCCGAGGAAATCATCCCGATCATCGGGTCGATCTCGCAGGACGCCAAGTTCCTGGACGAGCTGTACAAGCACACCAAGACGGTGGACGTGGTCGTCTCGTGCACGGAGCAGATCCCGTTCGGGGAGCACTACGAGGCGCTAGCAGCGCAGCTGCGCCAGCTAGCCGCGACATCTAACAGGCACGGCGTGCGCCCGCTCGTGCTGCTGAGCTCAGGGTGCAAGGACTACGGGCAGACGGGCGTCCACGGGGCCGCGGGCCTGGCCCCGCACACCGAGGCCTCGCCGCTGCGGCCCGTGGAGGTGATCGCGCAGCGCACGCACCACACGCTCAAGATCTTCGAGAACAGCGACCTGTTCGACGCCGCGCTGATCCGTCCGACGCCCGTCTTCGGGTACGACAGCAGCTACTACGGCGTCATGTTTGAGATCGCGGCCGCGGCCGCTAAAACGGAAAGTAGGAGACTGGAACTGGAGCTGGATTTCAATACCATTCTTCATGGCTGCCATGTTGACGATTGCACCGATGCGTATCTTGCGCTGGCCGAGCATCCGGACCGTAGTGCTGTTACGGGACAGTGCTTTAATATCTCGGGACACCGGTACGACACGTTGGCGAGCATCGCCAAGGCGCTCGAGGTTGAATACGGATTAACTGGGGGTGTTGTGCCGACTGATTCCTCTGAGGAAAACTCTGCGGCATCACAAATCAGGGTTGTGCTCGGATATAGCCAGTGGGTTGACAGTACCAAGATCCGGCAGCTCACGGGGTGGACTGACAAGAGAATGCTACTGTCGGAGAACCTCCGTGCTTACCGCACGGCCTACGAGGAGGCTGCTAGGAGAGGTCATGAGGGAGTAAAACGGATACAGAAACGAATGGCTGGTGCCCTCTCCTCTGTTAAGATTTAGTCTAGGTGCCATTGATGGCCTAGTTCTACACGGGGCCGCGTTGTGGAAGGGGGTTATATCTTTTCTTTAGCGCATGGATTATGTTAATACTTTGGATCATCGCAAGGAGTACGTCCATGTATATTAGTACCGCATTCGCGAAGCCTGAAATGCCAGGTCGCAAAGGTGGAAGACTTAAAAGAATGAAATAATACTTGAAGTAATACTTGAAACTTTATCTCATTGGAAGCTATGAGAGTATTTCTTGAAGCGAAAACATATTGCCATCCCGACATAACGTAAAGTATCGTTGTCCACCTCGACCTCACCTGGATTCGTCTCCAACACGATGGTTTATTCGAATACGCCCTGGCCATGCTATGCAATGGCTGTGCTTTTGATGTCACCTACAAAAACATGAACTGAGAGGGGAGCTACCCACTCATGACCTCCAACAAGACCAATGTGGAACTCCTGTTTGTCCTTGAAATAAACTTGGAAACAGACCTCTTCGGGTGACTACTCGTCCTAACTCGCCTTAGGATTTCACTTACAACAGAGGTAAATCTTGAAACTACGAGCCGATTGCTTTTGTAATACAGGAATTGAAAGCAGCCAGCTACCTGGCAAATTGTCAGATGCCCGGTAGGCTGGATCAAATAGGTATACGAATAGGGAACAGGCGAGGGAACTTACCTCGGCGATTTCAGTGCTTCTCGAAACGTATTTGCTTTCGAAATTCATCGGTGTTCTCCCTGCCATGCTGGATGCACGCAGGCGTTGTAGGCGCCAATAGGTTCAGACTGCAGTGACGAACATGCTCGAAAACTTCCAATTGCATGCATCACCAATTTGTCCAGCTATCATTGACGACAACGCAAAGAACACCTCGTCGCGAAAATGCCCACAGAGCAATGAAATGCAAGGCGAGTAAGATGAGACTTCCTCTCCATCCCCATCTCCACCGGGAATAAGTCGAAGAGCCGATTCTACGTGTGGTTATTTCGCGGCTGGATACGAAGGATTCCCTATTCGATGGGAGACCCAGATCAACTCCTGCTAGACCGAGAAGAGGAACCCCAACGCCGAGGGTTACGGTGAAGGGCCAGCATTGTTTGGCAATTGATAGGATCTTCACCAGGAATAGAAGTAATCTAAATGTAAACATGATTGAGTCGCCATGATTTCGCGAAATGTAGATTAGGTATTGTTGGGCTTGCGGACTCAGCGTCCCAAATGCTCCAGAAGGAGGCGGCATGAGTAGCGGCGTGTGGGCAGTGGCACGAGCGCGGTCAGGGGATGAACGCGTAAAACCTTCTTGGCTTCGGGATAGGGTCATAGCATGGGAACGATGCCGAGGTGTGCTGGGAGTGCCATATTTTTGGAGACTATTCTGAAGGTTCGCTTGGGACGAATGACTCGAGGCTGTCAAGCTCTCCTCGACGGGTGACGGAAAATTATCTCCTGAATTATAAGTATGGTGTTTATGAGGATCGGGTACTGGTGTGCTTGGTGGCAAGGGCGAGTCTAGGTTCTGAACCCGTCGTCCGTGTAGCGTAACAGGAGGACTGGCGCTTCGTAGTCCGCCGATATAAGATTCATGGTTCATGGCGGTTAGTACCTCAATAGCGGTGGGCCGTTCTGTAGGGTCAAGAGATAACATCTTCTTAAGCAACTGGTAGAGCTGCAGAGGAAGATCAGGTCGCCCGCGCATATCGTCCTGAAATCCTGTCCAACCGGCTATTTCTACTCTGAGCTGGTCAATATCTTCTAGTTCTTCCTGGATGACGTTGGCGTTCACGTATGGTAAGCGACCGAAGCACAAGAAATACAGGATCATGCCTAACGAGAAAACGTCGGACTTGGTAGTGAAGTTGCCAAAACGACCCCCGGCATCTTTCTTCAAAACTTCAGGTGCGCAGTAAGATATCGTACCGGTTGTCCCCGTCGAGTTGCGGATAGTATTTCCGGGCTGCACCTCACCGAAGTCGCTGATCAAACACGTAAGCTTGCCGTTTTCGTGATGTAAGAGACAGTTGCTAGGTTTTAAATCACGATGTATGTAGTTCGAATTATGAAGATAAGCGAGACCAGACGTGATGTCTTTAAAGAGAGAATATATCTCCTTAAAGGTGAGATGACGTTGGGATGCAAAAACGTCATGGGGCCGTTCAGAAGTGCCTCTCGACTTGCGGCGCATCTGGGCTTTGAGCTGTTCCCTCGTGGGTTGCTTAGGCTGATCCCCGATGATATACTGCAGTAGATCACCGCCGTTACAGTATTGCTGTAGGATAAAGGCACAAGCGACACTGGGACCAAAACGATGCAGTTTGACATCCTCGAGCCAGACATGACGATAAGACACGAGATTCGGATGCGAGAGCTTAGCGAGTAGCTCGACCTCGATTAGGACCTTCTCTAACCACGCATGGTCGTCCCCCACGGGTACTCGCTTGCAGGCGAAGTGACCGAGGAAACAGCCGTCTATTTCGTGACGAACTAGGAGCACGACGCCTTTCCCACCCCGACCGAGTTCCCGCTCCTCAACAAAGAATCTCTTAAAATAGTTGGGACTGAATGCATCTCTCCTAATTCGGGCTCCTTCTAGGGGGGCTGGCGAACTGGATATGAATTCGGCATCATCGACATCCTGGCTTCTCGAACTGCCGCTGAGCAGGCTAGGTTGCTGTGTCAAGCGGAAAGGGCTCGATGGAGGCTGTGGTTCGTCGTGTTGCGCATCATCATCATATTCGGCCTGCAGCATACGAAAGTAATCGGGATCTACATAGGACTCGTCGGTGGTCGAATCATTATCGAAATGTCGTTCGGGCGAGGGAGGGCGAAGAGGCTGGTGGCAAGTGGGACATTCTGTCAGAGGCGCGCCTCGAATCTCGAGACGTTGCGAGGATGGATCACGGACGACGATGGCATTGCGATGACGACTAGATTAGTTCGTATGTTTAGCTTAACTTCACACTAATATTATGACTTGTCATGTCATGTAGGTAGTCATCTAAGATATTTTACCTCGTCCTTAGGGCGAACAAGGCAGGGGACGTGTCAGAAGGGGAATGACGTACAGGACGATCTCACGACCCTCTCGGGAGTTGTAGGGAATCAACGACATTGCGGGATAGTTACCATCCAACGACGGAAAGGTTGCGTAAAGTTAATGATCATTGGAATGAGTAAGAAAAGAAAATCATTGTATAATCATGTATAATATATAAGAGAAGAAAACCACAGTTAGGTGGTGACAACGGCGATACCTTCATAAAGAGGCGAAGTTGTTTTTACTTTGTTGTCATTTTTTATTTTCTGTGCAATTGGAATTGGCAATGTTAAAGTCAAACAATGCGACGTTCTGATTTCAGCAGCGAATCAGATTTCAGATTGAGTTCTTTACCCCGGAATACGCTAGAAATTGGGATCGCCAAGTGCACTTTTGGTGCTTTTGCCCCTCCAATCCACTAACCTGAAGCTTGTCCGCTAAAAATAGGGCGATCATTCCATCCATCGTGTTTTCAGAGGGCAGGAGGGGGGCATTTTAAGGTGCCTTACAGCTGGGCTGGGATCGCTACAGTAGAAGCTGAACCACCTAGCCAAGCGTCCAGCCAAGGACTTCAGGAGCAAGAGCTAGCGGACCTTCACTGGATCATCGTCTCCTTCTGTTACAAACCATTCCGATCTGTTCTTCACCAGCCTCACTATCTGGACCACAAAGGTTAAGCAGTAACAGTAATAAATCTTAGGTATACTATCACTATTAACGCGTCATATAAATTATAACCTATGCATTATCCAATCCACTTCTCGATTATGCCCCTTACGATCGACAAGGGACTCGACATGTCAACATCCTCCTCCATCGTTTCCCGTCTCACAGCGTCAAATGAACGCTGGTTAGCAATCTCGTCTTCCGAAAACCAAGCACCATGTAGCCCATACGGCACTCGTTGAGGTAACCGAACACGCGCCACGATATCTTTCATGTTACTTGCATCGATAATCCAGAGTTCGCTCACAGAGTCGTCACCACACCTCCCGTCCTTGTCCAGCTGCGATTCGTCATACACAAACGTGAGAAGCCACCCGTCATCTTCCTTTTCTGCCCCCTTTCGTGCCACGAAACGTGGCTCTTGAGCAAACCAACCCTTGGGCATTCTGAAGAGCGTAACAGGATCATTGGCGTCTTGACTCTGCATGACCTCTTCGATACTTCGTTTGTCAACACAGCCCTTGATCTGCTGTGGTGGATTGGCGATGCCGCGAGCAATCAGTGTGGCCGCGTCAATCTTCGCCAGGTAATCTACTTTCGCCGCTTCTCCAGATGTAGCGGCGTAGGACGATGCCCCAGCGCTGCAGCCGTATACATAACGGGCTTCGCTCATGGCATGAGCTGGTGATATAGTGGGGAATTCGAACGGGATGGCCGTCAGAGCCCATTGGTTCTGGATTGTCTCTATCTCGTCCGACCGTCCTTCTATGGGTGGAAAACAGTAGTAATAGAGTCTGCATTGCTCCTCTTCGATATATTCTGGTGGCACTGGCTTGGGAACAGGTGGTATAAGTCCACCTGCGCTATACACAATCGACGCCGAGGTGAGACGACAAGCGAGAAGATGGACGCATGTCTCAACTTGTGTCAAACTCGACGTCGTTTCCCAGCAATTTGCCGTGTGAAAGATCACGCATGGATTTGTCTCGAACCACTGAATCCTCTCTGGTTCATACCTTGGGAAGACTCCGAACCGCGATTTCTCGGTCGGATCATATGCAACAACCGGTCTCCCTCTGATGCTATTCAAAGGATTGAGGGATAGGGGAAGGTCCATTATTACCGTATGGCCTCTTGCGACCCCAAAGTCATGCATCATCCTTGGCGAACTCACCCCTGGGATTGGTGCACTAAACATTGGTTCAGGTTTGCTCGGCTTTGCTGACTTCTGGGTCGGTGGTACGATTGAGTAATACACGTACGGCTTCACGAAGACAGAATGGAATGAGATGAGCTCTTTCGTAATAGGGTCGACACGTGGATGGCCAGTCGTCCATTCCTTCATAAAGGCCATTTGGCCATCCCCGCCAAAGCCCGATCTGCTATCCAAACTATTCTCGTTTTCCGCTTTTCGTCCATTATACCATCCAACAGTCTCCAGAGTGGGAAGTTGAAATCGCATTGGTATTCCGCTTTCGCATGTTGCTAACGCCCTGCCGTCGTGATACAACACGCCCGTGTTCGCAACGCTAATCTTCTTGACAGCCCTTCTGGATCCTGGAAGCCTTGATAAGAGTAAGAGCGTCAGCGTTCTGAAAACCGCTGCAACAATGGCTATTAATGAAGCGCCCACTAGTGTCGAGATGCTAGGTAGTAATGGTCGCTTCAAATTGCCATTGCCCTTTGCATTCAGGTAAACATCAGTTAGAATGTATTGGTTCACAAATTCTGGCATGATATCCGCATCCTTTTCTCCACGTCGAAATAAAACACCTGTCAGCATCCCATCCCCGTCGAACCAATGTGCGTCTCTTCTTTGATCATCATTTACGATCGGATTCCCGCCGTTTCGGACGTACTGACCTCCGGCTAGTTCTGCGGGAATGCGTCCAACATGTACACATTGCGTAAGTGGCCGAGTTCGTCTGATGGGCGCAAAGTTCCCAGAGAGATACCTATCTTAATTAAGCGCCGAGTCCTTCAAAGACACAGGGACACTTACGGATGAGGATCACCAATTTCCTGGTTCATTTTTCGATAGAAATACCAAATGGGAACATATTCTACGACCACAATCCCGGGGGCTGCCACTTGAATGCCTTAACGCTCTACACCATCAGTTATCCAAAAGGACTAATCCCTACCGTTTTTACTCTGGCGGGTTTTCTTTATGCACATGCTGTCGGTGTAAAGCATAATGGGCACTGTTGGAATACTATGACGACATGTATCGGTAACTCAAAAGGGGGGAGCCATTAGGTGCATAATGTCCTGAAACCCCTCGAACAAATTTCGCCGAGATTAAGACCAAGCCAGAATGAATCGTGCTAACACTCTATGTCCAATAAGTTTTCATGGGGATGTGTCCCTAAGTCTCCCAGTCAAACATTTAACACGACAAAATTCGGTTGAGGCATAATAACTTTGATAAAATCGTACGTTACTAATTTGATTTTCACATAATAGTCTATCTCCGAGGGAGAATAGTTGCATTCGTCATCTAGATGGATGATATCATGAACTTTGCGGCCGGCTAGCTCGGATACTAGGGATTCGGATTGATGATTCAAACCCCGAATGAGATCAAACCGATGATGGGAGACTTCGTCAACCATTCCGTACTTTACGACAACACTATCATTATTCCTTCACGCGTACAGCGATCGAGAAAGCAATTTGTCCTAGGCCGAGTCAGCATCTGCAGCCCTAGATCCAATCTTTAGCGCATCTCAAGGCTGTAGACGATATTTCCATGCAGCAAAATACGTATCCTTACGTACCAGTTCTAAACATCTACTTAATTGGTGCAAAACGCAGAATTGTACCTGTCCCTTCAACTGTCAACAAGGGATCCTGCCACATAAACGCTATTCCCAGGCTCGGCCGACAGGCATACCTAGTATTTGCGGTTATGGGTCATGATTCTCCTTTTGGACACAAATTCGGTATTCTCCTACGAGATGATGAAGTCACCATTCACAAACCCGCTCACGTTTCCATCTGGAGCTACGTCTTGGACATTCAAATACCCTATTGTTGACCATGAGTATGGCCTACCTTGTTTCGAATAGTTTTTATATTGCCCAGCAGCAAGTGCAGACGAACGTCTAGTTCCCTACCACATTCATCTATCAAACACAGTAACGCACATTTACCTTGCCAATTATCTAACGAATTCACGATGTCTGGACCTGGAAATCAGGCGCTCAACATCAACAGTGTTGTGGGTAATCATGCCAACTTGGAAATCACGAACCACGGCTCGAACTGGTATTACGCAGTGTGCGCCTTGATGGGGTTTTGCACACTGCTTTTCATGGCTCTCTCATTTCGGAAGCCCCAGGGTGATCGCATATTTCACTATATCACAGCGGGTATCACTGGCGTTGCATGCATCTCATATTTCGCCATGGGTTCGAATCTGGGCCAAACCCCTATTCAAGCCGAGTTCGTTCGACCAGCGCGCAAATGGGTCAGCTCAGCAGGAACCCGGGAAATCTTCTACGCTCGCTACATTGACTGGTTCATCACCACCCCTTTACTTCTTCTTGACCTTCTCCTCACCGCAGGAGTTCCAACGCCAACGATCTTAGCCACCCTGCTCGCGGACCTCATCATGATTGTTACTGGTCTCGTCGGTGCCCTAACCCAAACCAGATTCAAGTGGGGATTTTGGAGCTTCGGCATGCTGGCTCTCTTCTTCATTGCTTACGAGCTACTTTTCGATGCGCGGCGTCATGCGCAAGTACTCGGTGGAGATGCGAAGAAGACATTTATGCTCTGTGGCACCTTCCTCCTATTCATTTGGTTCTTATACCCTATCGCCTGGGGGTTGAGCGAAGGCGGCAACATCATCCATCCCGACGGCGAGGCCGTGTTTTACGGTGTGCTCGACGTCTTAGCGAAGCCCGTCTTCGGCATTCTCTTGCTCTGGGGCCACCGCAGGCTTAGCTCGTCGCAGCTTGGCCTTCGTATTCGCAACCGCAGCGAAATTACCAGCGAGAAGTACAACCCTGGCTATGGCCAACGCGATGGCGTCGGCGTTCATAACGAGGGCCCCGGAGCGAATGTCGGTGGTCATACTACTGGCACAACTGTTCATCCTAGTGCTACACACACGAACGTCAATGCTTAAGTCTTGCCATGCAAATGTTAGCACCACCCGGAAGCCGAAATCGCTTTATCCGGTTGCTATAGCAGGATGTGTTGATCACTGCTCCTGCCCGAAAAGTTTTCCCTTGGGATGCTACTAGGTTCTATGCTCTGCGAGTTTCTAATACTGGGTGTCTTCACAAGCTCTGGAGTGTAGATGGACAGCTAGCGAAACAACCAGTTGATACTGAGTTGGGTAAGAACAAGAAGAGTATCTAGAATCTCATAAGTTGTATGCTGCAATTTAATTTGGATAGTAATAATCAATTCTTGTTTACTAACTTAACGCATATATGTACGAATACATGTACTCATATTATCATCCCAATTAACAACCTCCCCTACGCGATGGGGGCGTAAAAACTGAACTCTCGGTCAGGGTCATATTTGTTTTTCAACGCCAACAGCTTCTCTTGGCGCCATTCCTCATACCCGTACCAACTTTGCTTTGTTTCATCCCCCGCGGCGTAGTTGACGTACGAATGGAGCTCCTCACGACCGGTAGCTTTGTGAATGATATGTCGGAGTTGGTTTCCCAAATCTGCAGCCTTCTTGTCGAGTTCTGGGCCCGCGGGCTTGTAGCTGAGAACCGGGGCCAGAAGCAGCTTGTCACCCCTAAACGGGAAGGCCGTGGACTCACTGGGAACCGCTTGGACGCCTTTCACGGGGTAACCTTCAAAGAGGAAAAACGAGCCATTCAAAGCTGGGGTCTCTTGGGTGGCGCTTGCGAATAGATCGTGCACTTGACGCATCGCCTGGACGTCGTATTTCTCAATGTCAATGGGGTAACGAACATTGGCAAGGCCGCTATGTTGACATGGCAGAGATTCAAGGTCCCAGCCAACCCATCGAGGAATATCTCTGTAATCCCCGTTTCCGGCATCTGTTCCGGTAGGGCCTAGGTCCTGGAAAGGCTGCGTGTAAATAGGATCAACAATGGTTACTCCCTCCTGGAGAAGGTAGTAAAAAATTACGGGCTAGTACGGGTGTCAGCTTGGACGTGAACAAGAGCCAGTGGCCTCGTGATATGAACTGGTTACCTTGGGATGAATGTCTGGGCTATAAAGGAAGAACCCGTACACAGTAACATCCGGAGGGGGCGGCATGAGGTGGCTGTTGATAGCTTCATAGAGCGCTTCAACCTTGTCATCGGTGAAGATGAACGATGCATGCGCCCAATCCCGATGCTTAATATCATAGATCTTCGCCGTAACAGATGTCACAATACCAAAATTGTGCCCAGCACCTTGCATAGCCCACCAAAGATCAGAGTCTTTATCAATGGTTTGCAGAGTTCCGTTCGCCAGGGCAATATTCATTGAGAGAAATTGGTCCGCGATGAGCCCGTAATTCCCTTGGAGAACACCGTGACCGCCTCCCAACCCAGGGCCAAGAAAGCTAGTGCATTCGCAACCTCCAGTTACTGTATTGTATGTTAACTTCCTTTTATCCGGCTATATCGAGATGATAAACTGTGAAGAGGGGCGCTTTTGCGCGGGAACTCAATATTTAAAAGAGCATTATTTGAACTAGGAGAGATACACGTACCAGTCTGCTTTCCTGCACCCCAAAGACTGTCAGTGACAGTTTTCGACAGAGTCCCACCACCGATCCTGGCGGACGTTCCGTCTTCAGAGACATCGACACCGCTCAGCTGGTCCATCCAGATTTCAATACCATTCTGCATCTTTCCTAAAGATTCAATCGATCCATGGCCACCAGAGTACACCAAGAAGGGCATATTATTCTCGTTCGCATATTTTACCTAAGTTGATAAGCTTCAAGATTACCTTGACTTGTTCTATGTAGGTACTCTTACTATCTCAACAACGTCCCCTTCAACAGCAGGGACTGCGACGACACTGATGTTCGGGGCGTGTGATGCTGACCATCGATTTGTCGACCTAGCAAAGATGTCCGACCCCGGGTAGTGAACGGCGGCATTTGAAGAAAGTCTCTCTGTAAGTATGTAGGCATCACCTTCCGTAGTAGGGCATTTGGTCGCAAGCCAATGGTCTGGAGGTATGTTCTGACAGACCGATGAGATAGCCCAGGCGGCAGCGACGGCGACAAACTCCATTATAAAGCTCTAGTTATCCCCCGAGTTCAGCTAAACCTAAAGGGAATGCCACATCTGATCGGGGATATACCCCCTTATATACCTACACTAGCATTCTACCCGCATTCCCACACCGCAAATCCAGCAGGTATCCCCATTTTATTACCATGACAATGTCACTATCTAATTGGACTGCCAAATACCAAGAAGTTAAACATTATGCTACGTGTCCTACCCATTTTAATTCAACTGATTCCAGGATTAAACCCATGCTGACGAATCACGTTGGTTGTAGCCTGCCGAGAGACGTTCGATTCAGGGTGCGCTATGTGCGAGATAGACTCTATTGTACTTGGGCCTTTATTCTGTACACATTTTTTCTAAGTTTATCCAATAGCTTAGATATGCCTCACAATATCCACTAGAAGAGTAGCGACCCATGTTCGATCTATCTAGTTTCTTGTTGGCACGAGGGATATGCTTCGACGGTAGGGAAAGAAGCTCCCATAATAGGCATGTTCAGTGAATGAATACGTTTTCCGTGCCTGTATTCAGATCGAATTAGACCTTCTCCTGATCCCTATAAATAGTTAGATCATTTTTCCATTCTACTAGGTAGATTTTTCAAGCTGGTTTCGCTTACCACGGAGACATGTGGAGACTCCATAGGCACAGCTCCCGCTTTCCCAACGAGGATATCGGAGGCCGATGGAATGATTCGACGCGAAGCTCTAATTAGGCTTCTGAGGAGACCAGCTAAGACTCTGTGCTCTGGAAACTATGCAGGATCATGGACTTGGTCGTCCAGACGGGGGTGGCTGGCGAGAGCGTTTCCGAGAGCGACGCCGGCGATGGCGCTGATGATGGCTCTTAGCAGGCGGGGTTTTGCCATTATATCGAGGAGGCGCCTTTGTCTTCCTAACCCGAACCTGAGTAGGGCTAAGGAAGAAGATGTTCCAAGTGAAGTGGTACGTAAAACACATAGCTAGGAAGTGAGGACATACATGCACCAGCAGTGCTTAGGCCGTACACACAACGGTACGGAATAGGGGTATAAGCGAGGACCTAATGCCTACATTCAGCCAACGTGGGATCCATGTATTTTGATATCTGAAGTTTGGGAGTGTGTACCAGCCTCTGTCGTACCTAAGTTATTCCATTGAGGATTGCTAACCACACAAACGTGATTGGGTGCGTGGAGATTGACTGATTGAACGTTTGATGGTTGAGATAAGCATTTACCTAGACGAAAGCTGGGATTCACGTTATTCAAATGTTTCAGTAGGCAAACAAGGTAGGAATATGTAAAGGAATTTGTAAAACTCCATTGGTAATTCATACACTTGCGCATATTTTGCCAGTAAGAGTCATCAGTTAGAATGTTCGATGCACCTAGAAAGCACCACTATCCGCTTAAGGGCTTTCAAGTTCGCCTCAAAACCCACCAAATACAGATTAAAATGCATGAAAGGTTTCTCTAATACTTGATGTCTCTAATGGTTGTTAAGTGCAGGCTACTTGTTTGAGAATTTACAGAGTTTGCTAGTATAAACCCGCCACGGGCTTAGTAAAACACACAACATATTATTGCTTGACTACTGGTATCTATGAATCATGAGGCTTTCTCCCAGTATAAAAGACACTCTCTCCTACATATGTAATGTCAGTATCCTTTTATTATTGTCTATGTGTAACGAATATACTGATATTGGTCGTATTCGTACCTACCTACTTATGCTACCTTTGAAACAAAGACTGCATAATAGTTAATTTTAAACAAGGGTTACAATATGAGTATACTACGGAGCTTATAAGTTATAATTTACCTATTTCCTCTCTCGAGTAAATGAATTAGTCTTAAAGCCAATGCCCTTCGTATTCGTACCATATCAAATTCTACTTTACCCCTTTTAATTATAACCGTCTATGACTATTAGGCGACTAGCAATATGACCGTGGATGGATAAAAAGACCGTATGAACAATTTCTCCTAGGTTCTCAGATACTTTAGGAAGCCTCCATAACCCTTCTGTGGTCTTTGCCATAATTTCTGTGCATTTACATAATAATAGGTCTCTTTCTTTTCTTGTCATCGACAGTATAAATGGCCAGCGCAGGCAGCTGAGACATCACTGTTACTTAGATTACCTGTTACCTGATATAAGTAATCAGTATAACATATAAAGATGAAGTAGATGCATCTATACCTCTATCTCTGACACTGAAAATTCATACCTCCTATTCCTTGAGTGATCATTCACTACAAGTGCTATCTTGTTTCCTAAATTCACTTATCTTAGATTCACTGGAGTTTTCATTCAATGGTAGGTTTTATCCACTATTTCTAGGTATATAATTGTGTCCATTCAATAGACGCTGTCTCTGGCAGCCCTCATTATTCACTTTACATTCAATGAGAATTCAATGCAAAAAGTCCATTGAATATTTGAACTACATTGAATGTCCTACATTCACACAGCTGCCAGAATTTCTATTTAAACCGGCTGGGGTTTTTGTGTTTCGCACTTCCAAAATTCTTCAGCATTCGACAGCGCACTTCACAACTAGTGTTCCGACTTGACAACTCAAGCAAAGGATTTTTTATTCTTCTTTTCCAACTCGACTACCACTCTACCGGTATCTTTCTCTTTTATCATTACCATATTCACAATGGCCTCTCCACGATCCGGCGATTCGCTTCTCAACATGGAGGCACAAGACCTCCTAAAACTGGCGACTCGGCCAGAATTCACGGAACGGGAGAAGGAAGAGATCTTCAATTACGCAGGCAACCCTGGTAAGCTTTAACATTATCTTGTTTTACCTGATTAAGGCAGCTGCGGCTTTTACTGACTTATTCTATGATAACAGATAAGATGTCTGCGTCCTTGATACTCAAACTGAACTTCCCTCCAGAGAGCATCAAGGACATGCTCAAGGCAAATGTCCCGCCTACCACGCCGAATGCATCAATTCAACAACCACTTACGATACCCCAACCCTCGGCTATAATGGCCCAACCGACTCCAGAGTGGCAGAAAGGCTGCATGCCACCTGGACAGTACGTTTTTAACCACTCTTCCTGATGTCCTGATGACAACATGTGCTAATTGACTCCCAATAGTTACCTAAAGGCTGGCTATAAAGCCTACAGGATTTACCAACCGCGCGCAGCCACACCGACGCTGCCAACGCTGCGCAAGCTTTTGGGAATCTTGGGCCCTAATGACTGGCGCAACGAGGCAGTCGTCATGAACAGCCTCACAAGCCAAGACATTTCCGACTTGAAGCCATTCAAGTCCTACAACATTCTCGTAACAGTCGACATCGAGACGTTATGTTACGAGAAACTTGACGCCAGAACGAATACGTTCTACAAGCCGATCACCGAGGTCGGAATATCATGGCTATACGCCACAGATCTACACGCTGCTCTAGAGCTGAGCAGAACTGGTTCGTCGAGCGAATCAGTCTCCAGGGGCCGCAAGGCAAAGCCGGTCACCTCGCCCGGCGATCGTGGCTTGAACCTTCGCCAATTTATTTATAGCCAGCACTATATCGTGAAGGAATATAGCACCCACACGCCAAAGAGCTGCACATCGGGATGGCACGATACGGAACCATACAACTTCGCATTCGGAAAATCCAAGATGATAGCCGAGCGTGACCTACGGCAGACCCTGGAGAGAACACTGCAGGTAGCACGAAAGCCGGGACATCGGAAGTCTAAGAACGATGTGTACGGTGTCAACCTTTTTGCGTGGGACTCGATCGGCGAGGAGGCCCATTTTCAGAGACTGGGCTTAAACTGGTTTAGAGAGTATCCCGCATACGACCTACAGCAGTTGAGCTTCTTGCGACCCCGGTTCTCACAAGCAAAAGCGGCTTTTTGGGAGGCTCTAAATGCCATTGGTCTTCGCTGGAAAGACAACAAAGCGTATGTCTCTACCCTTTTCACTACCCTCAGCGCCAAATAATACTAACCTGCAATAGCGATGGCATTTTACATAATGCGGGTAACAACGCTGCCTTTGCGATGCAGCTGATCCTAGCCATTAGCTTCCTCACGCCGGACCAGTTCACGGCTTTCTTTAACGGGGATCTTCCCCAGATGCCATACTCGTGGGTCGGCTTCACAATCGACCAGGTCAACAAGGGGCCCGAGGACTTGGCTGGTATGTCCCCATTCTTACTAATTTCGAAAGTTCCTTTACTAACTTCAGCAGAGTCCTCCCAGTCAGGTACGCTGAAGTCGCAGCGCCTGCCACACGAAAGGAATGTGCACAGCACAGGGGATAAGCCGCCGGCTCCAGAAAGCTCGAGCCAGAAGTAAGGCTGGAGCAGGGATGCGAAAGGGCGAGACTTGGTTTTTCTGGAGGGTTATGAAGTGGATAATACATAAGTAGAGAAATAGCATTCTACTCAGACTAATATTGCACACGCTAGCCTTCTGATATCAACTTACCTGCGCTATTTTGAGAGATGAATTTGTAAAGACGCATCGTCGTTATCGTCGCCGCCGTCGTCATCATCTTCGTCGTCCTCCCCTCCTCATGAGACTTAATAAGAGGCAAAATGGTAGTTTAAAATTAAGCTGTAGTGTATAGACGTATACTGAGCTGGACTCGCTACTTGCTGTTACTGTAAAATCAGGAATTTCTACCCTTACTCTTATTACTTCAGCTTCTCCGCCATAGACAAGACGTCATCCTATCCCAGATACTCCATAGTATATTACCCTTCAGGTAGCCAGCCATCTCACGATCATGTGCTTTTTCTGTCATTAATCTCTTATACGACTCTTCTTCGGCCAAAACTTCATCTTCCATGTAGGTTACAACTGCGTTGCTAGGTTGACCCTCAAGCCAAAACTCCATAGCAGCGCGTTCCTCTGGAGGGGGCAGCTCATCAAGCCGACTTACATGATCTGAAATAAGAGGGATGAAGACATCCTCTCCAAATGCATTCTCGCACAACTTATCATCCCAAGGGGCGTCCGGACACCGGAATACGACCTCGCGGCCTAGTTTACGACAGCACGAATGCAACTTACACTCTTCTCCGTCATCACTGCGACTAAGTAGTGGCAGTTGGTACTCACAGTTATGGCATTCCTGCTCCTTGGCGTCAAGGTTGAGGAGCTCGTAGTGATGAGCCTTGTGGATGTACTGGTAGTAACACATGTTGAATACGTGACAGCGGTTTATGTAAAAATCAAAGGCACCTATATGACACCAAAAACACCATATGTAGACCTTGCTCAAGGATACTGAACTTTGAAGTTTGGTGCAAATTGCCTAGAATCGGACTTGGCAGTGATAGCAGATAAGCAACATAGGAAAACCAATCGAAGAATAGAAGCATAAATATCTTGCAGAAAAAGAAACACATTGTTGGAGATTAAGCACATGCTCAAAGTGCGCGAACAAAGAACACATAAGGTTTGTTAAGGTTCACGGACGGATGTTTTGATCGGTGACCCCTATTTTCCCCTATTCCCCCTATTGTGTGACTACAGCTAAGCTATGGCTACTGCTGGCCCCTTCTCTAGCGACCGACATTTACCCGATCGATTAGATAAAAAAAAGAAGCCAAGAAGTGGAGGCAAGGAACCCCCTTTTAATAGGCAAATGTTAGGTGCTGGTTCCACTGATGCACGGCCACGCCATTCCGCATTCTGCTAGTCAGAGCTTTCCCGGTCGCAGGTGAAGCATCCCATGCAAGCCATCAGGCGGCCTTCGCGCGTAGGTACCCATACTATTAGGTACCCAGCCATCGGTTTAGGTGAAACCTACAGGTACTTAATGTACCTAACCGGATCAATCTTATGACCAAACGCAGCCACCTCGTGATCCCTTCTTCCTTTCTACCTCACCTCGAATTCCACGAACAACCAACGTAGACCTTTTTCCCTTCGCGGCGAAAAATAAAAAACGATCGACTCGATTTTTTTACTCGACATATCTGCGAGTTATCACCACCATACTCACCACCAAAAGACCACACTTCCTCGTCTTCCTATTTTACCCTTCGTCAAGATGGTGGTACGTTTAACTCTCTTTCCAGCGCGCGAATCAAACCCCATTCATTCCCTTTCCCCTCCTCCCCTCCCCCCTCTAGAAACAAAGAAAACAACGAACAAAAAAAATTACCAAGTCTGAGATGGGAGGAGAAAGCAGGGTTTTACTTCCATCGGGGGGATCCTCTACCTATATTTGCTTCTGAACAAGACGCTCGACTTGAGCCTCCCTTATGATCGATATTTATGTTGGTTACAGTTACTCAACCTGCTGACATTTGGCCTCTGGGGAAAGCTCGGTCGTTTGACTCATTATGCCGTTGATGCGGTTTTAAGTATGTTCGCCCCCTGTTCCTCTCTCTCTCTCTCTCTCTCTCTCTCTCTCTCTATATGTGTATCTGTCTTTGGACGCTTTGCTAATCCGGATACCGCAGTTTCGACTATCCTCGCTGGCATGAGGCGGTCAGCCGGCTTGACGTGAGTAGCTATCTCCCAATCCGCTCTATAATATCTCCATTCGGGGGGATCGTCGTGGGAATTAGTAGAAAAACCACGGGAGGTTGGCCGGACTGGAGCAAAAAAGACTGACCGACTCAATAGTTTCAACACGGAACGTGTAGCTGTCGGTGACAATAAGGACGCGAACAAGTGGCTAGAAAAATACCTGGGTGTTGGCGAGTGGGTGATGGACCAGTCTGTCGCGATAGCTGGCTCGAGCGGATGGTTCCGTCGGGCTCGATAGAGGATGCGGCTGTGGGTTATTCGGACGAGCGAAAGTACCGAAACGCGCGCGGCTAGACCTACCCTTCGATCGTGATCGCCGCCACCGCCTTTTTTACCACGAACGTGTGCCGCCTGAAAGGAACTGGCCCACTTGGTAGTCAGTTGTGCCCCTGAGCTAGCACTACCCGCCCCCATTTTCGACATACAACGGCATTGCTGCGCGTGGATATGCCATCGCCACGAACATGATGGAATTCGGTCACCTCTTCGCATCGTCCATGTCGGACTGGATTAGATTTTTCCCTTTTGTTTACCCCCCATTTGACGAATAGGCGTTGTTTATTATTGCTGGGTCATATATCCATTTTTTGATGAATTTTCTTGCTATCACGATAGACGAAGGAACGACAAGCCCCCCCTCTCTGTTTCGCTTTACTACCCATCATACATAGGTAGTCAGTCATACTGCATATAGCAACAAGAGGATACGCATTGCTACAAAGAATATCATGCCATCCATGTGCTTCTGACAATTGTGAAATGTTTGCAAGTTGCCACTTGTTACGTTCATAGGTCCTCTAGCTGATCAACTCGAGTACGAGTATAGTGAGTTGGTACGTTATGATGAAACTTGATAAATATTGATTCTCGATTTCTAAAAACGCTATGGTATTTGCAAGCCCCAACTCCGCGCGAGCCTACAACGTCTTCTTCCATAACGCCAACGTCGCAGACTACCTAACATCGTCAGCAAATAAGCCAGTCATAACCAATACCTCCATACGCTCACTAATGATATCTATGTCCTTCCACTTGTTGGAACGCTTCATGATACCCCAAGTCATTACCCATCAATCAATCAACAGCATCGTCATCGCTCCGATTCTCTGCTAGCAAATCTGGTGGGACTTCGTTCTCAGTCTCACTGCTCTCCCTTCTTGCTCGACCGTCTCTGCTCTGCACCGGGCTATGCATGGACAAAAACTCCATAGGAACCTCATTGTGCTGATCATCTTCGTTTTCGTGAGGATGAGCCTCATTCAGGAGGCCGGGTGGAACCTCGTTGTCGCCCTCTGAGTGGGATTCGCCGTTTAGAAGATCGGAAGATGGAGCATCTTGGCTTCGCTGCTCGTCGACGTCGTCCCAGCGCCGAACTACATTACGGCTCAGCTCTTCGTCGTCTTCGGCCTCTTCCACACGTGCTTTTATGTCCGATGCACCATTCTCACGTACATCAACTAGGCTGTGGCCAGAATCCTTCGGTGTGAGTGCTCCATCGTCATATCCGGAAGTGCGGATCACTTCCGCTAAGAATTCCTTAAGTCCAACGAAATGAGCAAGCTCAGCACCGATAGCCACAATCAAAAGATTCCACCCATGCGACTCGACATAGTCAAGGACTTGCTGAAGCTCGTGTAAAGTCTTCTTTAGAGCGGTGTATTGGTCTCGTAAGATTGTCTCTGGATTATTTGTCCCAAGATTGCTCGGCTTCATTACGAGTCGCATTGATTCGTTGAAGCTGTTTTCAAAATTGGCCAGAAAGGTCATTACGTCTTGCCATATATCGCTACCTTCCTCCAGGGCGGCTCGCTCCTTGTCGACCGCAGCCCTTCGCTGCTCAAGGATTGCAACCTCACCTTCCCACCAGTCCTTGGCCATCTCGATAGTCCTTCGTTCTGGTCGAAGCGCGAGGAACTCTGTGCCGGACATGTGCTTAGACAAGAGTGTCGCAGCATCCTCGCCTCCTTGCTTTTTCAGATCTTCAACTTCTAACACTTGGATTCCTGGATACTTCATGAGTTCGGAAATCCCTTGATCACATTGCTTCATGGCTCCCTTATAGCCACTGAGGCTTGAATCTCGGGTACTCCTCGCTTCCTCGAGCCTGCGCTCCAGGTCCACCTTAGTCCTTCTTAGCTCACGGAGCTTTTCTTCCAGCTTCTCGATAGTAGCAGATACAGAGCGATGCTGATCTTCCATTTTCGCTATGTCCGCTTTGATTGGCAAGTGGTTATCTTCTTCCAAGGCCTTCATTTCGTTCGTGATGGATCGTTTCTGGGATGCTAAGTTGCGCAGCTTAGACAAAGCGGCTTTACGCTCAGCTAACGCGGTAGCTATATAGGCGTCCTCTTCGTTTTTCAAGTCGGCCAACATGCTGACGGAGCGAGCGATTCCGATGCGAGCTTGTCGTTTTGACATGGGCTTTTTCTTGGGTTGACGCACAGGAATGACAGATCCTGCTGACAGAGTCGACGCTTGCGAGTTTGTGGACGATGCTCGGGTTGAGCTGTCAACCGAACCTCCTTCTAGATCTCGTTCCAACGCAGCGCCTTGAGCATCTAATAGCTTCTGAAGTTCCATCTGCATCTGGCGTTCTCTTCGATGTATCAGATTGAAGGTACTGTCTACTTCGGAGCGTAGGACGCGGTCTGAGGATCGGTTAGGTCGGCCCATGAAGAGGCTTTCGACGAGGGAGGTAGGATTATTGGCAGTGGCATAACTATTATCGGGAGGTTCGGTGCGGATATTCGGTCGCCAAATCCCCGGAGGGACTTTCAAATCTTTTGGATCACTACTCATGGGGAAACTATAGTCCTTCGAGTTGGCGCCCCTCGATCGCGAATATAGTGACCGATCTTGGTAGGCGAAGGCAATAGCTTTGCCTTTACCTTTAGAGTTGGAGTTCATCTTGGGCGAATCAGCGTTAGAGCTGTTGGAAGCGTTCGAGTAAGGGTTATCACGAGGAAATTCTGAAGATAGCAACAGCGCATCATCAGGTCGCGGAGAGAGCTCGGCAAGGTCGTGCTCCTCTGACGATGGTGGCGGAGAGGATATGTGGAGAGGTAAAAGAGAAGACATTGTTCCATCAGTAAATCCTAGCTTCGACATTAAGTTCGTCCCAAAACTCATGGCTGCTGTTTATGTTGGGATAATAAGTTTTCATTAAAGATTAATGTCCGAGTCTAATATTTGAGGTTCTTCCTAGGCCGCATCGCATACTGACGAGAAACGACAAAACCAAAGAATTATACCACGATAGAGGCCACAATACAGGACAGCAGAAGACAAAAAGGAACACTAATAAATCAAAAGAGTAGTGAGGTGGTTTCGTGGTACTACAACGGGATGTTTGTAGAGATGAACTGAACAAGAAGGAAACAAAATGATATCAGACGACGAGAAGCTCCAGCTGGAACCTGGCAGCTGTTTCCTAGCGATATCGATAACGGTCTATCGATATCGGATGTGGAGTAGCGAGGATGGATCATGCGGTTTGAAGCAGGTGCCGACGCGAGAGACATGCATTTTAAGGGTCTCCTCTTTTGGTTGGTGGCTTCAATGGCAGATAGTACCGCCATTTTTCGACTATTCCGGATTTCTCCTGGCCCATTTTAAGTACACCTTACCCTATTTGGAAGGTGGATGTTGGGGATATTGTGGGGTCTTTTCAACTACACCTTTTTTTACCATTATCTATCTTCCAATAAAATTCAGTAAATTAATTTTGACTTCGGGTTAGGGTTAGGGTTAGGGTTAGGGTTGCATGTTTAACCAGTCATAAAGCACCATTACGCGTTTTGATATTAGATTTGTAGAGCCTCAGGCCCAATCTAACTAGAATTGGTTTAGTGACATTTAAAACTGGGCCTGGAGAAATCCGGAATTGTCGAAAAATGGCGGTAGGTACCTCTGTCCATTAATCGCATGATCTTCTCTTAGCTTGCATAGGGATATATACATAGGTAATCCTACCTCTTTAATTCAATAATTACTTCAACTCAATAATAAGACGGAGATATCCATGTCTTATACTATTATTTGCTACTCTCTACTTCTAACAAAACTCCAGTGGGAGAACGTTGAATTCCGCATCCTGGCCATGAACATGGATTTATATCATGGATGCTGGGAAATACCTATTCTAGACTCTAGTAGAGCTTCTTTTTCGTTTTGGAGCAAATTAATTATTAAGTGACGTCGGAAATGTAACCAAGCCATGGCCCGTTATGACCTTGTCGGAAGATCCTCCGCATTTACTTACTCTATCTCATTTTATCCCCTTGCTCCCTTCTTGTCATGCACAAACCATCTGAAACGATGGTGGTTGAGATGCCTATCCAGTCATAAACCCGACATCGATACTCAAATATGACGATCTTCATAGGGATTTATATCTAAAAACACATCGTATTAATTGAGCAAACAGAACTTACGTGCGAATAAACCTCGTTGGGTTTCTTGTCCGAAGTTTTAACCTGCTCAGTTTGTCAGGAGCAAACAGTGTTTCATCGTCTTGGTTGGTGGAAGATGTTGGATAGGTTGGGTTAGGTAGGCAGGTAGGGTATGGTTGCCGGGGTTCAATATAACGACATGTCTACAAGAGGAAAAAATGAGATCTCAATACCAGTAGTGATCACCGCATGGGGGAGGGATCTCAAGGAGTTAAGGCTTAATAGTTGCCAGTTGCCCCTGATAACAATCGAGGTAGTAATCACCCTGTCTGTCAACACCTGGGGGGCGATACTTCATTAATCTCCTTGCTACCTTAGCATCTCAACACCTTACAACTCCAAGGTTGCTGCTGTCACCCACGCATCATTGGCAGCGAATCGATCTCCATCTCAACTCAATAGTCGACAATTGCTGCGAGTGTTTGTGGAGGGGTCTGCAGAGTGCCGGGAATCCGATATCTACAGTATCAATTCCTAAGGAGGACTTCACGCGTCAATCTATTCACTTCACTTGAACTGTTTGTTCCCCCAGTTACGTCGCGTTGCCCCTCTTAATCTCAAGAGTCGCTCGTCTGAACAGTTGGTTTATTATTGAAAGGTCCCAATTGCACTTTCCACTTTCCACTTTCCTTCGTATTTAACAAAGGCTTTTCTCGTCTCCCTGCGACAATCTTTTCCTCAATTCCTCTTGGTTCAGATCGACAGCCAACTAACTCCCTCCCCACTGTCATTCGTTTTCGCATCACCACATAATCGACTGAACTTCCTTCCTTCCATCTGGCTTTGAACTTTGTTGTCTCATCGTCGGATCCAAGTCGATTAACACATCTTGAACCTACTCATTCTTCTTCCGTTAATCCATCGTCGTTAACAATGATGGCCTCGCTTCCCGCCTTCAAGGTGGTGATCACCTTCCTCCTCGGCCTGATCAGCCTTGGTGGGGCTCTTGCTGGACCTGTCGACCGTCGCCAGAATGAGGTATGACAAACGGAGGACCTGCGATCCTCATTTATATCCTGCATTAATTAGATTACTAACACATCATACAGACCTTAGTTGCGACCCCGGTCACAGCCTCAAGCACTACCACTGCCGCTGTGAACTCTACTATCACCGGCTATGCGCACCCTCTTACGCGCTACTCGCTGGATCTCATCAGCGCTGATCAGACGCCCCTCTCGTACGCCTCGCCTCCGACGCCAATCACCGTTCCCACCCGCCTCAGACACCAGGGAGTTGTGGAGGCTGCGTACACCCCGAGTCCTTACAACGCCGACAAGTCCGTCCCCTCGGTCACAGCTCAGGTCGATGACGTGCCTACCGCAACCCCCGTCTGCACCTCGATCGCGGGCGTCTATCCAACCGCGACCATCCCCAACTTCTGCAACCCCTCGTTCTTGTCCAACGCACCCAGTCTGGCAGCCCCGACTTCCCTCCCCCTCGCCAACGTCACGATTGGTGCCGTGTCCAACAAGCTCGACTGCTGCGTGCAATGCGCCAACATCTTCAACTGCGTGGCCTGGCGTTTCGTTCCCGTCTACACCCAGAAGCCGAACGCGCATCTCCCCGGCGGCTTCGACCCCTGGGGCCGCGGCGACTGCGAGGCGTACTACCACGTGGGCGACCCCGAGAGCGATTCGATCGCAGGTTCCGATAAGACGGCCAACCTGTGTCCGAACGGCGTCACGGGCGGTCTCCTGAGCGGCACCGGCAGCGGCACCGACAGCTGGGACGGTCTCTACTACGACGGATGGAACGAGGGCCCCTGTGCCAACCCCACCGCTCCTTTCGACAGCGGCGAGGACGCTGGCCAGGGCGACTCGGCGAACCTGTGTCCCTAGAACGGACCCTGGTTCCTGCACGGTGGCGCCGACGGCTACTGGGAGTACTGGGATTAGGTCATGACTTCCGACGAGCTCTCTTCGTTCATATGGCGAATTTGCGTTTCTATTCTACCTTTCGCATCTCGTTGATGAGATATTCTGCCGTGGCTTTTTGCGCGTTGCTGCGCACATAATGAAAATGAAGCAAGATGAGATGGGTTTTATACCGAAGTTACGTGTACCTGATGTGGTAGATACCTAGGTAGCTAGTTAGCTGACCAAGTTATGCGAATTTGATTTTCGTTGATAAAATGCCTTTGCCTATGACTGCGTACCGGGATAGGGACATGTGCTAGATCTAGATATGCTAGCCGTAACTCATACCTAGCTATTAAATCTCTTCTCTATCCTGGCTCTGATATCCAGCATTCTAGTGTTATGTGTGATGCTCCTCTTTAGATTTAGATGAGAGTAGAGTGTAGTCTAATGTTGAAGTATTGCCCCCTGCTGTGCTGTATGTAGTATGAACGACAATAGCAGGTGAGCGCGGGACAAAATCTCTACAATTCTTTAATACCACGTAAGATAAATAACTGTCAAAATAAAAGAGAACCCCGAGAAAGATAGCATCTAAAGGTGTGCACTGGGTAGGTAGAAACATATATGACAATTAGATATCCAACTTTCGTCTATTTTGTACTAGGATGGCGGGAAAAAATGGAGGGCGATGCTTGACGGGCCGAACTCATGCACCAGGGACTAATATATGGGATTGTCATAGATTAAAGAGAAATCACTCGTAATAATGATTTATTCTTCATATAATAGCACGTGCAATTGAGAGGAATGTTTTGGAATGGAATGAGAGGATACTATTCAGCTATGAAAAACAGTAGGAATGCAAGAGTAGCTCGCTTTAATTACCTACCTATGTATGTTACCAACGGTGAATAAGCTGTTTTGGACTCTAAGAGATAAGGTAAATTGCAAATCGTCAACAGAGAGAGAAGGGATGGAAGAGCATGGGGGCATACTGCTTGACTAATACCTCGTTCTTCGTGCGAATAGATATCAAGAGCATCACACCGATTTCGCATATCCCAAATCCGCTCTACGGCGATCCAGAGAGCATCCAACAAATGGATCCGTCGTATACACAATGGGCGAGTTATCTCCAAGGTGCAAAGGCGACTATTGATGCAGGTAGAAAGCGACCCCGCAATCCCTGACGCGGATATAAAAGTGATCATGACTTGCTAGTAGACAACCTAGGTACGGATCCGAAAACTTCAACTTGCATAGAAACTCGTAATACTATCCCTATCTGATCTATACGCAAACGCAAACATGCCGGACGAGAGAGCCGACCTCACATCCAGGATCCTACCCCAGATCATCTTGGGCGACGGCACCCCCGGTTCCTCGACGGCCCCGCCTCCGCCTTTACCCCGCGAAGCCTCGGCGGCATCTCGGGCTCTGGAGCGATTCCGCGTGACGGGCAATGCCATCGTCACCGGAGGAGCTGGCGATCTCGGGTTTGCCGCGAGCAGAGCTCTTCTCGAGCATGGGCTTGAGGGCCTTATGATATTCGACGTAAATCCTGCAGAGGCACAAGTTCGAGTTAAGGAGCTCGAGCCGGAATTCTCTAATACCAAAATTCGGTTCCTGAAGGTCGATGTGACGGACGAAGACGCTGTGAATGCTGCCGTCGCCGAGACGGTCACGCAATTAGGCAGTGTTAATATCCTGTTGAGCTTTGCAGGAATCGTCGCATGTGCGCATGCACTGGACTTCTCTGCCAAGGATTGGAATAAGATGCTCAACATCAACACAGTCGGAGGCTTCCTTGTTGCTCGTGCGATTGCTCGAACTATGGTAGAACAGGGAACCAAAGGGAGCATGGTATTCATAGCGAGTATTTCGGGACATGGGGTGAACTATCCTCAACCCCAAGTGACCTACAATGTCGCCAAAGCCGGGGTGATTGCTATGGTGAAGTCACTGGCCGCAGAATGGGCGAGGTATGGAATCAGAGTAAATAGCATCTCGCCAGGATACATGAATACCATTTTGAACGAGGGCGATGGACTGGAGAATGTGAGGAAGAACTGGTCTAGTCGGAATCCGACGGGAAGGATGGGTGAGCCAGATGAACTATCGGGCGCCGTCGTGATGCTTGCAAGTCGTGCTGGTAGCTATATCACTGGCGCAGATCTTCTGGTGGACGGAGGACAGACTCTCTTCGTGTAGTGAGAAAATCGGGATGCTATTTTCCTGAGCAGACAATTAAGCGGGAGCCTCGGCTTTTTGTTTCCGAATAGCGGTGCTGCTGATCTTGGAGGCAAAATCTCGTGTCTCTGCCGACTTGTGCACAATTCCTTCTGCGTCGAGGACATCCACCTCGAATGTCTCAAGTGGCCGCCATCCAAGTTCCTTCCGCCGTTCGTTGACTGCGTTTCCGCCGCTTCTTGTCTCTCCTGAGACCACAAGGGCGTCCATGTTTTCAGTCGTGATTGTTGGTCCAAAGGCATCCTGGATAACCACACAGCGAACCTCAATAGTACCATTTCGGAACAGAGCAATGAATTCCCCATCCTTCTTGGTAATCGGTGTAGTTAGACTTTTCTTCCAGCCATCTTTAGACAGCTCCAGTATGGAAGATAGAAATTCGACCGTGTTGCTAGCGCGTTCATCCCAAGACTGGACGTACTCTGCATACTTCTTCCTTTTTAGCAACTCATCCCCAGTGATACCCACCACGAATTGACATGGCTTGTCTGTTCCTTTCTCGGGGACCTTAAGCAATAGAACGGCAGCAGTTAGGAGCAATTTGTGTCCGGGATGTAGATGATCGAATGTGCCGCCCAGGCATACTATAGAATGGGGACTGGTTTGAGGGGCGGACTGGGAAACTGGTGATCCGACAGACATGGAAAGTCCGCCATCGACAACAACTATTTGAGATTGTTTCAGCGTTTGGATGCCTTCAAACAATTTGAGATATCTCGAAAGTAGTTGATAACCAGGCTCGTTGTTTGGATGAAATATGTGTCTCCAGGGATGGTAAGCAGCAGCGAAAGTGGCAAGGTTAACTATTATCGTGTTATTTGGCTCTATTGCGGGCTTTTCGTCCGTGGCGGCCGGCTTAGAAGGATCATGGTCGATGAAGACAACCCGCACATCGACAGATCCTGGACCGGCATGCATATCGGTAGGGACCGATAATTGAGCACAGATGACAGATATGATGCTGTATAGATCGGCCAAGATAGATTGCGCATTAGGCCAAGAAAGTGATTTATATCGTCTAAAATCCCCATTCAGGATAGGCGATGCAAGAGCGGCGATCAAAGTGGCTCCATCTTTTCCGCCTTTGTCATCTCTCAATTTTGCGATGGCGGCTTTGAGAGGGGGCTCATAAGCGGCGTTTAGAGCAAGCCGGGTGGCGGGATGCGGAGGCGGGGGTAGCAAGAGAAGCGATGGGAGATTGTCTCCTACTGTAGTATTTGATCGTGACATCGCGACCTTAATAATTATAGATAGAATTTAGCAGAATAGGTTGAGGAGCTGCAGTATTAGAGATGAAGATGTGGGGATGTATGGTAGGTAGGAAGGATCAATGATTTATAAGTAAATAAATAATACACGAGCGCTTCTCGTAGTTATCTCCGATGTCAACAATAACTCCTCGGGTGAGGTCAGTGGCGTGACAGGTAAAAGTCACTGTAGATAGCGGGAGTTTTAGCTGTGAGGTAATTCTTCAGCTTTGTGACGAAAGTTCGACATAAGATGTTGACGGGATGTCCTTATTCCTGTCGGGATTGAGATTGGAAACGGAAATGGAAGAAAAGGTCTTGGGAGGATTCTATGGGGAACAATGAAACTGCCTTCTTCATCAAGGCATTTAGAAGTAGGAGGTATCCAACATTAGTATCTCGGTCTAACATGCCGAACGCCTCTTAATAATCTGGCATGGACGTTTCTTGTAAGTTGAATTGGGCATACCCCACTGTACATTAGTAGCCTCTACATGTAGCTCCAACCCTGGTTACCGAGGTACCTGCACCTGAGTCTGTACGGTATGTACCTATGTATGTACCTAACCTAGCTCAACATTTGCCCACGGGTACTTACATGTACCTGTGAATTACCGGCATGATGATATGCTTCTATAACATTTATCAAATTGTCCTCTCTTTCGACCTGACAGCCTCCAACACTTATTTTGCTGCTCATGTACTAACTTAGTCTACTTCTTGTTTGATTTCCACTTGGCAAGTGTATCTAGACATCCGTGGAGGTAATAAGGGCACTTGAATGTATCAATAAGTCTTCCTCATGAGTATTGTCTTCGTATTACCTATGCTGAAGCCAGTCCCCCACTCCTTTTGCAAGGCCACCCAACCAATCCCCTGCTAACCAAGTACCTGCCATCCTCATACCGACCCGTTGAGGCATTCTGCCCATCCTCCCCTGAGGTGATTGCTAATATACAGGCTGAGGTTTCGAACATGATGAGACTCCGTTTGAAAATTGTGTTTTTTTTTCTACGGGATGATCCTGACCCCTCGCATCAGATAGCGAATTTGCCCCCCCTTTAGTATTTCAGAGGCGCATATTTGACGTAGGATGCTGGGACCGACAAAGGAACTTCCACTACCTTGCTATGCCTTCGCCAACCAACTCTGCCCGCTCAGTTTGCAACCAAAGTATGATGCAGGTCCAGAAAACGCCTTGCTTCGTAAATGTACAAGGCAGTCTGGAAGGCAGTGCCGATCTATAGATTCTCGCCGCGTATTGTTATTGGCGTGATTATCGCCTTGTGGGACCTCGACAGACTACCTACACCAGCTATTCAGAAAACGCGCAATGGCTGCTTCAAATCTTGACACCCCAGACGCCTCGGCCGCCACTAACGCCGAGCCAGTCCCCGGCACCATCCCCGTTATGGAGCGGAGGAGCCCAACCTAGGTTGCCAACTTCGTAGTCGCATTGCCAGCTAGCCACGGGAGTAAGATGCTTGTCGGCCGCCCCAACACCGTTCGAGACCGAGCCGCTGATCGGAGTGCTGTTTACAAGGTCCCATAACAGAACTTGAGAGTCGTCACCACCCGAGGCCAGTAGACCTCTCCTCCCAGGGGACCATTCCACCGAGTTCACAGATCCGCCGTGACCACGAAGTTCTAACAAGGCCTGTCCTGGGTGTCGTACGTCGAGGATGCGGATGACGTTGGAATCTTGCGCGAAGGTGGCTAACATATACGTATCATGGGGCGATGTGGCTAGCCTCAACAACGGCGGCGCATGCGACATAGTCTGCTGGGCGAGGGTCGGGCTTATTCTGCCACCATTCGCATCTGTGATTATGTCAGTACATGCTTTGGAGTGAGGGGACAATTGAGGAATTTTACCTCGGTCGTCCTTTGCGGTTGGCTCATAGATAATAGTGCTATGTTCCAAGCTGCGAAGATCGAACATGCGCACGCTTCCATCTTGTCCACAACTGACGAACACGTCCACACTATTGGCGCAGAATCGAACATCGTAGACTTCTTTATCGTGAGCGATGAGTTGCGTCTTGGCCGTCAACGAAGGAATATCCCAGATGGTACATGTCGTGTCGATGCTGGAGGTGATGATGAGACTTGGCGAGACTGTGTTCCAATCTAGCGATGTCAGAGGCGCGGTATGATCTGGCGTCTTGGAATTGGACAACAGCGCCAAAGGGGTGAGTTTGGTTATGGGTGCGCCTAGAGCAGACTTGTTTATGGAGTTCGAGTGCGAAGTCTGGCCTTCGGATGGCAGGGACCAAAGTCGGAGATGGTCACCCGAGGTAGCCAGAAGATCGGTAGACTGTTTTTGAGAAGATGGAGGCTCCCATAAGAGACGAGTTACAGGGTACGAGTGTGTTGCCTCTGCAACCTTGGTAAATTCTATGCTGTATTTGGACGAACCGGGAGTATATATATCTGAAGGGGTGCTAGTAATTTGCGTGTCGAGGATTTGGATCTGTATAGTTACGCAGCATGTTAGTGACCGCGCATATTCAACTCTGATCATCTGCATGGGTAACTTACAAAGTTGTGGCCATCTTCGAGGTAACTGCCAATAGCCACCTTGCCAGCCCCTCTACCTTGAGGCGCCCATTTGCACCAGTCGAATGCGTAAAGCGCCCACGGGGCCAAGTAATTGCTCGTGGATGGCTGAGCATTGGTGAGTTCGTAGCCAAGGGTGCCTGACGGGCCGCCATCCGACAAGCTCGAGTCGGCGCGAGGCCTAATATCTGCGAGCCCGAGCGGCGTGTTGGAGATGTTTCGTTGCGACCCCGGGGCGCCGTACTTAGGTTCGGGCGGCGACATGTATTGGGAGGGGCCAGCGACAGAACCTCCGGGTGTGGTAGGAGTATAGGGAGAATAAGAAGTGGAAGATTGTTCGTAAGGAGCGGAGGGACTAGATCTCGAGTAACCGTGCGCCATGTTCAAGGTGGGCGGCTTCGAGGGTGACGCATATTCGCTCGGAGAATGTTGTATGGCACCCGACATCGTGGGTAGGGTGGGCGCAGTATTGGCACTCAAGGCGGGGGGACGACCGGGGCCTAATCCTCCTGGCTGAAGGACGTTAGGTACACCCGAGTTTGGATATTGAGGATTGACAGGTTGCGAAGCGGGTTGCTCAAGTTTGATGTGCGGTCCGGCGACAGTGGTGAAGTCTCGCGGAGACATTTGGCCGCTGTGGCTCGTGGGGGAAATATGGAGTTCGTCGTGCTGCGAGCCATAGGTATTAGATCGTCTCGGGGCGGCTCCGTACTGGCCTGGCTGGTTCATGTTGGATGCGCTAACAATCGCGACAAAGCCGCGAAAAAAAAAGAAACCAACTAAACTAGTTCGAACGATCGATCTCTATTGGCTCGGATCGGGACTGGAGTAGAAGAATACAAGACGAGGAAAGGGAGGAACGGTATAAAAGGAAAAAAAAGGAAAAAAGTAAGAGGAGCGGGATTGCTCGACTTGAACGACGTTAATGTTCGATGTCGATGATATTTTTTAGGTAAGGTAAGGTAAGGTATCGCAATCAACGAACAAAGGTGGGAGAAACTGGATTATGCTCCCTGCAGAATTCGCGACGTCGGGCGGGAGGGAAAATCTGGTTGGGCTCTGTCTATGGACTGCAGATGGTGGTACTACCTACCTCTCTATGGGCACCTATGAGATATATGTAGGCAGGTACTTGCTGCAACTGGTGCTATGATGAACTGCCTAAGCCAAATTCGTTGATATTAATCTACGCTTATAGGTCGCGCTTTCTACATAGTAGATAGTAGAGAATCACTAGTAGGTAAGTGATTACCAAGTTGAGGTATGTCACCGTTTCAAATCACAGTTCCGGCGAAAGAAGTGAATGCTTATTTTTGCAGGCGGTTGGGCAGAATGCCTTCCTTTAGTGAGATAACCTGAAGGTACATTTGTGCCGCATAATTGAAAAAGGTAGGTACAATAGGTACATGACAACATGGAGTGCTCCTTGCGTAAATTCAAGTAGCTGGTACATACTTTACATTACGTAAGTCAGCTCGAAGGCACGTTTGCCATGTTAATGTGGGTCAGGATCCCTTTTGATTGGCTAGTTACCTCTTGCCGCTAAAATCACATTGAATCGCAGCTAAAGTTTACCTAATCCCAAGAGATTTAGCTGTTGCCGTTGATCATAAAGAAATCCATCTCGCGTTTATTATTCTTCAACTTTAAACCATCCTTCAACTACCTCAACCTTTCTTCTTCTTTTCCTTTTCCCATCTGTTACTCGCTCTCTTTTTTACACCTCGCATGATTATTGACGCTTCGAATCAATTGCCACAATGAGCGATCCTCGCGATCACGATCCGGCCGAGTCCGAGGATGAGGAGGACTTCAACCCGGCACCTGCTGAGGACAGCGACAACGAACAAGATGAGCAACCAGCGCGACAGTCGCGGAAGGCTTCGCCTGCCCGCGGCGGAGATGATGATGAGGGCGATGAAGATGACGAAGACGCTGAGGGTGACGTAGCCGATGGCAATGATGATGATGAAGATGACGAGGAGGACGAAGAGGATGAGGAAGAAGACGATATACAGGTGAGTCAATTAGCCGCCGACCCTAACTTATTACTTATTCTTCCAACAATTTGATTTGATGTCTAACCAAGTTTTCACATCAAGGGCCCTCGTCGCAAGCGCCACCGTCGCGACGGACGCAACGCGTTTTTCGATATCGAAGCCGAGGTCGATGACGAAGATGAAGCAGAGGATGACGAAGATGCGGCTGAAGAGGTCGAGGGGTTTATTGATCACGAAGACCCTGGCGATTTCAACGAACAAAATCGACTGGACGACGACCACAGACACCGAGAACTCGACCGACAGCGAGATGTACTCACCCAAGAAGATCTCGAACGGGCTGCCGAAGGCTATGTCCGCAAGTATGGAAATCGTCGCCCCGGCCGTGCGATGGGCGATTCTGGCATCGTCCCTCAGCGACTGCTTCTTCCCAGCGTCGACGATCCGGGTATCTGGGGTGTGCGATGCAAAGAAGGCAAGGAACGCGAGGTTATCCAGTCCATTCTCAAGAGAACGCTCGAACGTAAGGATACCAAAGATCAGGTAGCTATCACTGGTGCCTTCGAGCGAGGTGGCCCCAATTCTATTATGAAAGGCCTTATCTACGTCGAGGCTCCGCGGCAGACAGACGTCATGTTTGCACTCGAAGACATGATGAATGTCTATCCTCGCACTAAGCTTCTTCTTGTCGATATCAAGGAGAGGCCGGATCTTTTGAGAGTGCAGAAGACACCTAGTCTAAACCAAGGTGCTTGGGTTCGATTACGCAGACCAGCCAAGTACAATGGAGATCTCGCGCAGGTTATCGATATTACCGAGAACGGCCTTGATGCCAGAGTACGCTTCATTCCCAGACTCGACTACGGATTGCGCGACGAATCTCTTGGTGTGGGCGCAGATAAGAAGCGAAAGCGTTTCGCCGCGGGCCCACGACCACCTCAGCGACTTTTCAGCGAGATTGAAGCCCGAAAGAGACACCCTCGAACTCTGCAGTATAGTAGCCAGTCTAACACCTGGAACTATAATGGCGACGAGTTCGAAAAGGGTTTCCAGATTAAGGACATCAAGATTCAAAACCTAGAAATCAGCGAGATAGACCCGTCGCTCGAAGAGATTACGAGATTTGCATCCGGTGGTGAAGACGGTGTCGAGAACATTGATCTTAAATCTCTCGCCACCAGTCTCAAAGATAGCAATGCCAACGCCACCTATCTTCCAGGCGATGTGGTAGAGGTTTATGAAGGCGAGCAGAAAGGTGTAGTCGGTAAGGCTACAAACGTTCAAGCAGACATTGTTACCATCTCGGTTACAGAAGGCGACCTCGTCGGCCAGATTATCGAGGTGCCCACAAAAGGTCTTCGCAAGCGGTTCCGAACTGGTGACCATGTCAAGGTTATTGGCAGTAGTCGATACCGTGACGAGGTCGGTATGGTCGTGAATGTCTCCGAAGACCGTGTCACCCTTTTGACCGACCAGACCACCACTGAAATCACAGTTTTTAGTAAAGACCTTAGAGAGGCCAGTGACATTGGTGGTCAGGGATCTTTGGGTCAGTACTCGTTGCTCGATCTCGTTCAGCTCGATCCTATGACTGTCGGCTGCATCGTCAAGGTTGATCGCGAGACTTTGGTCGTGCTAGACCAAAACGGCGATACCAGACAAGTTGTCCCGTCCCAAATTGCGAACAAGTTGCCCAAAAGGAAGCTCGCTGTTGCCGCCGACCGCAACGGATCCGAGATAAGACCCGACGACGTGGTAAAAGAATACGGTGGCATGGGACGTCAAGGAAAAATTATTCACATCTACCGCACTTATGTATTCTGTCACACGCACGCCACCAACGAGAACGCCGGTATCTTCGTGTGCAAGGTCAGCAATGTGTCCACTATATCTGCCAAGGGTGGCCGTGTCAATGCGGGCGCTAGCGGCGGTGGACCCGATCTGACGGTGATGAATCCTGCGAGGAAGTTAAACCCGGCCGGAGACAAGGGTCAGATGCCGCCTCCCAAGGCATCATTCGGACGTGATAAGTTGATTGGCCAGACTGTCACCATCAGAAAAGGCGGTTGGAAAGGCACGCTCGGTCGTGTCAAGGATACCACTGACACACACGCTCGTGTAGAGATGCATAGTAAAGGCAAAGTCATTAGCATACCCAAGACTGATCTCACTGTTCGCGATAGTGTCACTGGACGTGAAATCAAGAACTACGACAGCCGTCGTCCAGGCCAGGGCGGATTCGCCGGAAGGCCTGGTCAGGGGAACGGAGATTGGAACGGAGGAGGCCGTACGCCTATGGGTGCCCCATCTTCACGAACACCCGCTTGGAAGACTCCGTCTGCTGGAGGTAATGGTGGCCGTACCCCTGCATGGAGCAAGGGAGGTGACGGCGGACGAACGCCAGCGTGGGCCGATGGTTCTCGTACTGTCAATCCTTACGATGGTAGTAGAACTTCTTACGGTGCTGGAAATCGCACACCTGCTTGGTCTTCGGGCGCGAAGACACCAGCCCCTGATCATTTCAACCATGGATCGAAAACACCTGCTTATGGTGGCAGTGGTGGTGGTGACGCCTGGGGATCCAAGACGCCTGCCTACGGTGCTCCGACCCCTGGAGCAAGTGGCAACGACAGTTGGGGTTACACGCCCGGTGCAAGCGGATCGTCAAACGCTTACGACGCACCAACTCCCGGTGCTGGCCTTTTAGGCGCTCCTACACCCGGAGCCATGAATGCCCCAACCCCTGGTGCCTACAATGCGCCTACACCTGGTGCTATGAACGCGCCCACGCCCGGCGCCGGTTGGCAAGGAGGTTGGGGAGCCGACTCTGCACCTACTCCCGCAGCTGCTGCTCCGACTCCAGCAGCCAGCGGCTTCGCTTCTTCTAGCGGATACTACGGTGCACCTACGCCTGGCGCCTACAATGCGGAGACTCCTGCCGCTGGCCCGCGCTACACGGATGACGATTAAGTTAAGCAGTTTAGGAGAAACAGTATCATAAAAACTACGGGCATAGGAATAGGGAGTAGCATGGCGTCGTTTTTGCTAGTTTTGCTTAGATAGGTACAGATTTTTTCACTAGCAATGTAAACCTAAACCTAATAGTCTTGCTCTTAATAATGAATCGATGGTTTTTCATTGACGATATCATTTGTTGATTTGTGTATTGATCTGTGATGGTCCATCTTACTACTAAACAACAACTATCTCATTCGGTTACCCTCTTCATCTGCTAAATGAACTCCTCGCCGCTACAACGTTCTGGTGCAGATGTCTGTCCCTCTAGGACGACATGAATGATGGCTCCTCCAGCCAAAACCTGTCGAATACCGTATACCGTGACGAAAGTACATTCACAAGAACAATAATACTGTTGAATGCGCAATGACCACCACACCCAAGAATGAACTAGGTATGCTCAATAGGTTTACGAGCGCAGGCTTCACCTAACCGGCTTCCTTAAATTGAGTCGAAAGCGCAGCCTAAGATAGGTTCTCTGCATGCTGTCGCCAGCTGCAACGTGGTTGCAACCTGGCCACATGCCACGTGGCGAGTGGCAAGGGCGTAAGATCGCGAGTCGAAATTTCTGGTGATGTTCTTAGGTAGCTCGGAATGCTATTTCCATAGACCCGGGGACTCTCCACCGCCGAGGTAAGAAAGAAATGCCATTGATGTTATTACGCACGCACTGGTGTTCTGCTCGTCTTTTGTTTCTTCGAGAAGGGGAAGAAGAAGAATAAGTATAGAGATGACGAAGACCGCCCACCCGGATGGTGCCGATTGCTGTTGCGCTCAGGAACAGGTCAATAGCACATGGGACAGCTCTCCCCAGGCCGGGACGCCTAAAGAGACCTGTTGACGCATGACTACCTGCAACATCTCTTTCGACGTCGTCATTGACACTCGATGCTGATTCTGATGATGTGGAAGTGGCCCTGCTCGTCAAAGCCAAGAGGCGACGTTATCGTCTGCCCCTGGCCTTGGACGCGGGTTCGTTCCAAACGAAAATGTGGCCTTCGACTCCCTTCGGAGATGAATGAGTGAGCACACATCATGTCGAACTTGTTGCGGGCTTTGACATTAGCCTTCCATTCTTTCTGATTGTAGGGCTCCACTTGGTGGTGGAATTCATGCCAGGCTCGGTGGCCTGGTTAAAAGGCTTGTTGCCAGCCGTCGAGGCCAACACCAACCAATGTAGCCGTCACTCGTCACTGGAGCAGCCGGTAAATTCAGCAGAATATGCCACCAGCGTGGTGTAGTTGTGCGGTGGCACGGGGATTTTTGGGAATTCGAGTAAGTCGCCGGCGAGAAATGTCGGTTCTGATCGGCGGGAAAGATGTACTGATTAATATCATCGGCGACTTGCATGGCGTGCTGCTCGTGATGTTTGAGGGCAGCTAACGCGCTGGGCCCCTTCGATTTTGTAGGAATTACTACCTCCTCTTATATCTCCGCGCGAGGTTCGTTCGTGAGATCATACTCATCGTTGAGAAGCCATGGAATAGAATCTGGACAGTTTGATTTGATGTCGTGTAATGAATAGACTGATCCCGATATCCGGGATGTGGATAGGAGTAACGAAGTCTTGATCAGTCTACTGGGGGTGTGTTGATATGTCTTCGTGCGACTATTTATTGAGGCCGCCAATAAGGTTCTTGTCGCTTGCTGAATTTGATCATCTTAAAGGAGATACATCCCGACGGGAGGTGGAGGTTCCGTAAAGACAGCGACCCCGGCCAGGCTACAGCTGAGGGAAGATATACCTGAGAATGGAGTTTATTGGTTAGCAAGCTCATGCATCTCATACGAAGCAAAAGAAATCTCCCTGCAGAAAAACATATTTCGGTAGCGAAGGTTTGATAACATGACGAAGGAAAGGTCATGGAGTTTGAGGCCTGGTGGTGCAGTGCGCTCAAAATGGTAGTACAATGGACTTACATTGAATATTCAATTCCGGAGGCTAAGTGTAGACTCGTGGTCAATATTATTGATCGATGAAGCGAGTGCAAGTGAGATAGTGATAACACGCCTTGCATGCTAGGAAGAATAGGGAAAACGCCGAAACTTGTAAGGGTGATGTGGTAAACAGTTGTCCAGAATTGAACTACTCGCTTGGGGAAAGGATAAAGTGTAGCAGGAAAGGTTTAAACTAAAGAGCGGCAGAGGCAATGATGATGATTTGCGAAAGGGGAGGAAACGCGGTGGCATTGGTTTTAAAAAGGAAAAAAACCACAAGTAATAAAAGAAAAGGAATTGAGCATGTGAGTGGGTTGCTGGGAAGGTTATCTTATCAAGGTTGAACCCTAGGAAGAGAACGTGTTATTAAATACGTACTTGATAGTATCCCCCTTGATTTGCCTCTATCCCTGTGTGCTGGATTAGGATGTAGAAGGGTGTAAATAAGGGACTGGATGAGAAAATTGGTATTTTGTGCTTGGGGGTATGCCATTGATTAGGACAATATGATGAAGTATAACGGTAAGGTACTAGCACTGAAGTAAATTGGCTGCAGAAGTAGAAAGGGCTATGGCGAATATCTAGAACCTTGTAGCAGCAAGACTAGGTAGATTGAATGAAAAGGGTAGTGATAAATGCGTAGGCGAAGTACCATATAGATTAATACCCGTCTATAGAAAGTATGGTAATTAGGTAAGTACCTATACAATGCTATAGTGCAATCGCGGGAATAGGGATAGGAGGTAAATACCCAATGGAAAGAGCGGTGATGGCTTGGATCAGACTTACATGAAAATACTTCTATAGACGTGAATGAGTCTACTACTTATCTTATGCATCTATGACGGGTTGGTCCTTCAGGGAAGTAAAACTTATTTTTTACCTATTTGAAGGGACGATAGTCACATGAATTATTACCATCTCTGTTTGATAAGTAGGTATATAGTCATCTGCTTGAGTTGGGTTAAGAAGAGGAGTCACAAGTACCTAATCGTAGGTACTTTAAGAAAGCACTGACTTACATATTCACATGGATTTCGCATAAGAAGGTTTTTGTTTGAGTTTACTAAGATACAGCAAACTGATGTATTGACGGAGAATCTGACCATCTGCTAGGACATCTAGTATCAATATGAAAGCCTTTCTAGGTTAGATTGTATCGTTGGGTAGGATTTTATGCACAAATTATAAGCACTTGGATTTCTGAGATGATTTGAAAGAATTACCTGAAGTTCTTTAGTAAAGAGCGTTCTCTGCCATAGTCCAGATAACATAAAGGGGCATAATACTCGCAAGGGAAAATGGGCCTCCTCTTATTGCATGTTATTAGATGTCTATAGCCAATCTTTTTGAGATGAAATGGTCAAGTATGTTAGTTTAGAAACTGTACGCGACTGATTAATAAATTAATCTCAGTGTCTAGAAAGAAATAGTCCTTAGCAAGAAGAGGTAGTAGCTCGGTACTTATACAGTGCACGTGCACCGTTGAGGCGGATTCGTAACCAATGAGAGTTGAGTAGATTTCCCGAAATGGCAAGGGATTCCGGCTAGGTATTCGGAGATCCGGCGTATGACAGCTTGGAGCGTCTGCCATGAGAAGGGTACGGCTAAATTTTCGAATTGAAAGATGGGATTAATTGGTTATATCTTGAAAAATAGGTCACGGCGCGCATGGGCCTCTATTCATGATCCACTAGTATCTCGATGCCATAATGAATCTCAGTAGGGCAATCCATTCCGGTCCAGACATTGCCCATATACCTACTAGCAGTGAATATAATCGTGATGAAAAGAAAAAAACCAGTCAGATTTCAGAGGCACGTTGCTATAGGAGGAATACGATATCTCGTGAGATGTATGCAAAAGTTAGATGATGCTTGCTCACTTTCTGGCCGCATATCGCTTCTTGATTCCCGCTAATTATAAGAAGTGCCGCATACAAAATGTTCCAAACAGACATTCCGTTCTCCCGTCTTCGTATTAGCTAATTCAGGTCTGCTATAGAAACTAGTAGCTACTGTGCGTGTCCTACTAGACTATTTTGGACTTGAGTTTCTTGATGTCACATCGGGCAGCAAACGTAGTAACTTGTATAAAAGCGTGGGAGTAGGCGTAAGCTAGAAGAGATCCTTTTATGACGTATTTTGGGCATGGGATCGCGTTACCATTTGCTAGTATCGTGGAATTTTAATTATATACAAATGCTCGTGAGGAGGTCCCTTTTTGAGGATCAGCTCGCCCGATCGTACGAGATGGGTGCCTCCCTATGAGTGTGCCCTACCCAAACATAGCAAAAAGGGGGACTTTCTAGGGAAGTTCAATCACACGGGCGCTAGAGATGAGGCACCCGCAGCTATGTGATAGGTATCTGTTATTGCGGCGAGAGTAAAAAATAATCAGAGCCTGAAGAGAGGATGGAAGAAGATCCCTAATATGAAAGTAACTAAATTATAATTAATGCGAAACAAACACTGGAAGGGGAATGTTGATAGCTCAATTGTAGCGAGGGATTTGTTGAGGTTATCTCGTTGAATGCCTAGGTAGCTATGCGCGATAGATTGTCTGAGACAGACGCACAAGATGCAGCGATCTGTAAAAGATCACAGGATCGCAGTGACACCTATCTATATGGTCGTATTTCAGGCCGTAGGGGGCTATAAGAGGGAAGAAAGGTTGGGCTCCGTGATACTTGACTCTGAACTGCCGTCGTACCACAGCAAAGATCTGGCATTCGCTTGTAGAACCAATCCCAGACACGACCAAGAAACGACACAGCCCTCGTGGATGCTTTTATTTGCTAGAATTGATGCAGATGCCCATTCCATCACGTTATGTTTCCCTAGCATATAAGTTAATGATGAAACGACACCTCGTTAGCCGTTTATTAGTTGCCACCGGCCAAGAAGTTTTTTTTCCCTCTCGCTCGGCAATGACTCGCAATCTATTGCCTAGAACTTGAGCAGAGTTCACTTGTGCCTGTCTAAACTGGTCCTAAAAGCAGTTGGGGTGGCGCGTTGCTACCAATTGAAGGTTCCTATTGCGAAGCTTAAGTATCAAGCTGTCGCGACTTACGTGTCGTTGGAATACCTTCAAGGCTTACAATTGTCTCCTATATATTCAGCTCACCTCCGAAACGGATACCTTAGTATTCAATCCTCTTTTGAACTCATAGAATAAGTTAAAACATATTTATAGACTATATTGTTTGGAGGAATACTACCGGAAATGCTATCCCTGACGATCACAACGGAGCCCCAAGAGACTCCAACGGACGGAGTGAGCAGCAGTCCTGCATTCTCATCCCGCACAATGGACCAAGCAGACAGTGCATCCCCGAGTCCAACCCTAGAAATTTCTCCGCCTTTCTATAACCAATATCTAGAAGAGGGAGATATCGAAGATGCCATCACAATTGTCTCTCCTCCATCCCCTGTTAAATCAATCCTTCATTTCCAGACTCCCCCGCCAGAAACTATGTCTACATCAGGCCCCTTTCCCTCCTCATGGAATCTCTATCATACATTATCAGTTGGGAAGGCTCTCACGTTAGGTCCACACGGGCGCGAGCCGCTCTTCGCTGTCTCAAAACACAGTGGTTGGTGGACGGGACTGCCGGACCTAGTACTTCACCGAGGACCTAGCGACGCTTTTCCGCCATTGGCAGTCGGTATGGGCGGTATCGGAGTGGGACGTCATTCAATCATTGTGCTCCCGCCCTTACCCGAGTCTGGACTCGAGTCTTCGCAGGAGATACTGCTGCGCATCGAGGAGAAAACGGCGGATAGGTTTCATTCGCACGTGCGCTTTCGGTTTGCGATTGAAGTCGGCGAGCCTGGTCGGTGTAGGCGGGAGATCTTCGAGTGGCGGCATAGCCACGGGGACGTTGTCGCGGATTTCCTAGACGGCGCAAAGAACGGGTGGAAACTACTGCGGATAACGGACCAGGACTGCGATGACCTCGAGGAACCCTCATCGACCGGTGGGCACGAGATCGTGGCCGTCTGGGCCTACGCGAAACTGAGCGTCACCAAGGTCCTCAAGTTCAGATACCTTGGTAGCGGAGCGTCGGGTGACCTTGGTGATCGATGGAATATCATGGCAGCTATGACGGCGCTGCGCATGTATCAGCGGCAGCACAAGCATCGAAATGGTGATTGGTGACGTTAACGATAGCTAAGGCATTCCCTTCGATAATTCTTACCCCCTAAGCCGGCCACACGCCACGTCCTCTCCAACGACACCAAATTATCATGATCACCCTCCTACGCTTCGGTAATCTGTCAGTGGGAATTGGGGTTTAATTAAAAAGATTGTAGATTGCCTCTCGATTTTCCTGGTTTTTCAATGAAAATCATTGGGTCGGAGGATAGCACGGGGAGGTATTCACCGGCGTTTTATCCAATCGATCGACATGGGCAGCGTTGCAGATGCTACACATAGCCTTGGAACAACACATACCATAGCACAATGCATGTCTTGTGCTCTGCACGCTGCAGGCTCGGCTTGCAACACACTGTAGTAAGAAGACGACACTAAAGACTAATAGAAATTGATAAGAACTCCTCTTTCTTGAACCGGGAATGAAATATCTGAATTTAAGTGCCGTTCTGCTGTCGCAGCCGGACGATGGTATCGTGCCACCAAGACTTCCCTGTGCCGGGTTGAGCCGTACTAGCCATGTCCTCTGTGATCGTGATCGATGATTATTATGGAATTCTCGGCGTCGACAGGACGGCGGATGCGGAGGACCTTAAGGCTGCGTGGAGGCAGCTCGTGAGGATTAAGCACCCAGACAAAAATCTAGGCAACCCCGATGCGACGGCAGAGTTCCAACTGGTAATGACCGATACCGCCCTCAGAAGCTCATTTCGAAGCTGACCGTAGACGGGTAGCTGGAATCAGCCTACTCGACGCTGACTGACCCCGAAAGACGGAGAGCATACGACCACCTTCGATTTGCCTGCTCATCCGAACCGCTTCGTCGCGCCTCAGCAGCAACCGCGGCCCCGCCACCACCGCCATCGGTGCCAACGACTGCTCCCGACAAATATACCTCAGACTACAACGAGCATGATGCGAGAGCCCGCTTCGAGCACTTACTTGCCGAGAAAGAGGCGCAAGAAGCCGGCGTCTCGAAGTTACGCCTGCATCTCTTCTTCATGCAGTGGGAGCTCGACCAACTGCATCACACGGCAGAACGGGACCTCGACGAGCATCAAGACGACTTCAAGCGGCGAAGCCCGTGGAAGAAGATCATCGCGACGCTAGTTCCGACCAGCAACCAGCGACATCAACTCGAAGAAGAGAGGAGAAGTGCGGAGTGGCGACGCGTGGACTGGGAGACGGCGCTACGTATCAAGAGCGAGCAGGTCATGCGGCAGTGGGAAGTGTTCCATGGGCTTGAAGCGAATTTGCGACACACTGAGGATGCGATCAACTCGCTCGTGCAGCAAGAGATTGAAGAAGACGAGAGATATGAGCACGAAGCAGAGTGGTGAAGGAAAGGAGTAGCAGTAAAATAGCAGCGGCAACGCGAACAAGAGGATTGTAATAATAGTAATACAACGTAGTAGTTAGGTACCTAGGCATTGGGTAACTTGAATAGGTAGCCATTGTCTAGGGTTTGAATTGGCCAAATGAATGATGCTGTCTTCGCCCGTGATGCATTCACCTCCTAACTGCTGGACTCAAAGTGTTGCGTCTTCCGAGCAAGCGAACATGGCGAGATGGTATCTAGATTATGCAATAGTTCTATAATAAGCAATTGGGCTTTGAGATCTATAGCGCTTTATCGACAGTTATCATTTAGATACGAGGTATGTATGTATGTATGTACCTAGTCGTCAATGAACTATATGCACGAAATAGGGGGGGATATGATGCTCATTTTCCTCATTGTCGTAAATTCCTTCTAATGCAACCTTCCGCTTCAATGTCATTCGCTTCGATTAAATCAATACACGTAAAAACCCCCATCAAAGATTCTTGATCACGAATCGGTGTCTGAGACGCTCGCCATACTTTATGATCAGCAACGACACGGGGAAAAACAGAATGGCGATGAAGCCCAGCAGGCTGTTACCCCAGCCTATACCTAACGTGCTGTACATCGGCAGGCCGGCTAACGGGAGCAAGGCACCTGCCAGTGACCGCACGATGGTGTTGCAAGCCAAAGCTGAGGCGGCATAGATCTGGAAGGTGTCGACCATGTACATTTGGATGGACATGAAGACGGTGATGTTGCCCATACCAACAACTCCGGTGCCGATGATGGGCGCGATCCAATGAGTCTTATAGTCGGCCGTCCATCCATAAATGAACAGGCCAGCAGGGACGGCTACGGCGCCAAACGGAAGTAAGGGCAGTCGATACTCTGGCTTCATACCGGACTTCACGCCACCCTCTGATTGGGCTTTGGCATCCGCTTCCGCCGCCTTTTTCCTGATGTAGCTATCAGAAGTTGCGCTGAAAATGGTGATACCGATCAAGCTTCCCACTCCAAGCCCAAGGAATGCCAATCCAACGATACTGGTGGAGAATCCGTAGTATTCCTCGAATACCTCAGTCAGGGATGAGAACATGAGGTACAAATAACCGTATGTAAGTGCCATGTAGATGGATGTAATCGCAACGACTGGCGAAAGGAAGAGCATCTTGAAAGGACGGATAATGCCGCGCTTGAAATAGTCACTAGGTGACAAGCCGGCGTCGAGCTTGGAACGCAGTAGATCGTTGCCCGTTTCTTTACGTAGCCGATCTACCTTCCTCTGAAGGATAACAGGCGCGTAGCTCTCCTTAAGGGCGACCAACATGAAGATGAGAAGAAATCCTCCAATGATGGACAACAGCCAAAATGACCATCTCCAACCTTTAGCATCAGACAGGAAACCTCCGGCTATTGGCCCAACAATCGGACCCAAGAGAGGACCAACGCTGAAGACCGCCATGGCCCCTCCTCGTCGCTCCTGGACGATCATATCGGCAATGGTGCCGCCTCCATTCGTTATAGCCGCTGAACCGAACACACCGCCGAAGAATCTGAAAACGATAAGGGCGTTCAAACTAGGTGCAAGGGCACACCCGACTGAGAAAGCAACAAAGCCTACATTAGCAATGTGGTATAGCATGACCCGTCCGTAAATCTCAGACAGTGGCGCAAACAGCATGGGCCCGGAGGCGTATCCCAAGATGTACACCGAGACGACGAATGCGGCTATCTCCAAAGAGTCGGATTGGAACTCGGCGACAACCTGTGGGACGCCGGGAGCAAAGAGAGCTACACGGCAGTTAGCGCAGATCAAATGCATGCACGCACGTATATACATGCATGTGTAACGCGGGACCACATACACGACGCAAGGGGCGACACGAAGGTCATGGCGCTGATGAGGCCGCAATTAAGCACTTTCCGCCATGTCGGCCAGTTATACGGGTTCTCCGGGTCGTCGGGGCCGGACCAACCAATGATGTTGGGGTTAGTATCGCTGTCGTCGTTGTCATCGTCGTGGGTACTCGGTTCGTCTGGTGCCGGTCCTTTCTCAACATCGCGATCCGCCTTACTTCTCTTACTCGCAATGGAATTCTTCCTCCGATTTACTATCGATTGCTGTCTTTTGAGCTCGTCTTGCTCATTCAGTATGAAACCCTCGCTTGACGGAATATCCGCATCGTGTCCTTCGTCCACCGCCTGGCTGATTTTGCGCCTCAGCTGTAACTGCGCATCGGTGGAATCACTATCGTGATCCCCGTCTGAATGCGTCGCGACGGGGGTTAGTGCCGCGCTGGAGGCCATTGTTCCCACTAGTGTTTTGAGTTAATGGGCTTCCTTTTTCATGGGGAGGGTAGCTGCTATTCCAACCCTATATAGTCCAACGGATGTGGCGCCGTGGGCCGGGGGGATATAACGAGGAGAATGCGTACCTGCGCTAGGCCTCTCCTCTGGATCTCTTGGGAGTCTTGGAAGGCGGGATTTTCACTAGACCCGCCTTATTATCGTGTCCGATGTCGTAGAACTGATAGTTAAAATCCTTCCCCGTGGGTGTCTGGTAAGAGCCTCTCCGCCGGTCCACGTTCGGTGATATAACCACTTCGAATTTTAGTGGTATCTTGAGAACATCTTATCAATGGGATGATGAAAGATCATGGAAAAGAGAGAGATGGAGACAAACAGCCAAGAGAAAAAAAAAGAATACCCATAACCTTCGCATTCTCCCGCCCATGCTCGCTTCAGATAAATGCGCACACGCGATGTCACGCTTTTGCGTCGATTGGCTCCAGAGACAAACGGCCGGGGTATAAGGGCGGCCGGTATGGAGACTTGTCAGACTCTTGTGCATCGACCCTCCGACCGACCGAACCCGAATTTGTGCAAGCTTGAAGTCTTCTAGTTCCCAGCTGCTCGGACTGAGCCAGGGCCGAATGCGCGTACATAGTAGTAGCCATATGGTGCATAATTCCCCTGCCAGCTACTGTAGACTGCAAGATGAACTGCTGCCGCCGAATCGCGGTCGAGATCCGCGAACCAGTACTATGTAGTACCCTCACTAATATGGAGTATTTACCGATCCTACCCAACCCGGTTGGGCAGATTGTTCTCCCGTACGTAACTATCCTTCTCTTAGCTTTCTCGTACAGCAGCATGTGCTCGTGCTGTGCGGGCTCGCAGAAGAGTCCACAGTCGAGCAACACCTTTGACAATGACTTCCGAATCCATATGGACACGCAGTCTGTACATGGTAGTGACTTCATTTGAAGGCGGCACCATATTAATACCCGATTCTAGATTAGCGGAAGTGCTACGAAGTTGGCAATAATATGCGGCGTCGAGAAATTATGGACAGGGTCGGGTTTTAAAAATTGCTACCCCAGCTTCTTGTTTAGGACGAGCGAGAGCGGGAGGCCCCCTCAATGGGGACGGGGTTGGCGTGCATAACTTGCATAAGTCTATACGTGGTTGTGAAAGGTATACCTAGGTGAGTAAGCCAAGCTCGATGACTCAAGTTTGCTTTTTTTTTTTTTTTTTTTTTTTTTTTTTTTTTTCCGTTTCCAATATCTTCTTGACCGCATTTCATATCGCGACTGTAACTACAGGTGGCCGTCAAGAATTGGATATTTGGGATTCTAAAGCTGGACCCCCTGACCCGTTTGCCCGTTTACGCAATACCTCGTCCCTGACCGAAAGAACTTTGGCCCGTTGGACGGACCCTCAGTCCACTGCTTATTTGTAATCTCTCAATATCGGCCTCACTCGTTCTTGGCATCAGTTTGCTCAAATCCACGCGATCCATCACCTGTTTTGCTTGCCACGACCTACGCGGCGGCGGAGATAAGTATCAGATCAATATTTATGGCCGGACAATCTTTTTCAGATAATGACATAGCGCGATGATCATATGTAGCAGTCGTTCCCTCTACTAATCCCCTGTGGTTAACCGTATCTAGAGGATCAACTTCCATGGTCAACATCCACAATTGCCCGAGCTGACATGCTTAAGCCCGCCCGGCTTTTACGTTACACCGCTTGGTCCCGATACTTTAGTCACCTAATGGGACTATTGCCTGACGAATCAACTTCAACTATCGAGAAGTATTGAATAGTTCTGCTTGATAAATATTCCGGCTATTCTCCATAACTCAAGAGGGACGACGCCATTCCGTGCTACCTTGTCTGGCTAACACCATTTTGGCGGGAATATAAGTCGTGGCACTGATACTCAAGACTTTCGGGGATTGGTATAAGTATCACACGTCATTCTTCACGAGTGTAATCTACGAGAACTCCAATTCTCTCAACTGAACACAACCTTAGTGTTCGGGAATGTTGATCCGTAAATGTGCATGTATGTGATGGCGACAACGCAACCGTTTCGCCAGCCTAGACCTGCAGAGCGACAATTCAGACCGTATATACATCAGGCTAAACTGCCAACTTGCATCATTCAACACATAGAGACCGGCGTCAATAACGGGTTCTAGGTGGTTTTCGCGATGTGGCATCCTCGATCGTAAAATCCATTGGCTTCGTCAGTGCTTGCGGATATCATAAAGGCGAATATCTTAGGACTCATTCACTGTGACACCATGAGATCTCAAATGAACCTAGCTGAAGCCATAGCGCTCGCTGCTCTCGTCAGCGCAGTCCATAAAGGCGACGCGAAACCCACGGTGGGAACGCCTTTCAGTTCTTGCGAAACCCCTGCTGTACTAGATGCGGAAACGAATGTGTGGAAAGACCATACTCTCTTTGCAAACCCTTACTATCGCGAGGAGGTTAATAGTGCTGTAGAAGCTATCAGCGACGCAGAGCTTCGGACAAAGGCATCGAAGGTTGCTAATGTCGGTACATTTATATGGATGTAGGAAATAAACACAGTTTACTCAATCATACATCAAATTCTAATTCTATCGCTAGAAAGACCTCAGATGACATACCAAACTTAGCAGAAATAGCGAATACAGTCCCTTGCGACAACATCCTAGGATTGGTCTTGGATGGACTTCCTTATAAGGGGCCCAGCGCGCAAGATGAAGAAATTGAAGATGAGACTCTGCTTGCACGTCAGACATTCTACATTGACGGTACACTCCCCGGGCGAGAATTAAGGGGCCCTAGTGTTAATACGGAAAGCAGCGACTGTTGAAATCATGAAGACATCACCTAACACATCCTTCGCCGTGATCGTAGAGCCGCGCGCATTCCCGCGCTACTTCAACGACACAGGCACGAACCAAGATCTCGCCAAGAACTACAGAGAAAACGTCCCATACGCCCTCAAGGAACTAAATCTGCCCAACGTAATGACGTACATCGACGTGGGCAACAGCAACTCGATGGACTGGGAGCGCCAGCGCGACGTCGCAGCCAAGGAGATCATAGACATCTATGAGGCCGCAGAGAGCCCTTCACAGTTCAGGGGCTTCGCAACCAATGTAGCCAGTTTCAACTCCTGGTCAGTCCTCTCAGTTTCCAGCAGAGACAAATGATAAGGACAAGACTAACCAGACACTAGGGACCTTCTACCCGGCGAATTCACCCCCGCGGACGACTCGCCATACCCTAGACCGCAAAACGAACAGCACTTCGCCCGCATCCTCTCCAACACGCTGCGGGAGAACGGCCTGCCGTCCAGAGCAACGCACGCGATCCTCGACAGTAGCCGGAACGGCATCTCGGGGCTGAGGGAAAGCTGGGACGACTGGTGCAACGTGAAGGGAGCCGGGTTGGGGCCCAGGCCGACGGCGGAGACCGGCGATGATACCGATACGCTCGATGCGTTCGTCTGGGCTAAGCATCCAGGAGAGTCGGACGGCGCGAGCGACCCGTCGAGCGCTGGGTACGATGAGTTCTGTGCGAAAGACGATGCGCTGACGCCTTCGCCGGAGGCAGGGCAGTGGTTCCAAGCGCATTTCGAGGTGCTAGTTCGTAATGCGGACCCCTCGCTTTGAGTTGTAATATCTACCTAGGTACCTAGTTAGTTGCATTAGAGGGGAATGGAATAAGTGCGCCTTCGGCGGCGGGAAGAGGCGTCTAGGAACTTCTGTGTTAGTAGCTCTAGGAATCACACCAGATCATCACAATTACAATCTGAAGCTCATTAGTAAAGGATCTAAGAACGTCGACAAAAGCCATGGCGGAGGAGAGGGGTTTGTGTCAATCAACCTGCTACAGGCAACCGCAAAACTAAACGCGGAACTCTATAAGTTACATTATGAGGCATATCGGCCTCTCTCGTGAACCCGCCATAGATCCATCCTATAGGATCTTTTCTTCCATGCACATGATTATTAGGAAGAAAGGCACTTGGTCGGAATTACTCGACTTCGTCCACGTCATAAAGGCCCTTGACTTACGCCTCTGTGACTTCACCCAACCAGGTGCCATTGTATTATCTCCTGTGATGCCCCCTCCCCTTTCATTCATGTTTCTTCCATACCTAGAAGCCGGTGTCGTAAGACTTAGGCCATTTCTCTAGCTGCTTAGACGTGGGAACGGGCTTAGCATCCTTGTTATCCTTCTCCTTCTTAGCTTCCTCCATCTTCTTAGCTTCTTCCACCTTCTTGGCTTCCTCTGCCTTCTTTAATTGCTCTGCCCTCTTGGCCTTCTTGCGCTTGTGTTCCTTGATCGCATTGTAGATATCCTCGGCTACCATAGGGCGTTGATCACGTAGGATGTCCATGATCGAAACATTGACATGATCCTTCCTAAACACGTCCGCCCCTCTCCGAACGAGGATCATCGCAACCTTGGTGAGCTTGCAGTCAGTTCTCGGGCTGTTGATAACCGCAAAGCGAAGGAGTTCGTGTCCCGGAAAATGGAGGTGGCGAGCGTTTGCACCTTGCTGGATGAAATATTCTATTAGGGGCACGTTGGTAACGTTGTGTATCATCTTGTAGATGGGCGTGCGGCTGTCGTAGTTGACAGCATTGATGTTGGCTCCTGCGTCTAAGAGAGCATCGGCGACTGGGTAGAAGAAGTCGTAGCGGGAGCATGCCAGGTGGAGAGGCGTGTTCCCACCATAAGAGAAGTTGGGATTGGCGCCATGCTTCAACAACGCCTTGATAACTTCTACGGCGTGTGGAATGATAGTTTCTTCATAGAACAAGTGTTTATCTTGCTGGGTCATTGAGAACCTATTCTTCCAGAAACTATGATCAGGTCCGAATTCACACAAGATCTCAACCATTCTGAAGATGGGTGTTTTATTGTCAGGGCTTCCTTCGAGATTTGGGTTCGCACCGAGTCGAAGCAATGTCTTGATCTTTTTCAGACGGTCCCCGAGGAAATAGGCGTGACTGTTGAGGCAATCTTGGAAAGTGCCCCTGGGGTTATTCACCAGCGGACGTAGCTCTAACAGCCCGAAGAGTGGTACGAAATCCCCTAAGTAGCGAAAGGGAGGGTCCACAGACTGCAAAGGGTGTATGAAGGGTCGTTGATTAGGGTCGGCCCCTCGTGCGATAAGGTGTTTGACACAGTCTTCGAAGTCATTTCCCCCCTGGAGAGCGTGAACCGCCCAATTGATGGGATACCATTGTCGGTTATGACCTTGGAGCGGACGTGTGTCGTGTACATTGACATTCGCACCGAAATGGAGCAATACCAGGAACGAATTGAAAGCACCGCATTGCATAGCAGTTGCCAATGGCATCATATCTCGGCCATTGTATGCTCGCATACCTGTGTATCTTCGTCGCGCTAGGTTTTTCTCCTTCAAGGTGAATGATTCCGTAAACTGGCGGTTTGCCAGAGACCCATCGTGCTTGAGCATAACTGCTAGGAGCTTCTGGTTGTTATGCGTACAAGCAAACCAGAAGGCAGGAATCCAATCCGCCTCGTACAGCATGGGAATGATAGCTCTTGCCGTAAGTCGGCAAGTCTTAGCGAGACGTAGTCGCTCCCCTCGGGTAAGATACGATGCGATCTCGCGTTTAATCTCGGGGGGCATTAAAGCCAGTCCAACTGAGTTGTTGCCAGTCGTCCCTCCACTGGTGTTGCTGGCTTCCTTGCGACTGTTCTTTCTAGCTTTCTTCTGCTGCGACTTGATAAGTGGCTTGCTACCGGTTTCGCCATTCTGCTCGGTACCCAGCTGAGGCTGAGCGTTTTCCCAAAGGGAATTAAGCTCATACCAAACCGATTCAGGGAGATATGTGATGGTTGACATGATGATGGATGGAGTGACCAATCAAGTAGATGGATGATTTTGCTGATGAAAGACTCGAGGATATTTAATCCTTCAGTGTCAGTGTCAAAAGAGAAGAGGGTAGTGGTGATGAGGAAATAGTAATAAGTCGTGAGAAAGGACCAAGGTGTGAAGAAAGAGTGGTAGAGAACCTGAGTTCCCAGCTCAAATGATGGTCTGCCAAATGAGTACCAATAGTGAATGGCCACAATCCAAGGAGAAATTGATGACCAAAGGTTGATGTCTGGTAGATAGGAATCTCTGTGACAGAAATTACCTACCTTGTAAAGGTGTGTAGAAGGAAAGGAGAAAAAGAGCTGAGAATGGACAGAGTTAAGAAAAAAGAAAAGAAAAGAAAAGAAAAGAGAACAGTGTGGGAAGTTTTGAATTGCCTAAGCAAGAAATGGAACTTTAGGTTATGTCACGTTACTGATAAGACCAAGTTCGAAAGAGGAACCATCTGGCAACAACAGTAGAAATAATATGACAGGGAAGGTACACACTTCAGTAACCAGGTTACATGAAGTGTGCCCAGACGATATAGGTAACTTTAAGGGTTAACCGATTAAACTAGACGGGTAGATCCCATTATCCTAGATTCACCTTTGGAGTAAGGCCAATAACATTGACGATTCACAACTCTTAGTTCACTTAACTGTACTGTGTACTTTCTTTTCACTCGTTCCTTCCCTTATCTGAATAACTGTTCCTGGTCCTCGAATTATCCTGAGTATCTTTCGATATATGCTAGCGAATGTCTACTTGGTTTTGATATGAGAACTGCTTACATAGGCAAGCACGCCAATCCAGAAAAGGCTACTGGGTCTTTGAATGCTACTAGTACTTTGTTTAAAATAAGGAATTGCCTGAATTGAAGGCATCTCAACATTTTGCCATGGTAAGATTCAGCAAATCTATATTCAAGGGTTCCCCAGATGAAATGACATGATATCTGTCTTCTTACACTACTTTGACTCTGAGTAGCCTAGACTTCAATCTGGCAGCATTGGCTTTAACTTAAGTCATATACATGAATGCAACAACGATCAAGGTGCTGCAAGTTGCCAGTTGTTCTCCTTCAGATATTCTGTTATCTTGAGAAGTATCTGATGCTACAAATAGTTAAAGATACGTCAGCGACGATTTGAATCTTGATTATATGTGATGAACAATTAGAATTAGGATGGCTCATATTGTGATAATAATTAATTTAACTTGGAAGAAGTTGATTACAAGTTTCTGTTGAGTTAGAATATTTCCATATCGGCAAGTTACAAAGCAACAATGATCTCATTTCGAATAGAGCTACTTGCGGGGAACTAGGAAGCAGCTCGTATAATCACTTAAGGTGGTAAAAAGGACATAAACCGTGTCTAAAACTCCCCTGGCTAATTCTTTGGTTCATTTCTCCCATACATTGGCCGCAATAATACCAAACTCAGAGTTTGGGAGATAGTGAGACTCCTGCGAATAGGGGTATGATGACTCAGCAGCCTAGTGCATTAGACTCATCAAGGATATTGCTTTGATTCTGATCAAATTGGAAAACAATGCTTGTCATTCAAGTACCCACTTGTCGTGGGAGTAATTATTATGATAAGGTCAACTACCTATCCCAAAAGCCTCGCACTGAGCATCATTACATTGCTGCCTTAGTAATATAGCCGTTCTTACCTAAGGTTGTGTCAAGACATTACCTAAGCAGCTAGGCTAAACCGAGCCAAGCCACTTTTGTCCTATCACCAGCCACACAGTTAATAAGACATGTACAGCAGGGATCCTCAAGGTACTCTCTCCGATTAGGTACACGTACCAGGTAAAGCGGGTCGATAAACGTCACTCGAAATTTAAGGCCCTAAAATTCCCCCAGCAAGAAAACCAGGGAATCGCCAAGCGTAATTAGAAGGAGGACTAAAGAAAGGCCATTTGTTACCTACTAGTATTGTTGGGCCGAGCGACTTCCAGTCTCATATCAATCTAAAAAAGCGACTTGCCTACCGGAGCTACCAAGTTTCTCAAGAGCCTTCCGTCTTAGGAAGCCGTTGGGCCGAATTTCGCAAGCGTTCATCATCATTATTATCGTTATGGTTTGATAGACAAAGAGTCCAATAGATCGAAGAAGCGAACTTCTTATTTCACATGCGTTTTGGCGTATTGTTTGATATCTACCTATACCTACATATTTATTATCTCGGATCGTATCCGAAGCTTGCACCAGTTTCTTGGGTACGGATGACTGCTGGAGATTTCACCCTCCCCCTCACTGCCTGCCTATTCCACACGAGTTGGGTACATACTTGGCATTCATCGACTCTTACTAAGACCAAGAAGTAAGGAGACAGAGAAAAAGAGTAAATATAGAAACTAGTGGTGGGCGGTCTACCAAAGTACCTATTACACACATACATACATACACCATCCGTCGCACTCGCACTCACTCGCTTCTCTCCCGGCTTGCCTAAAGCCGTAACTGCGGACCGGCTTGTCCACCATGATTGGCACGTCGACTCCAGAGTACGTCCTGATCCGTATATGCATATTCGCCGTGCAATATACAACGCCGCTATGCATAGCATGTCTAGCCCTCTTGGCGGCGTACCACCGCGGCGACCAAGGGCCGTCTGCGCTATCCTCGCATCCCCTTGTTAGTGCGGTGCTGCTGGGCTACTGCCTGCTCGATGCCCTGTACGCCGTCTTTCTCTACCTGCCACATCTTCGGCGGCTAAAAGAGGAAGCGAGACACCCGCCGCCGCTAACCCCCAGCCAGCGAAGTGCTCTGTTCCACCGCTGCTTCGACAACGTGCCCGAGACCCGTCGCTATTTACAGATGTGGTTCCTTGGCGCCGATGAATCCGAGATTCGGCGAGATAACGTCCGTGACTTTATCCTCTGGGCCTTCTTCGATAGGCGGCCCGGGACTGAGTCCCCAGAGGACGATGCGGAGTTAGAAGGATACCTGGAGGAGATCGAGAGACGCCTGGGCCACAAGTTGGAGCCGGGGAGAGGGAAGGCTGAGGGCTTGAGACTAACGTTAGACGAAGTGGAAACCCGATATAGAAGCGTTGCGTGGTATTTGGTTGTGGGAGTGGTCGATTTTGTGTCACATTGGCAGCTAGCGCGGAATGGGTTCCAATATCACGCCCAGTCGCCATCTAGCATCTTCTCTGTCATCCCCCCGCGCTTACAAGATCTTTCGCCCCGTAGGTACTCTGAGGCAGAAGGGCTAAGCTACTGGCACCGCCCGCACACGGCCAAAGATAAGCTTCCAGTTGTGTTCTTGCACGGCATCGGCATCGGTCTCTACACGTACGTGCCGTTTCTCTCGCGACTCAACGCAGAGTCGACGAGCGAAGATGGGGAGGGGCAAATTGGCATCATCGCGATCGAGATGCTGCCGATTTCCTTCCGACTCACGAGCGCCCCGCTAAGCAGGCCCGAATTCCTCGAGCAGATTGCTACGATCTTGGATGCGCACGGGTGGGACAGGTTCGTGTTGGTGTCCCATTCGTACGGCTCTGCCTTGGCAACCCATATGCTTCGATCGGAAAACCTAGCCGGCCGCATTGCTTCAGCAGTCCTCATTGATCCTGTGACCATCTTATTGCATCTGCCAGACGTAGCATTCAATTTCACTAGGCGCAAGCCCAAGAAGGCCAATGAGTGGCAGTTGTGGTACTTTGCGAGCATGGATCCTGGGGTCGCGCATAGCCTAGGTCGGCATTTCTTCTGGAAAGATAACATTGTGTGGAAGGAAGAGCTAGTTGGAGTGACGAGGGTGTCATCTGCAGAGAAAGTAGCTGATGTAGGCGATGAAGGGGGTCGGGCTACTGCGAGATCGCCGCGAAGGGTAGCGGTGTGTCTCGCAGAACGAGATTTGATTGTCGACACACAGATGGTAGCCCAATATTTGGGTGCTGACGGCGATGAATGGATCAACTCCGACCCTGCAGGTGTAGGGGAGGTCAGGTCTAAGGGATGGTCCATGGAACAGGACGGAGGGGGGACTGGAACTGGCTATCTCACACGCGACGGGATCGAGCTGCTGTGGTTCAAGGGATTGGACCACGCTCAAGTGTTTGACACCAAGGAGAACCAGGATAGACTTTGCAGCGTCATCCGCCGTCACTGCACAGAATAGATGTACACACCCTGGCAGTACTGTCTATTGTCCTGGTCAAATTGGGTGTCAATATTTGCGTGATCCAACGCCACCACCCTCTCAGCTCTAGGCCCCATGCACCCAGACTCCCCGTATATACTGCATGTGAAGGCCATTGACGGCAGCGTCAGTCAATTGCGTCAGGTTTTGCTTCATCGCCTCCCCAGCCCGTCAGGTAGACAACTACAGGCTCTGGACCGCTTCGAATCAAGATCCAAGTGACTTGTTCGTCTGTCTCGTTTATTTCTTGATGCTCCGTCCATGGCGGGATGAACGCAAAGTCGCCGGGAGAAAGCTCATGTCGCTTAGGCTCTTCGCCGGTACTGGAGCTAGTCACCAATCTATCACTTGTCAGCTTGCCCCCACGATCCGCAGCTTCTGGGCTATTTATTGGAGAGAGGGAAAGGAGGTAGGGTGACACGAGAATAATTAGGGCATTATTACATACTGTGTATAAGTTAGCGCCGACAGAATAGAGAGGATCCAGGATGCTTGGAAATGAGCTGCAAGAGGACCTAGCGCTCTGAAGATTTTAAAGGGGTGATTCTACTTACCATGCCCTTGCCCGAAGCTGCGTAGACGATAGTTTCTTTCTTAATATTAGACATGATACCCAAGGTAGATGGAGTAGTATCGCTGCTGACCTTGTTCGCCGTGATGGTGTACCGCAGAGGAGCAATGTGGTTTCGCTATTAGAACTATTGATGCTGGTAAGCCCTAAAATTCGACACGAGATAAAGGGGTCCTGCAGACTCAAGGATTATCTCCACGAGCGACACGAGACATGCGTTTACAGTGACAACATTCCAACACCGACACGCATAGCATCCTTGGATAGAAAATGGAGGTGTGCAAGAATAAGTACAATTACCAACTTACCGGTAGCGCACATCTTGTCACTTTTACCGATCACAGCTCCTTGACGGATCATCGCCGCATCCTTCTCCCCTCTTTGAGCCTCAAGGTCGGAGGCCTTAGTAATTTGCACCTCGGACGGCATTATCATCGGAAGTATATCCGGAAGCAGAGAGAAGAACCCAGACATGATTCCTATTAAGCTTGGAACAGGTCCCATAGGAGTGGTACTGGTGAGGATGACTGAGGCTACTTTATGACGGACTCGGAAGGTGAGGAGAATTGATCGTCGTACAACGGTACTCAGCTCAACGAATGAGGCTTTCAATGAACACAACAGCTATGGAGATGTACCAGGATAGAAGTCTAAGTGGTATTATATGATTCTTGATGCTAGGGGAAATGGAACGGGTTTAATCCAATATTATCTGAATAGATCTTGTATTCTCATCTATGTTGTACGTGATGTCGGGCTGACTTCAGCAGTCTGAATCCACCCAACTACGAGAATTGGTGACGCGAAGTGGTCCGTGCATCATTGTTGAATAGTGGACCACGTTGGCTCCACTAAGCTTTAGCTTCATGTATAATGACGGCGACGGCTTGGAGACACAAGATTTAGACTGTGTTCGCCTTGCTAGATACTTGAATTATGATGTTGATAGATTAAATAATATCGCACACGTGTGGTGTCGTAATTGTTCAGGTCCATCTGCGTAAATACGTGACGTGCAATAAATGATTGGCTCTTTTTGGCACCCAAGATCTCAGATCACATAGCTACCTAGATACCCAAGAAAGAGAATTAATCTGGGAAGAGACTAGACAATTAAATAGTAAATTGATTACTGTGAGGTAAGCATGCCGTGGAAGGGTAAGTTTGTGGTTTTTTGTTGCTTTCTCATACGAATATATTTCCTTAGCAGGCGTTGGTTTTTAGGTGTTAATACCTACCCAGCAATATGCGTGCCCAAGAGCTATTAAGTTCCATGACAATTGTATAGTGGTAATCTCAAAGGGCTTCACTGGAAAGCAATAAGAACCAAAACAAAGGGTTGTTGGTTGGATCTGTAAGAACCCCGTCTCCGAAATTAGCAAAAAAAGTAGAGAGGGATAAGAAGGATAGAAAAGCTAGATGAGTACATCGACTTCTTAGAAAGATCAGACAGAATGCGGTGAACCCCTCTCGCAAATGTATTATTTGTATAGGATGAGGTCGGAGTTAGACACTTGATGTTAAAAGAAGAATGTCTGAGGTCCCGACATTCGCAGTCACAAGAAGATTGGGCCTCAAATTAATGCCGAGATAAGACCCAGGGGGTTATAGACGGTTCCGTGGTCTTGGGCTTCGGCTTGCTTAGATCCCAGAACTGCCATTATTAGTATACATACACCAGGTATTTTACCTTGGTAGATTCGCGCATTATCTCCTCAATTCTTGGCGTGATTGGGTTGTGAAACCCGCCGAGCAGTGGAAGACAGCGGAGAGGCGGAACGACCTCGGTAGGCTTATTTCGCACGGACGATATATTGGCAGATTGGTTTCAACGCTTATGAAAAAGTTCCCAGCCAGACAGCCCAGACTAGTAATCAGGCAGGCTCGAAGAGGAAGCTCAGAAGCTGTGACGGTCATGACAGAAATAGTAGCGGCTCTCCAAATCTAGTGCTCCAACGGAGAATACCCTGCCCTCGATGTTATCTGACTGCCGATGGCATCACGGGAATTGGTTCCCGTTGGCGAATTAAAGGTCCGATCTTTGTTGGCGTTGTTGATAATGGATTGAGTTGCATTCGCGTCTGTACCAAGGCAAGATGAGCAGGGGATCTGAAGCTCCGAGATGCGCAGATGACCAAGTGTCGTGCCGCCAGATGCCAAGCGTGGTGCTCAAGTGTGCTATGGTGAGTCTGATCGCTAGCTTCTACGAATACGTCCTGCATGCGACTGAGGTCGTGCTTTTGCAGGCCTGCTTCGGTATCGATGATGGTAACGTGCTCGACCTTAGTAAATATAGCACACATGCCAAGAAACCTTCGATTGCAGATGGCCTGAGCGGTATCTCAGCATCTGTAGGCGACCTATAAAAAGAGGAGCGGGTACCCACGAGATTATCATGGGTCTCGACATCGCAGATGTGTAGCCAAGAGTCTTATGGCTTGGACCTGCATGGCAATATCGAAAATTAGATGACGGTTAAAATCTCCGCGTGAAAATAATCCGTACTTGGAAAGTCAGTCAACAACTAGAAGGGAAGGCGGTTGCTTCGGGAAGTGCCATCCTATAACATAACCAAGCCCAGAAAACCGGTTGTGATTGGCTTACTGATGCCGGCCGGGTATACGAAGGGCAATACTTTCGGCTCTTCTTGTGTACTATGTAAAACGGAGCGCCGATCCTAGAACAATCGAAGAGCAATCGAAAAAAATTTCTAGGTAAATTGCCAGTATCGCAATTGCAACTTGCATCTCCTCTAGCAGTAGTTGATAGTCCTAGGATCGTTGCATCTTGAGGTGTAGCATACCGAATTGGATCTCTGGCCCGAGAATGGCTTGTCTACCCCCCTGGCGATTTCCCACGACGGGAATGGGCAGCCGTTCCAATGGGATGCAGGGCTTATAGTCAGATCGGGTATGCTACAAGGTTAGATGCCTACTCATGAAGCAAGAGTAGGGATTGGCGGGTAGATGTCGGCGATAGCGACATGGGTTTTTTAAGCTACTGTACCGGTGGTCTGGAGGACTAGCCATATCCTGAAAGTTACACCCGAGCGTGGAGGTTAACTTGAGTTGTGATAGGGTCATGGACTGTGATAGCGGGATTCCCTAATCACAAGTTCCATCCGCTTCGGCTTGAAGCACCCGGAGGGATGAAGAGGGATACTGGCTGACTGGGGGGGAGGTAGGTGGGGAATAACATGTTAGATGTGCCGCGGGGGTGGAAACTTGATTGTTTGAATTCCATACGATTCTTCCTATTTAGCGACGAGACAATAACATTGGCATTGGCAGTGAAGAATCAGGTAAGACTTTATGATACGAAGAAGAAAGTTCAAGATGTGAGATGTCCACCTCCCTAGAAAAGAATAGTGGTTATAACCCAAGAAATTGAAATGCGGCGTTGAAAGTTTAAAACAGAAGTGCGGTGTAAAGGGGCCGAATTGTAACTGGCGCAGTGTGAAGATTTGCGGCTATAGCGCCTATATCCCCTGTAACGACAGAGTTTGAGGGCCTAGACGTTACTGTTTAGGAGACTGTGACTGGTCATGAGCCTGTCGGCTAGGCCTGGGCTTGGGACCTTCCCGTCCCAATCCGGTGGGTCAGTCCGTGAATGTGGACCGTTTGACCGTTCGAACTTTCCATTTAGCAACAACGATTCGAGTAAAAAGTACGAAATTTATTACCGTGGGCCGGTTCGGTTCCGGCTCCATCTTCTTCAATCATGAATGAAAAAATCCTGAATATAATATGTGTAGGTAGGTACATAATTCCTACCAAAGAAACACAGCAAAATTGGAGGTACTCATACCCTTACCCGTATCAAAGGTAGGAGGTACCTAAGGTTAGTATGTACATACCTAGGATTAAAGATGAACAGTAACGAGTCGCATGAAACGAAACCTTAAGTTGGTCATGTATAGGTAGGTAACTGCCAGGTAGGCCATGCCATGTCCATGTCGGTCTCGCCCTACATTCATTCAAAATGTACACCTCCCTTCCTCAAAGTTGAGTCCTTTTTACAAAAATACCTAACTTAACCTAACCTACCCTACCTTAACAAATTAAACCCCCATTGCCCTGCCTAAGTCGTGCCTAGCTTAGCACGCCGAGTCGTCAATCAAATCGATGATTTTGCCAATTCCAAATCCCGCGATTGGCCGCCACTGTGTATCTGTGCCCACGTTCACTCTCCACACGGACAAGTCAAAACCATCGCATGTACCTTGGTGCATTATCGGGCTGGAATTGGAAACTGAAATACCGGACCTACTACTACTACTACTACAACAGCCATTATGACAATGAGATACCTCCCTCCTACTTACCCTTGATCATTTACCAGTATCCTACATCCCTCAGCCGCACGATTGAAGGAGCCGAAATATATTGATCCCACCGAAAGCGGACGACGGAAGATTGTTTTAGATAAGGTTAGGTATTCAAAACGATCCGGATCTCGTTTAAATCTGTCCTCTCCGCCGACCAATTTTGGGCTTCCCCCCCTTCTTAGCTCTCTCCACCACGTGGCTACAATCCTTGTCAAATTGGATCCTTTGAACCCCCCGACTTGTCGCTTGTGTCACTGCGCTACGCTTGGGTCCCCGCTGTGGACGCCATAGAAGATGGCCGACGAAGAGAGAGGACGTGTATGGCGCACGAGGTCGCAAACCACGAGTTCAGATACTTCCAATCCAAGCTCTAGTAGCACGACGGAGCAGGAAGATGAGGCCTCGGGGTCGGGATCGAAGTCGACCGGCACCGTAAATGTTCACAATCCGGCCGTTAGTTATGGAAGAGTCAATCCCGAGATTGAAGAGAACATCGAACTCGTTCAGACTGTCCCCGCGCACGATTTCCGACGCGATGCCACGGACCCCTCTAAGGTGCTTAATGTCGACTTGGACGATGAGCCTGACGTGTCGGCGAATCGACGTAGCAAAAGCGCAGCAAGCCGAGGTTCGTGGATTTATGTCTTCGTCCTGCAAGCCAGAGCCTATATCCCTTGTCGACCATCATTCGTGGGACGCCATGGATTGGATTCAAGAAATTTGAACTGACCATAATATCTAGACCCAAGTCCAGACAGTTCTTCCTCGGGCAGTTCGAAATCAAGTCCTATTCTCGACCTCCCTTCCGAACTCATCGATGCGATACTCTCCTGGCTAAGTCCCATTGAGCTAGCCGCTGTCTCGCTTGCCTGCCGCGTGCTTCGCAGCCACGCAACAACTGACACGCGATGGAAGCAGCACGTATTATCGAATCTTCCAGGAAACCCCATCTCCTCTCCATACCCTTGCAAAACCTGGCGAGAGCTGTATATAGCACACGACCCGTATTGGTTTTTGCCAAAGCACAAACTATGGTTTTGCGATCGGGAATTGACGGGCCAGATGATTATTGTCCGCTATGACGAGCGGCGGGGTTGTATCGAGGGTTACCAGCTGCTTGCGACGCGAAAGAGGGAGGGTAGTGAGCCGTGGATTGCCGATCGAGATGTTCATATCCATCATTTTGAACCAACAGTGAAGCTGCATCTCGACAAGCCCGTATTACAGCTTAACATCCAAAGTCTCGAAAACCTACTTCGAAGCACGTCGCCGTTCCTCCCTTCTAACTTTCGACATTTCTTTTCGGAGCAGCCGATGCCTATTAATAATGGGACGGATCCTCGATTCACCAACTTCCTACTTGCGAAGCCGCTCAGTAAGTCGGCCCTAGCCGGACGGATGGCGGACGAGTTTCCTCACGGCTACGTCTGGCCTCCGCCCGCGATTCCGGCTCGCCACCGCGTAACGGGCCAACCGGCAGGCGTCCATCCACTTGCCACATCCATCAATTACACGAGATCGACTTCGGCGATGTGGCAGCCGCGCACTCGCTCAGAAGCATCCGATCAGACCTTCCGCATTAGGCAGTGGATGGAGATGGGCCCACCAACCCTTGGCGTTCACTTTGCCGAGGAGGTAGTAACTTACTCAACGCTAGATCCTGCGTTATACACTCCGACAGCTGAGAAGCCCTGGAGGGGTGTATGGGTTGGAGACTACAGCGGCCACGGTTGTGAATTTTTGTTAATTAACCAGCCCGACGAAGAAGACCATAAAAACGAGAAGCCGCTGGTTCGACTTGAAGATGAGACCGAGGAGGAGTTCCAAGAGCGTTTCTTGAAAAAGCGGGTGTATCGTGGTCGGCTAGAGGCAATCAAGTTAACGGGCGACGCGAACGTGCCAAGGGGTGAGTATACCTTCGTTGCCGATGACCTTGGTGAGGACGGCTTCATTGGTACAGCACGGGAGCCCCCATTTGAGGGTGCTCGGGTGGTAAAGAGCAAAGGTCACATCGCCCACATGGGATTCTTCAACGGTGAGTAGCCAATCAGTACCCAAGTTTGAACGATCCCTTAACTAAGCAATATACAGACAAGTACATCAAATCCCAACTCCTCCTACTGTCATACAACCGCCTAGCACAGTATTGGGTTGATTTCGGTCACATTAGCTTCTTCGAGAGGGTTGATATCGATCAGTTCCTCGTACCCTCATAGTGAACAACCTTGCCTCCAACGTATATATTATCTTTTGGTACATAGTCTTTCCGAGACCCATCAGCATTTAATAGGGCTCATATTTATACCATCATTTCATCTATTCTATGTCCCTAATTTATCTAATTATGCAGTGCACAGTCAACTTATCATTACCACCTAGATTTTTCCGCTGTGTACAATCCTATGATGACACCCGATTTGTTTGAATAGTCGCATACCAAGCGATGCAGCATACGTTCAATCCGTCGGATGTGGAATTAAGAAGAAGAGCAGGGGAAAAGGGGAGAGAAGAGTAATAATAGCATTTCTGGTTGCTAAAGCTAGAATGTCAAGCAAGACGAAATTATGAGAACATCCGTCTTTCCATCACTATCTCACCCTCATCCGATACAAAATTTAGACTCGTAATGAACTCTTAACTGCAAATTATCCAACATGTGTCCGTGTCATTGCAATAAACGTCCAATCGCACTCAAGACCGTCAAGCCTCATTCATCTGATGTACCTAACTGTATCAACTCGAGTACCTTGGTACATTGCGCTGTGAAGTGGATCGCACAAACCCCACCCAATAAGGTGTGGTATGTGCTGAAGGCCCTACAAATCTATCTACAGCAAGCGACGTCATGCACCATCATCCGAATTTGAAAACTCGATAATACGTCTTCGATGCTTAATCCTTCAAAGTTCCTTGACATTGTTTCAGTTTAATATATTAGCGACAATTTACTCAAGTGCAAGCTTTATTTTGAACAAGCCATCTAATCTTTCTTTCCAGTATCTAGATCTTTCCCTTCAATTATTGGTTCCTCCATCTATTACGGATCAGAAAACTTGTTCCTTCAGGGGTTGCGTATCTACTCTAATTCGTCGGCGCCCAGCCCACTTACTGTAGATCTTCGGCCCCGTTTTTGAATTCAAACGGCTCAATTCAACTGCGTAATAAAAATCCTACTTATCCGATCCAACAACCTACGAAGCCCGTACGCGGCTATCTCCCAACATGGCGGAGAAGTACGTGATTCGGGTAACTGCCGGCTCGGACTATGATTTAGACCAGCATGTTGTGGTTCCAGTAAACTCACATGAGCCCGTCAAAATCAGCAGTGATCTTGTCGACGCTGAGCTCAACGTCCGCGTGCAGAACTACCGCGGCTTGCCAAGGAACTCACCTACCACATCTCCGTACTTTTCTTTAGAACCTCATGCTACGAACAAAGACCAGTACAGCATAGCTATTCGCTTTACGCCCAAGAAGCCCGCGCCCAGTTCAAGTTCCAAGGCAGCTTCTAATAATCCGTCGTCGAATGATGACGACGACGATGATGATGAAGAAGAAGAAGAAGAAGAAGAAGAAGAAGAAGACCCCGATGAAGAGTCGGCAAACGGCATCTCAGGCGAGGATCTCCAATTTGGTAATGACTTTGACCATCCCATACGCGATCGTCTCCCGCCTGGATTCAGTTATGCCATGAATATCGTGAAGTGGTGGATCGATCCCGGCCTCGACGGAGATGCATACGCTGATAGGCCGCATCTCTACGGACCAGCCTTGTCGTCATTCAACGCCATTCATGTAGGGCCAGGGGAGGTCGACCCAGAAAAGGGCGGGCTGGTTTTTGATGAGGGTGGTGATGAAGAGGGCTTGAAAGAACGAGAAGACGTCGGGGCACCAGCAACGGCAAAAGATCGCATGAAGTGGGCGCTAAAGCCCGCGAGCAAGAGTCGATGGGTCTTCCAATACGGCAAGACTTACTGTCTCGATTTCTTCAATCCGTACCTAGATTTCAACGAGTTCAGCCTTCGATTACCAGGATTTACTCTCCCCATCATGAAGTATTGGGATGGCCAGAGTCTAAGGTAAGCAAGGCACTACTAATCTCCAGAATGGCAAATTCCCTTTCACACACGTCTTGATTTACCGTATCTCATCATGCCGTTCTACCCCTAGGTCCAAGCCCAAGCGCTCACACACCCTTAGATACGTGCTGCGGAACAGGTCGACGGACGAAACGTATCTGGTCGTCGTGTTCACGCTCTACCGGAAGGAGGATGTGAATGAGGATGGGTCACTTAAGCCGGCTGCTTTGGAGGCTACCAAGGAGGACAAGGCGATGGCTCAGGAGTCGGGACGCGTGCCGGCAGAACCTGAGGTTAGTAAGGATGATGATTACCAAGAGGCTAGGAAACAATTCGAGAAGCTTGATGTGAACAAGGATAGTAAGGATTCAAGCGCTGATGATGAGGGTGTAGATTAGACGCTGTGCCTTTATGTTTGTTTATAGATACTTGATCGTTTTACGAGCTTTAAATTGGTCACTTTCAACAAGCTGTTTGTCCATGGTGATGATATTGGTATACGTCCGGCTACTATCTAGATCGAAGCTATGTAGATGCAGAGGAGGCGCAACTGTGGTGTAGTGGACTCCTAGAGTACTCCTCCCTTGATGGAGAGAAATAGAGCCAGATTCCTGCGTGGTGTGAAAGAGCTCCGCTCCTTCGTCAGACAATCATCGGTCTGCATTCCGATCAGACCAAAGTGTTCCTTGTCATCAGACACGCGGAGGCAGGGACTGTAGGTAGAGGTAATCATATGAAGGTTCCGTACATGGTGGTCGAAGTATGTTTTGATAATTCAGCAGAAGAAATTTCATCTTCTCATAATTTCTCCTGGCTCGTGATCCTTACCATGTGCGTCTCTTCTTATTGTTTATTTTAGCCATAGCGTCTGCTAGGTTGTTCTCTCCGTGAATCCATATAATGTCGCGCATTTGTCCATATTCACACGATCACTTTGGTATCATGATGTCGATCATCAATCTCTCCTTCCTCGTGCCTAGTTTAGCAAGCCATTATTTGAGGCGGAATCACTTGAGGTAGGCAACGACTATAGCTGCTGATGCTATTAGCCGAAGAGGAATTCGATTTCAAAGATACATGAATGTCGTCTTCGATTCAGACTTTCGTAGTTATGCGTGCACGTCTATATATGCAGCTATCTACACTTGTAGGGATAGTTAAACCCGTATTCGGGCAATGAGCAAAGCCGTATCTTGTTTGTGCGGCATCTTAGGATTTGGTTTCATCCTCGGTAGCTTTCTGCTCGCCAGGGTTACTGGCGTCTGGAGATTCTGGGACCGGTTAGCTTCGAACAGGATCTCGTGTGTTTGTATGATCATCGCGTACCTTCGATGGCATATACGATAGCGTGATACCACCACCATCGAATGGTATCTTCTCTTGAGGTCATCAGACCACGGTGGGCCTCTAGCATCATCGCGTCGATCGAAAACCCCGCTCGTACACGGAATCGCACCGTGATAATTGCTTGGATGATGAGTGTCAGGTGGGGTTGGTAGTCTGCTGCGGGTTAGATTCTTGTGATGGATGGGACTTGGTGTACATAAGCGATGCCGTCGGCTTACCTCTTTCGAAGCTGAATATCGGGCTATTATAGACAGATTAGTGGCGTGCATTGTAGAATCGTGTGTAGGTTGAAGCTTACCTGAATAACTCTTGTGCCTCCATCTTCGCGCTGATCAATCTACTGATGGTTTGGTATGGCTTTCGGTATGGCGAGGCTTTTTATGCTGTTTTTATATTTCTGCACAGTGAATATTTGGCGCATTCGTTGTTGTAAAATTTTCAAAATTGTTCGCGAGTGAATGCGTTGTTCATGTTTTAGATACTGATTAAGGCAGCGCAGCGCGTGGGTGGCAAGCGCGTGAATAACAGCTGTAAAGCAAGCGCGTTCAATAGTTGCATTGTGTGCAGTCGTAGTAAATTGTAAATACTTCCGTTTCCATAGTAAACGCGAGCTGTTAGCCCTGTTGACAACTGAAATTACCTAGGTGATGGCGAACAAGGAGAAGAAAGCGTGAAAGCCAAATCATGGCCAGTCTTTTAAAGGGCTCTTTGATTGCTTTATTTATGAGTAATAACATGATTCCCCGTATCATAAGGTAGATTCGATGATATTGCCAGTGTTATGGTTACTAGTCATCGTGTTTGCCCCTTTTTCAGACCGAAGGTAGAATATTTTGAGGTGACTTTCTAGATTTCAGTGGCAACTGGGCCGTCACTACTCACCTTCGCAAACACCAAATATCCTTTAGCTACTACTAGGAAATGAATCCCCTTGGACGTCGTATGATACGTTGCACGTTCCGACGGCTTGGTATAGGTGGGCATCGATTAACATACAATAGAGAACACCGCACATAACGCTTAATAGACATTTGATATGCACCTAGGTACTGAGAAAACACGCCGGAATTTGGTTTGATATGAGGCTCGAGAAACCTGAGTTAGGTACGTAATGTATATATAAATGTCTGTGAATAGAACCAATATAGAACATGTCATCCTCGTGCTAGGTCGCGGAGATACTTTAGATGTATAGCCTTAGAATTCCAGTGCAGCTGCCGTCGTCAATGTCATCAGATACTCTGTTAGATGACAGCAGCCCCCTCGCAAATACCTAAGAGTATTATGAATAGATTTGATCCATAAGTTTGATAGGAACCACAGGAAAATCTAGCCAATCAGGGGGTATTTTGCTGGACTTACAGCTTTAGAACAAGTACTCTTAGGTACTTGCAAGGGGGCCGTCGTCACCTAACGGCGTCATTTTCAAACATTCATGCAACACCAACAGGTGTGTCCCCCCTTACCAATGGATAGCCCAGCTCGTGTCCTAACATTTGCATGTTTCGTGTCACTTTCTTCTTTCATCGTCACCAATCACCCCCACCTCCTTTCTTCATAAATCCGTAAATCTTATCCTCTTAGCCTTTTAGGGTTCACCTTCATTCTTCAAACCTTCCTTCCCATTTACCAAGTACAGTAGGCCACTAGGATGGAAAGCGGTCGTGTCGTAGAGGGCGAGGTGAGCTTTGAGGCACCAAACGGTGGGAAACCAGGTAGCACGTGGTACAAAATCTACGGTAACCCCGAAGACTCACAAGTCCCCGCCCTTGTTGCTCTACATGGAGGCCCTGGAGGGCAAGCGCGTTCTTATACAAGCAGCACGTCTGCCGCCTTGGTCCACGCCCAGAGGACGCCTAGGCTGCCTTCAAACACCTAGATGAAGACTCTACTGCCTATATAACCATGTAAGACCATCTCGTCTTGACAGCTCGTCATCGCAACCTGCTAAGTAGCTCCGACATCAGGGCAGGGACCTTCTGAGCTCGTCATCATAGGCAACCTCAAAGACTGGGAGGGGTGGAAGATTGCTCACCAAATCAATGTGGACACTCTTGTCCTGAATGGCAGATATGATGAGATGACGGACGTCTGCGTCGAACCATGGTTTCGGGTTATCCCTCGAGTCAAGTGGGTAACTTTTGAGGACTCAAGCCATATGGCGCACTGGGAACAGCCTGAACGCTTCTTGCGGGTGTGCGGGGGTTTTCTCTCGGGTTGAAAAGGACTAGTGCGTTAATGCACGATTTCTCAGGAGGGCGACGGGATCGTACCTCACAAGGCAGAAGAGGTTGTCGCACCTTCATTGTCAGTAGCAAGGCGTGTCTAGGTACATAGGGAATGTTCAGAAAAGTATTATGAACTGATTTCTGATCTAAGAGATATGGTTCCTAAAACCCACATCGTATGCTCCTCCATCGACACAGTAGTATAACCTCGTTACATGTCATGCAGTAACATTCTTCTTGACGACTTCCCTTCTCCCATAGCTGCCATAGTCCTTTGTGATAAGCCATCCTCCTCACCTGCTACATTGGCATTTCGCGCATTTTATCCAGGATCACTCCGGATAGCTTCCAACCCCCCTTTGCGCCCATGTAGCTCCACTGAAATGCCATCCATCCTTTTTGCCCCCCGCATGAAGAAGGGAGAAACGCCATGAGCTCGGTGGCGGGAGAATGCTTGAGGGTTCTCAATGAGGGCGAGACGGCTGCTACGGGGTTTCCTTGATACTCTCCGGCATCGGGACTGTTTAAAAGAGTCTCTAGAGGCTGCGGAAGAGTCTTGGTATCCCATTCTTCATTGTACAAGTTATAATACAACGCCTGTAACTCATTTGTGCTGTGGTATCTCACAATGCCCTCTACCACGGCAGGTTTAGGATTGTAGATACATGCAGGGCCATCAGCATACCTCTGTACTAATTTAGTCTGGGACCAAGCATTGGATTTAAAGGAAAAGAGCGCAATTCCATCTGACCTGGGAATCCACGCGCCTAGGTTGTCTTTATGGCTCTCGAAGAAACATGCTGGCCCGGTTGCATTTTCCGTAATTGTGGCGCCCACCTCCCAGTGATAGTCCGCGGTATCTGGACTACCCCATCCAATCTGCTGGCATCGGTAATGCACAACTTTGCCAGTGTCGTTAAGCAGGGCCGTCTCCAGTGTTGAAACTCTAAAGCCTAAGTCGTCGGGAATGGTTGTTTGGTAGAGAGGAGCAGCATCGCAAGCAAGGAATTTGCCCTCTTCCAGTTTCTCTTCCTTGTTGATTGTAGCCGAAAGCTTCCAAGCACGTTTGACGTTGTCAGTGGGGTTGGTGCTCTCGAGTGTGTAGTGCTTCATCAATCCATGGTCTTCAAGGACAATAACTTCCAAAGCCCCTTCGGTTTGGTTGCGGGATCGCTTGAAGGAATTTTAGATGATAGAGCCGCCTAAAAGTGGCGCGGTTGAGATGATGTCGGATTTGTGCCACTTCCCATCGTGACTATCCATGTAGAAGTAGTAGAGGCGTCTCTGAGGGGGCTCGTTGTCATCAACCATGTTGATGACCGCTGCAAGCGTTTCATGAGAAGTTTGACAGAGGCGGTTCATTTTGACTGAATTGCACGAGAAGTGGTATTGGGATGGGCACTCACTCGCTGGAAAGTCTCGACATGTGTACCTAAGCTTCCAGCATACAAACCCCCGTTTGAAGGACTAGGCAGCGGTCCACAATACACATAGGCCTATGCGCCATGCACGTACCCGTCGCCTGTAGGAAATTACCCACCATTACGGCCGAATAGGAGTAAGTCCTTAATGTTTAGCGTATGTTACGGTCCAGGCACGCCAGGCATTGTATGCTGTGTAACACCAACCACTTATATAAACATAGCATGTGAATTCTCTGATATCATGTATTATATGTATAATATGCACCTAATCCTGATCTGGCCTATTCTGCCTAGAAGCTACATGAATCACCCTATCTCCTTATAGGATCAACCAGTCCACACCTCGGGTCCTGGTGGTATATAGGAGTCGGGCTGAATGGCGCCGAGGTTTACCAGGATACCCGGGTCACTGCTGCTGTAAGCACCGGGCAGCGCCACAAGTGGTCCAGGCGTCCCGCTACCGCCTCCGGTGACCTTGATCTGCGTGCAAGCGAGGTAGAACTGTGCTCCGTTGGGCGTGTTTGCAAGATGGAGGGCAATCTGTTCGACGCGCAGCAGGTACTCGCCATCCGGTGTGGCGGCAGGGATGGTCGCATTTGTCAGCACGTACTCGTCTGATAGTCTGTCAGTAGAACTCCTCTGCCAACACCAAACGAAACTGGAACTTACTCTGCGCAGGCCACGTGAGCTGCTTGTTGCTGTCCATAGTCGGCTTCGTCGTGTGGATCTTAAACCAGACATTCCCGGAGCCGTCCCAGTTCGACGCGCTCTTCCCTTCGGGCACCTTGGCCAGATAATATTGGGTAGGTCCAGGGTGGTTGACTTGCTGCGTTGAGATGTAGTGAATGGTGGAGCCAGCAGGAACAGTGGCAACATTGGCTGCGTTCTGGGACGAGTAGCATCGAATATCTGGGCTAGTCGCGCTCAGGACACCTGTCTTGCTATCGGCATTCTTGGTCTTGCGAGTCGCCCACCAATCCGCCTCTTCCGACTTGCCGTCGATGACAAGTCTAGGAAAGGTATCTACAATCGGTATTTAGCTAGATTTCGTATGAAGATTTGTCGGGCCTCAAAGCGACTTACAGTGAGCCTGAACCGCAGCAGCGGCAACCAGGAGGGTTGCGAGAAACTTCATTTTCACGGGTGGTTAGTTGGAAACAGAAAAGGAGTAAGACGACTACAACCACAGCCAGAGAAATACACGATTTTATGAGTTTCAGGCAACTGACTCCCCCGTATGGAAGTTCACCGGGGAGATTTGATGTAGGTAGTGATGTTAATTTATTATTATATTTAGCAGCACCTTACTCCTGGTAGATTGTTGTTTATCGGTCATCAATTCTTGCCTCTTGTGACTGGCGTCGCTCTTTTTCCAACCTATAGACGCCATCGCGGGTAATATTCAAGCCAAGCCGGGATATATCTATACCACCCATTTTCAGACAATCTCGGCATTGATGAATATTTGCGGGGAATCTCTACAAGATGTATGGTATAGAACCTGATGAGGTAAGTCTGGTCTTTGGTATCTAGCTACGTGTATTGGTCTGATTTGTGTGTATCGCCCCCTATTCAATCCAATCGTTATTTTTTGCGTTCTCGTCTACCCAATACATACTAGCCTTCCCATCCATGTCTCCACCCCGAATTAGCCCCCTTTTAATACATAAAACCAAATAAACACTGTTATAAGATTTAAATTTGCTATATGCTGAGGTGGGAATTTTGAACGAGTCAACTCAGGGGTTGCTTACTAATCATCACAACATTACTTTCCTGGGTAATAGATGGTCTGGTTACCCGACCAAGTATCTTAAGCTTTTCAAAAGTAACTACCATGAGCCTTAAAACATATAAGCATCAATGTAGGTAGGTAGGTATTATATAGTGTAAGTATAGGTAGTATAATTCCTTTCCTTCAGTGTGCTAGCGGCCTTCAAAGTTCTTGTCATGTCTAGCGATTATCGAAATCGTATTTCCAAGATTTTTAATAAGGTTGATTAATTGGAGTAATCTTCTCGTACAAGTTTTTTAATCGTTATAATTCAAGAACTTACTATGTAGTCTTGAAGAAAATGTCGCTTTGAGACTAGTGTTAACGAAGACATGACATCTAGCAACGGTAGATTTCCAATAGGGTATAAGTCTATCAAAAGGGAACTGTAATCTATATATACTAGTAGTTTCTAGGTCATAATGAAATGGATGTCGGGATGTTGAAATACAGGAGCACAAGCTAATAATTAAGAGAATAAGTCGAGTTTCTTCCGAAATCAATCTATTTTCAGGTAATACTTTCCCCGAGTGTAAGTTCTAAGAGAGGCTCAATGTTCCTTCGGTAGGTTGGTAAATCACCAGTTCCGAAAGTACCTACCTATCCTCAAGAACTATAATAAACTAGGCATCGAAGTGAGGGTTGAAATTTTGTCGGGAGGGGTTTCGTCGCAGCAAACCTCGCGTCCTAATCAACCTCATTTTTTGGCGACGTTGAGATTGCCATTAGAAATACGGCAGCCTGAACATAATTCAACCCAAATTATTTTTTAATCGAAATAGTGGAATATGCATCACTTGGTACATAGACCAGTTGTTTGTTTAGCCCCTCACACCTGTCAACCGGCTGAGTAGACAGTTAGCACCTGATTTTTCTGTTGACCTGGCGGAACTCAACCAGGCAGACTTATTTTTATCTATTTTCAAATTCGAATAAAAAAGCTGAACCTACTATTTCTCTCCTCAACCCAACTTTCAGAAAAACCTACTCTTGCCCTCTCCTTCACAACTATCATCAGCAAAGACCACGAAACATCTTTCGCATCGCTCTATCATCAAAAACTTCATCAAGAATTCCATCCCAATTCCTCATAACTATTACCAATTCATCTTTACAGTAAGTTAATCTAACCTTCGCATCGCCTCCCAGAGACTCAGCCAATTGAGTCATTCCAGTTACTAATTGAATCTATCTAGAAGTCACAGCAACTCTCTCAGAATGTCTTTCATCCAGAATATCAACTTCGATGAGCGCCAGCTCATTGCCGCTGTGCTCAAGCACATCAACACTGGCAAAAGCACCAGCCAGCCACAAGAGATCGAGATGATCGACGCGTCGCGCGACATTAACTACGAAGCCGACGACGAGGGTGATGAGAACACCTTTATGTCATCGGATGAAGACTCCATGCTATTGGATGATGAATTCATGTCATCGAATGATGACTTCGTGTCCATCGCCGATGAACAGATGAACTGGGAACCCATCGCAGAGTCCACCGGCACGAAGGAGCCCATTGACATCGACATGGAAGACCTGGCCGCCCAATTCAACTTCTGCCATATCTCATCCAAGGCAGCTCAGGCTACCAAGCCCATCCGACGAAACGCGTACCGAGTCAACAAGGTACCCGAACTCAAGCTATTTCACGGCACCGTCGCAGGCACCCTCAAGCGACACAGCGATTGCGACGCCAGCCCCCGCAAGCAGACGGCGCTCTGCGGAGTGACCAAGAAGCACAAGGCCGACCGCAAGCAGCAGGCCAAGAGAGCCAACCATGGCAAGAGGCACTCGGTGGGCGACCTACGCCAGTCCCCGCGCAAGCCGCGCTGGTCACGAAACCAGTTCCAGTCCCAGCGCCGACGACAGAACTCGGTTTAGGGCAGCGAAGAATTGGGAGTCAAGTTGAGTAAGTGTTATCCAAAGTCTATATAAGCTTTTACACCTGCTAACCCATCTCACAGCAACTCTCATGGGCAGAGTTTTTGAGACCTCTGCGATAAAGCATGTCTGGTTTAGGAGGAAAAAGGCGGACTTTTGATTTTTGTTAAGGGAAAGGGAAAACAACGGCGTTAGAGATACCCAGCCAACAGGAGGCATTTGTTACTGAATTGAGGCTTGAGTCCTCCTGCTCGGACACAAGAGCGCAGCTGTCGCTCTCAAGAGAATGAGAGCCGACTAGACGGATTTTCTGTGCAGAAGTACTGGCTAGTACCCATTGAGCGAGATAATCCATTTGCTATTTGCACCAAACTCTTAGGCTTTTGTCTTCGACCTATTTCTTCGTAGATATTCCGTATCAAAACCCATAAGATGGTGTTGTATGTTGGCCAGACCTTGAAGGCCTGACTGAATAACATCTGTCGCGTATAGCATGAATGAGTAGTCAAGTTGTATAACAAAAGACATTGTCTAGAGCCTCACTAAAACAGGCCAAACTACAAAATACTGAAATAGAGTGTACGTCTTATTTAATATATTAAAAATAGATTCCCCACATGGAGTCACACGTTGGAGACGACGATGACCGCCTTGAAGTTGACCGGCTAAAGTCCTGATATCACCCAGAGAGGGTCTAGCCTTTGGCCTTCTATAGAATCCTAGCATAAGATCTTCTCACCTCAATCCCGGTCCCGTTACAGATTTATTTAGCTTTTGAACAGTATAGATCAGGACTAACTTTCGGTGGAGAATCAATTGAGGTGATTCAAGAAAAGCGGAGGATTCAGACAGCGATCGAAATACGCATAGGGAAAGAAAGTCAAGAAAACGTATCGATTGAAAAGACCACGCGACAAGGGCCCGAGATCGATGAGACCATACAAGAGATAGCCGTGCTGCCAAAAATACCCGGGTATCTGTCTCGGGGTAGCGGCATTGTCGATGAGCGGCAAGGAGGCCCAGGTTCCGGGACAGGCCGATGTCACCTCGCCGAACGCACGTGTAGACAGCGATAGAAGTATATATTAACTCTTCGCAGGGCCTAGATATGTAAAAGCAATCGCGTTCTCGATGTGAGCACCTAGACCTTGATTTATTTCTCAAGGTCAATTGCCCAGCATGCCATCTTTCAAAGATGCCTCCGTAATCAGTGCTGTAGCCCTTCCGTGGCTAGGAGCAGCTATTCCAGCAGCACCGCAACCAGCAGTAGCAGCCCTAAAACCAAGAGCTGAATGCGCACCGGTCCCCTCCGCGGGCAGTTATCCTACGTGGGAGCAACTCCCGAAGCAGACGACGCTTCCCGACCCTTTCTTACCGCTAGCATACACGACGACCGACAGCGAGGGCGGCGATTCGCCCACTTTCGCCGACGACGTGATGACGGGCAAGGGCAAGAACCGGATCTCCACGCCCGAGGAGTGGTATCAATGTCGACAGCCCGAGATTCTCCAGATGCTGCAGGAGTACCAGTAAGTTTTAGCCAAACAGCCCGAACCCGTACGCCGTGCAGCAGTTTGTTCTACTAGATCCTAACGAAATACCCCTACCTAGGTACGGGTACTACCCAGACCACGCGCAAGAGACAGTCAAAGCCACGCGCAGCGGCAACACGGTGAACATCGAAGTGACCGCAGGCGGCAAGACGGGCAAGTTCAGCGCGACGCTCGCGCTGCCGTCCGCGTCTCCGGCCCCCGTCGTCATCAACATCGGCGGCATGACGAACCAGCCGTACCTGCAGGCCGGCATCGCCGTGGTGGGCTTCGACTACACCAAGGTGGCGCCCGACAGCAACGCCAAGACGGGCGCTTTCTGGGACTTGTATAACGGGCAGGACATCGGTACGATTTGTCGACTCCCTCTTTGATACTGTACCTAGGTCGAGATGGCCGGCTTGAAACTTACCTAGCTGTGTGCCTATGTGGCTAACACGTCAAACCAGGCGTCCTCACGGCTTGGGCCTGGGGCTTCCACCGCGTCCTAGACGCGCTGAACGCCACGGTGCCCGAGATCGACGCGACGCGCGTCGGCGTGACGGGGTGCTCGCGTCTGGGCAAGGCGGCGCTGGCGGCCGGGCTGCTCGACACCCGCATCACGCTGACGATGCCCATGAGCAGCGGCGTGCAGGGGCTCGGGCCGTACCGGTACCACGGGCTCAGCGGGCAGGACGAGACGCTCGAGAACAGCAAGAGCGGCGCGGGGTGGTGGACCGACTCGACGCTGGGCACCTTTGTGAACCACGCCGAGAACTTGCCGTACGACGCCCACACTATCGCCGCTGCGATTGCGCCGCGCGCTTTGGTTATTGATCAGGGGACTGGGGTATGTATCGGATTTCCATGCTCGTAATACCCTATTTCCGCGTGAAATCGCTAACTCTTATTGTATAGGACCAATTCACCAACTCCAAGGGCACTTCCGTCATAGTATACCCCGCGGCCAAACTCGTTTACGACTTCCTAGGTGTTCCGGACCAGATTGCCATGTCGGTTCGCGGCGGTGGGCACTGCGACATGAGCGGATTGTAAGTCAAGCTCCTCTCTTAAAACTTGACTGGTTGATGCCAACTTCGATTATAGCAACAGCGTCCTCCCCTTCGTGACTAAGGTCCTCCAGAACCAAACAATCACCAAAGACTACGACGACCTAGGGAGCTACGGCTCTCCAATGGCGACAACCTACCCTTGGGCCTCTGCAGTCCCCCAGGCTGCTTAATTATTTTGGCACGTAATGCGTAAAATTGGCGACGGAATTAGGAATTGGACCAAGCTTTTCACGTATGAAAATTAGAGTAGTAAAACAATCGTGGGATTTCAAAATAAGACGTACTTCTAGCAGGTGTTATACATGCAAACCGAGACGCCCCAATCATGCATTCATTTGAAGCCTCCAATGTAAACCGCCAAAATATAAGAGAAGAGAAATCGTCCGCCTTCATTAGCAAATCATCCGCAACTGTAGCAAACATGCCCTGATATCTCAGATCGCCCTATCCGAAAACGCCGCCGTGAACTGAAAAAAAAATGTAGATATACTAATTCGTAATCATCTCACGCGAAAGCGCCAACGATGGCCATGAGCGTAGCTCCTGCCAATACCGCAATACCAGCATTTCGTCGTTTCTTGCCCTTCAGGGACTTATAGCTACTCTCAGTGAGAAAGTCCTCAGCGAGGAGCTGGACTAGGCCGGCGAAGAGGAGCAGACCGCTGGAGATAGCATTCATAAAGCCAACCATGAGTAGGCCTGTCTGGCTGAGCGGATCGTACAATCTATGCACAGCGAGTCCGATAGCCTGGCCTATAGGCGTGGTAAGCCCGTACGCCAAGACCATGAGCCAGGGGCGTGCTGAGTTGCGGGGGAACTGTATGGCTGCGATGCGGGATCCGAGCGCGAGGCCTTCGAAGGTCTGGTGAAAAGCAATGGCGACTAAGAATACCACGAAAGGAGGTCCTGTGGCTACTGAGACTGCCATGCCGATGAAGATGCTGTGGAAGAGAATACCGGCCTCCAGCAGCATACATTGAAGCATCCGTCGCTTCTGCTCTTCGGGAGTAAGTGGAGCATGAGCAATTGCAGACTCCGAATTCCGTTTCGGCAAACGATTTCCATTAGCATAAGCCAGGGGTTGCGAATCGTCATCGCCCGCGGGGTCGAGTTCGTTCAAGTTAAGATCAAGATCTTCGTCGTCGATGATGTCATCCTCCCTATCTTCGCCATTGTGAATAAAACGTTGCATCCTATTCGGCGATGTAGTCACAATAGTAGGTGTCGATTCGGGTAGGGGTGAGACATCGGCCATGAGACCTTGACTGGCACTGACGTCACCGAGCGCAATATCTGTAGGCCTGTGACTGGAGACTCTCTTAGCTGCTAAGCTACCATTGACCTGGGCGACGTTGTTCTCCAGTTCTCCTCCCTCATCGTCTGAATCCCACGAATGGTTATGCGAATGCGAATGACCAGCACCTCGAGTTGTCAAATATGATTCCACTGCCACAACTACCAATACCGAGGCCATAGCTACCAGTCCGGCCATGGGCTGATAGTTTTCGCTGAAGAGCGGCGGAAGACATGGATCTGTTAGAGACAAGAAGGCGGTAGGAAGTAGGTGAACAAAGGCGGTGGCGATCAGAACACCAGTTCCGAAATGTTGGCAGAGGAAGACGATGGTGTTGGCTCGACGACTTTTGGCGGATTGACGAGAGAATAGCGGGAAACCACATGCTGTAAGCGCCCATAGGTTAGCAGGCTTAGTCAAGAATTAGATACAAAGTAATCGAAGATATATAACAAAAACTAGGTTGTATCATACCAAGAACACTCAGGGCCAAGATCAGGAACAAGGCAAAGACATGCAATGGTGTGTTGTATTCTCCTCGGTCGCCGGAACCACAGGCGGGTTTCTCGGTATCAGCATTAGAGCCTGTGCCATGTCGTCGCTCAAGCTCGGCAAGCAACAAGTGAGTGGGAACTGAAGTCCAAGACATATCTAAAGCAAGAACGAATTAGCAAGTTGGCGCAAAGACTCAAAGAACCAACTACCAAGGGATGATAGAGGTAGGTAGCATTTCAATGTGGCATCCGTACGTACCCTCTTCGTTAGTTAGTGCCATCGTGGTCAGTACGGGCGACAGACGAGTGTGAGGATAAATCACAAATAATCCCTTTGAACAAAGCGCAGCATCGTTACGCTAGATGTCAAATGTCGAATTGATTCGGCGTTGATTTTACGTGGTGAAACGCGTCGAGGTTGTTGAAGAGACAGAAAGACCCGCTTCCGATTCTACAGCGTTCAATGTCTTGTCGCAAGTGAAAATGCGCTAAAATCACCGGTTGGTGGTACAAAGGTGGTACAGGTACAGGTGTCGTCCCGTCTAAACTTCGGTAAACGTCATCGTACATATACTTCTTTTCCCGTACATTTTGTCTGGGTGAGTACGTATTGCTTGGTAACTTTGTTAGTGCGAATAGCTTCAACGTTCTCAACGTTCAGCTGAAGCTGAGATGAAGTTTGTATCTCCTGCAGGTAGATGATGATGGTATTAAATATATCATCCATGATTTATATTTATTTACCATACTGCCTCATCGTCATAAAAATGGTATCATATAAACTGAGTAATATGCAACTTGATATGCTCCGTACATTTTCTTCTATCTGCGACAAAGACAACCAAGGATACTTATAATAATTGGCAATAGTGGTTGGAAAAGAGGTAGTTACGGATTGATCATGATCATTTTCGTCTACTTGAGTGGCAAGCAGTTTTAGTTATAGTTTATTGCTGATTCTAATTCGTATTCGAGCCTACCTAGGTAGGTACCTTTAAACCAAACCTTCTATTACCTATGTCATCGTTATTACCATTTTCCAGGGTCCAGTTGCAACATCATACCTGCCGTTTTATAGACGCAACTAATCTCAAGAGAAAGAGCATACTCGATTGAACTATATATCTGGTTAGATAGCGAAAAGGATTATGTAAGACTACCTCATAAGTGCATTAAAGTCTAGACCATTCGCTTAACAGATATCTGCAGTTGAAATTCGCCCAAACAAGCTTGCCAAGCTATTCCTCATCTTCAACCTTCCATCTTCCATCATCACAGCATTATTCTCTTTCCAGTATTGTCTTAATTATCATACTATTATACTTCATCATCGGATATCTAAATGGCATCACATACATCTTCGCTCGCGATGCAAGCAAGTCGTTTGGCTCTAAGTCGCGTGCTTGATACCTCCGATGCTGAGAGAGCTGAGAGTGGGTTGCCAAGTCCACGATAACTTGCATTTCCGAGTAGCGTAACATCGCATTGGCGCTGTCGACCCTGAATGCTGAGTATGCTCATGATTCTATTACGAGAGAATACGAATCTAGACATGCTATGCAGCATTGTCATGCACCAACTCCCACGCTGTCGCCATCTGCAGCTGTCAATATGCCATCTTGGATAGGCGACCAAGTAACAGCCGTTACGAGCGTCACGCATTCGCGCAATTCTGTCGAGATGAGCGTCATACCGGCCATACCGGGGGGTCACATTACAAAAACGGCAGCTCTGAAGTTTATATAGGCCCGGTTGAGTTACATCGCACCATCGACTTGATGTTAGCATTGGCTCGTCCCGCGCCCGCTCGCCTTGGCGGCTCCAGATCAGTCAGATCCGAACCCCGTCCCAACTCCCGAGCTATTCCACCCACCGTCTGCCTTGTCTACCGGTCGCCACACCCGGTTGTCTTTCACGAGCTGGTAAAGCTTGTGCTTGTCGACCTTCCCCAAGCTTACACTGCCAAGCTACGAGTTAATTGGTATCCCATCTCAGCCCCGCCATGTCTAGATAAGCATTTACGGAGAGCTCTATTCGGGCTTTGCCATTGGCCCAGCAGCTCATGGTGCTAGTCAAGCATAGGTCCTTATGATGCCGACCTTTCCATCCTCACCCGATTCTATCCAGCGCCTGTGTATCCTGAGTGCGTTTCCGCATTACGGGCGTCTAGATGCAAGCTTGATGTCATTCGAGGGGGAATCCTTCAGAGCCCAGGAGCTTGTCACCGACGCCGTGCTAGGTCTCCCTTCAACAAATCTTCCTATCTCCTTCGTCCGTAACGCGTTCCATCACTAGTCATTGCGTTATCTCGTATCGTATTCTAAATGATCTCTTGATCTAACTCACAGTTGATCTTTTCCTAAGGCAGCTGGTATAAGGCTGTTTCTGGGAAACCTCCAAGAGGCTCAGCAGGTCCCTGCCGATCCGGGTATGGTTTCCAGAATGCGGCTGGCCTAATTATGTGGCAATGTAGCGACATAGCCACCCATCCCACCATCAGGCGCGTCTAGAGTAACAGCATATCGACCGAACCCTGAGGGTGCTAGTCCGCCTACATATCGTACCGCTCCGCTCTACTCGCTTACTTGCTCTCAACTTCATAATTGCGCATCGGGGTCGTATTGCCAAGTAACTCACTATCCATTCGGTAGCTTGCCGACCAGGCATTATAGTGAATTCAGGTCATACAGCATACCTCAATAAGCTTAAGCAACCACTTGACATTCTCTAGGCTTTGGTCCACACATGTGCGCTTGCTATTCCTCCTTCCCTATTCTGACTCGTGTCGTGACCTTCATCCAGGACTTCTGTCCAGTTTATTGTTTTCTAAAGCTGATCGGGAAGCTCGCTGGATTTCTGTATACCCTGAGGACCTCATTCTTCGGGATATCGTGCTATATCGTGATGATGGTTACTAGCTGTCGCCATCGATCACGACTCCTGTATCCTAGAATGCATGAGAAACGCCTATATAAACCGCTTGTGTTTCTCCTATCCAGTATGTCTTGATTTATCCATCACCCTCAACTCCCAAGCCCTCATCCCTTCTTCCTCTGCTTCATCAATTGGATACCATGGCCAGCCTTCGCCGTCTCGCGCTCTTCCTCGGAGCTCTGCTCCCTGCCGCCTTTGCCGCTCCCGCTCCCGCTCAGCAGAAGCGGGAAGTCATCCCCGGCAAGTACATTGTCACCCTTAAGGAGGGCATCAGCAGCGACGACTTCAAGTCGCACATCAACTGGGCCCGTGACGTCCACTCCCGCAGCCTGGGTAAGCGTGACACAACTGGTGTCTCACACGAATACCAGATCTCCAACTTCAGCGCCTACGCTGGCGAGTTCGATGATGCTACCCTTGAGCAGCTCAAGAGCCACCCCGATGTAAGTCCAAACGCACCGTTACAACCTGCATTTCCGCCGTCTCTATTTTCAGGGGAGCGAATCAGTTTCAGCCTCATGCCATAAACTCAACTCAGTCAGACATAACTAACACTTATTTAGGTCGCCGAGGTTGAAGAGGACCAAATCTGGTACCTTGCTGACGAGGCTCCTCAGCCCTCGAAGCGTGCTCTAACCACCCAGACTGGCGCTACCTGGGGTCTCGGCACTGTGTCCCACAAGACTTCCGGCTCTACTTCGTACATCTACGACAGCTCAGCTGGCTCAGGCACCTATGCCTACATCATTGACACTGGTCTTCTGACCACCCACACCCAGTTCGGTAGCCGTGCTTCGGTTGGATACAACGCCGTCGGTGGAAGCGACACTGACGCCAACGGCCACGGTACCCACGTCGCCGGTACCATTGGTGGCTCGACCTACGGTGTCGCCAAGCAGACCACCATCATCGCTGTCAAGGTTTTCCAGGGTTCCAGCTCTTCCACCTCCATCATCTTGGACGGATACAACTGGGCTGTCAACGACGTCATCAGCAAGAGCCGCCAGAGCAAGTCTGCTCTCAGCTTGTCCCTTGGTGGTGGTTACTCCTCTGCATTCAACAACGCCGTCAACTCCGCCTACAGCTCTGGTGTTCTCTCCGTCGTAGCTGCCGGCAACGACGGTGTTGACGCTGCCAACACCTCGCCTGCCTCTGCCGCTAACGCCATCACTGTCGGTGCCATCGACAAGACCTGGACCATCGCCTACTTCTCCAACTACGGAAAGGTTGTCGATGTCTTCGGACCTGGTGTTGACGTTCTCTCGTCTTGGATCGGCAGCAACTCCGCCACCAACACCATCTCCGGCACTTCCCAGGCCACCCCCCACGTCACCGGTCTTGCCCTCTACTTGATCGGACTTGAGGGTCTCAGCAGCCCGTCCGCCGTTACCAACCGCATCAAGGCTCTCTACACCACCGGAAAGCTCTCCGGTATCCCCAGCGGCACCGTCAACGCCGTCCTCTACAACGGTAACGATGCTTAAATGGCTTATGAAGAGTATGGGATTGATCTTGGGTTATGAATGGACAAGGCAACCAGAAAGGGCTTGGTCTTTGATTGGTTTGGTAGCCCTTGGTTAAGGATATAAGCTGCATATCTATCGTGGCGGACTATATCTCTCGAGCATTAGAAGTCATATTTGAATACTACACCTTTTGGCTCTCAATTTTCATCCCCTTGTCCTTGCTTAGATAATCTCGATGTGCCTCCGATTCTTAGTTATCCCAACCGGTCTTTTATGTCTGTCTTGTAGATCTGCCGCAATACACTGACGTGTCTTGGCATAAATCTCTGGGGTAACCTTACCGAACCCATATTCAGATGCTTGCATTCTCGGCTGTAACGGCTCCAAGGCAAAGGAGATTGAAAGGGTAAGTACTCATTACGAAGAAGTTCGTAATATAATCCTTCAAGCTCAAGCCGTCCAAGAGTAATTACGATTGCGTCAAGGAAACCAAGTATAGATATTTAGGCTGATGCAGATGTAATGTGTTGGGCGCATGTGTCGGGAGGCGATTCTGCAAGACCATGAGAAAGTCAATTCTCAAATGTCAGGAGGCCAAGACTCGAGATATGGTATACTGCGCGATATGGGTTAGGTAGGATACGCATACGCACGATACAAGTCGCAGAGCGCACACGAAACGTGACCGAGTGCCGAAACCCATTCCCCACGAAGCGGTACTCGATCCTCCATACCACGACTGCGGAAGCCATCCAATGAGGGATATCGAAAGGTCATGATTATTCCGCCACAGTAACCGCGCGTGTGCAAGCTTAATATAAGTCAGGCCAGCCCATTGGCGTGGAGCACGGGAGTTGAAGAGAGTGGCAATATCTGGGGGTGTAAACGAGTCCGGGGTGCAGATGGGCCTATCAAGCGACATGGTTTAGAAATGCGGTAGATTTAGCCTCATTCGAGAAAAGCTTGGAATCTTCTTATGGTACTTTTTTTTCTGTTTTCTTTTGGTTCGCTTCATTAGCTGGGAGATCGTCGAGATATTACCCAGTTCAACTTATTACCACAGTCGGCGTCCAAGACCGGATAAAGACGAGAGAGCCTAACATCTAACAGCCAGCACAGAGAACAGCGCAAGGTAAGCCTTTTTTTTCTTTCGTCGCTCCTTTTTTTCCTGCTTCTAATGGGAAATTTGGATATAGGAATTTACCTCTTGCGGGGTCTGTTATAGCACGATGTCGTATATATTGCTTGATTAAGACCCCTTTTCTCTATACCGCATTGCCGGCGTTGCTGCTCTGCGTGGCAGCCTTTGCCGTGGTCGCCGCTCTTGGCGGTCTCGATGAAGCAATAAAATCGACGGACTCAATATGTCCCCTATTGATGAACATTATTTTTGCATTCTGAAAAAAATGGTGGCTAAAAAGGAGGCCCATCCCTTCTTTTAGTCTTCCTTTGGGGGACCTTAGGTGCTCTTCTGTAACGCGAAGTCATTAGGATCATCCCGGAAGAGAGAAAAAGGTATTACTCCAGCATGGTGTTCGTGTCCTCGATCGCGGCCACACTGGCCGTGGCCCTGTCGTTGACCCCTTCTGCGGTCTTTGGACACCCAGGAGAGAAGTATGGGAAGCGCGAGGCGCTGGAGGAGATGGGCAATGCCCACGTTGTCTCTACGATGAATGCGAGAGCGCTGGAGGCATGTCAAAACAAGCCCGAAGTGAAGGCTCGCAAGGAGCGTGCTGGTAAGTCTACCTGTGAGATGTTTTATAATTCTCCTCTGTTATCATGGATTACGGAAAAGGTGGGAGTCTGCTGGGTTAGCTAGAGAGCGCAGGCTAGGAAGCAAAAGCACAACAACGCTCTAATACCCCCTTTATTCTCCTCAGAGAGTATTAGCTAACAAACCCTTTTAGAGGCACGACGAGCTGAAACATTCGCGCGCCTCCGTCGCGAGAGGAATATTGAGAATGGTAAGAGCAAGCACGATCATAGTGTCACCCCTCCCAGCAGAACCGACCAAACTGACTTGCTTACACTCAAAAACAACAGCGCCCTGGCTACACCGCCGAGACTCCGCCGCGCTACAGAAATGGGCGGCGCAGTCGCACGACAAGACGGGCACGGTGGACTTCACGAAGGAGACGCCGAGCAGGGAGATCTTCGGGTCGAACACGAGCTGCGTGCTGACGCCGGACAACGCCAACGGGCCGTACTTCGTGTACCAGGAACACATCCGGAGCGACGTGGTGGAAGGGACGGTCGGCGTTCCGGTGCACCTGGAGATCCAGTTCGTCGACGTGCAGACGTGCGAGCCGGCGCGGGACATCCTGATCGACACGTGGAGCTGCAACGCGACGGGGGCGTACAGCGGGGTCAGCGCGCGCGGCGAGGGCGGGCTGGACACGACGTTCCTGCGCGGCGTGCAGCCCGTCGACGCCGACGGCGTCGTCAACTTCGACACCATCTTCCCAGGCCACTACGCCGGCCGCGCCACCCACCAGCACCTCATCGCGCACGTCGGCTCGCAGGTCCTCGATAATGGAACGTACACTGGCGGTCGCGTCGCGCATCTGAGCCAGCTGTTCTTCGACCAGGCCCTGCGCGACACCATCGAGGCCACGGCTCCGTACAGCACCAACGAGATCCCGCTCACCACCAACCTGCGCGACTGGTTCACCGGGTACGCCGCCACCGAGGCATACGACCCCTTTCCGAACTACATCATGCTGGGCGGCAGCTTGGATGATGGTCTGTTCGTCTGGGCCGAGCTCGGCTTGAATACCTCGTCCAACTGGGATTACTACGCCCCGTACGCGTCGACCTGGAAGGAGGGCGGTGGGTATGACAACCCGGATTTCGACTTCATGCGTGTTGCCTCGCCGCCGCCGACGCATGGGTAAGCGGGAAGGGAAAGGGGTTGCGTGGTTGTTCCGGGGGCTGGTTTAAATACGTAGGTCACGTACTTTTAGATCCTGCTGTTGATCGGGATGGGAGTAAGGGAGGTAACAAGAAGTTCTCATAATATACTTTAGATTATGATTTCATCTTTCCTCAAAACCACATTTTTGCCTATATTCTATGGGTTCGTTGTCGTACAGTTACATCTTTACCGTAGCTCACTCCGTAATTTTCATCCTCAAGTCCTATCTCTACGGTAGCGTCAACATATTTTCCCTTGTTAAAAGTCAGTTCTGATATATAGCAGGAAGCAAAGCGTAGTTCATGTGCTATCTGATACATTAAGTATGTAGGTATTTATTATTAGTGATAATTCCATTAGTCGTATCTTGCCTTCATCCCTCATACAAAAAAACCCTTCAAAACAATAAACCAGGTACTACCATTGACCTACCATCGAAAACCCTCACATTCCAGCGCCAACCCAATCCAAAACTACAAGTAAAGCAAATCCCACTCCCCCACCTCCCCAGCATCTACCCTATCCACAGGCAGCACCTCATCCCGACCCCCCGTCCAAAAGCGACAATTCCCATCCGGCAGCGAGCGATGCCACGCCGCGCCCAGACACTCCTTGACCTCGCCCTCCCTCGCGCGTCCGATAGCCCGCTTCTCGCACTCCTCGAGACAGCTGCTCTGGGACTCCACCGTGACACGTTCCTCCCTAGAACTCCACTCCTCCTCACTCGAACTATAGCTTGAACTATAACTCGAACTGGAACTAGAACTTGAGCTAGAGCTCGAGAATCTCACAAACCCGTCCTCGGACTCCGCCACGCCGCACCGGACGCGGTACGACCGCTCCAGCTCGCGGTGCAGCACCCGCGTGTCGTCGTCGTCGTCGACCGCGCTGCCCAGCAATCCGTCTAGGAGTCCTTCGATCCCGTGGTCCAGGTCCAGCCCGGTCTTGACGATGCCGAGCAGGTTCAGGTACAGGTCTAGGTCGTGCGGGTCTAGCGCCTGGATGCGGGTCACGTCCATCTTGTAGTAGGATGTGCCGCAGTAGGCTGGCGGTGGTGGTTCTGGGATGGTGTCTTCTTCTTCTGGGCGAGTTACGGGAGCGGGGGGTGGGGGTTCTTCGGGGAGTTGTGATGGGATTACGGTTGTTGTCATGGTTGTTGGAGCCGGGATTTGGACTGGTGGCTTTTGGAGCGTGCTTGACCGGGTTATGGTGACTAGAGAGGGAGTCTCCTCCAAGGTTTGCGAGGAGGTGGTATCGGTCGCGGTCGAAGAAGGCGTTTCGGTTATGAAGTATGATAGATGGGTGGTTTGAGAAGTTTCCGTAGAAACTTCTGTGGAAGTAGCTATAGATGTAGGAGTAGGAGTGGAAGAAGACACGGAAGTAGACGTTGAAATAGAAGTTGACGTTTCGGTGGAAGTGAAGACAGAGTTGAAAACGGTTGTTGTTGGCTGAGCTGGTCTGACATGGGTCTCCAGGGTCTGTATACTTGTCATCGCTACCGTCAGATCCTCACGATAGGAACTCGTCGCATCGGGAGGACTGATGCTCGTAAAACCATCATCGCCGGGCTTATACCCGGGAAGGGGTCCCTGCGCTGGACCCCCAAGATTCTGATATGAAGGTTCCTCTTTTGAAGGCACTTGGGGCAGATCCGTTGGCTGTAGTATATCTGACCACATGTACTGCTCACGGTATGCCGCACGATCCGGGCCGGTAGCCGGCTGCGTGGGCTTGATGCAGATCATATTTGACTGTACGTCGATGCGATGTTGATTCTCCGGAACCCGGATGTGAACAGCGCTGCAAGAGTCAAAGAGACCTGGTGGTAAGGCAGCCATGTCAATTACACAGCCGCCTGTCGACGGCATGTATTGGACTCCGAGATGTGCTAGAGCAGCCATGATGCTCTTTGACGCAGTATCCTTATTGATTATATTAATCTCACTGAGTCGGAGGTGGTATGAGATTGTTTGGGTATTTGAAAAAAAGATGTGTAGTAATTTATAAGTAAATGATTAAGTGTATATGAAGCAGTGTTAGCGAGCGAGTGAATGTCGATTATATGATGGTAATGGAATAAGGCGTCCAAAACAACCCTGTATTACTTATTAAATGCTGCTCGGTGTAATACATGAGGATAAATAAAGATGGTGTGTTTCTGCGGAACGAAATCAGTAGTAGAGGTGGATGATCGGCAGATTCTTATAAGGAAATTCGTAATAGAGGCTTTAGGGAATAGGGTTTGAATAACAAGGGCGAATTTGACCTTAGGATTTTGGATTTCAATATCATAGGGGAAGTAAGCTCCTTGCAAGGGAGCACTGTGAGTAGTGAGTCTCGATATTTACATAAGGTGCGGTCTAGATGTCTTAAGGCTTGTTGGGGAAAATGGGCAAATGATATGTGGCGATCAATTCATTGTTAAGGGAGATGTGCAACACAGGGGGGGGTAAGTACCAAAAGGAGTAAAGCCATAACCGCTATCGTCACGAAAGGAATGAAGGGATTGGCATTTCCGTTATACACATTAGAACAAGGTCAATTGAGGAGCACTATGTATGTATCTTGATACCGGGAACGCCTGGCCCTATATGTGCAGCGTTGCGGATGCGTCGTAAAAAGACATGCCACGAAAAGAATCCCTTATTGCTCAATCAAACCAATGCCACACGCCTGATAACCCTCCAATTTCCGTTCTCGATGCCGCATGCGAAGGAATCGATTTACTCTTGGAATCAATCAACCAAAAAAATGCCATCAACCGTCGTGCTCGCGTATCTCCTCAGCTTCGTCAACTTTCCGCTCGTCGTCTGTCTTCTTCTATAAGCCACCGACACTAGCGGTGGCAGGACCTTTGCCTGCTCGTCTGCCAAGCAACGTCGCCCCATCGAGATTGAGCTCAAAAGCACCTCGTTGCTTATTGCGATCCCGAACTTGTTGCCGAGCGGCCTGGGCGACCGAAGCGCTATGCTGACCGTACCCTTTTTGGTCCTTCTCGGGAGCTCGATCTCGCTCGCGACCTCGCTCTTGCTCCTTGCCAATATGCGTCTTACGCATACTTTGCTCGAGTTGTTGCGCCTCGGCCTTGTGGACATACTCGGGATCTGACTTCTCTTCTTCCGAATCTTCATGTAAGCCAGCCAACTTGGATGTCGGGGCACCTTTGGCACCAATCTGTTTCCTTCGCTTGGCCTCTTCCTCTTGTCGATGTACGGAGTAACCAACGTCGAAGATCTCGCGCAGGTTAACCGCACCAGGAGATCGGAAGTCCATGCGACGCTCACCATCGATGAGTCTACTGGCATCAAATGCACGCAACGCTTCCTGGCTAGCCTTCTTCTCGTCACGGGGCGTGGGACCGGATCCTTGTATCCATGGGTGGTTCAAGAATTCCTTGATCGTATATCGCTCATCAGGGTCGACGGTAAGTAGATGCGAAATTAGATCCTGCGCAGATTTGGATATTTCATCCCACCATGGTGATAAGAAGGTGTATTGTCCCTTGGCGACTTTCTCCGTGAGAACTTCTATGCTCTCATCGTAGAACGGGGGGAAACCGCACAATAATGTGTAGAGGACACAGCCTAGGGCCCACATATCCACTGACTTCGAGTATCTCTCATCCTTGACAATCTCGGGCGCCGTATACCCGACAGTGCCACAGGGCGTCATGGTTTGGTTGTCCCAGACAATTTTGGAAAGACCGAAATCAGCAATCTTGATTTGTCCAATTCCTCCAGCACCTACTCCTTTGACGAACTCGCCTTCGTCGATCTTATCTTCATCGCCAGGCTGCTTCGGCTTCGGTTGTTTTGATGGAACAAACGGTATGGGACTGAACAGAATGTTTTCAGGTTTGATGTCACTATCCACTCATGTTAGCAGCTGATGCAGGGGCCGATTATCTTGGGTCAGTGACGTCATTGCCACTTAATTTAGCGATCTCAATGCACCCTTGGACTGATAGCCGGGTCGTGCCATCAGGAGGTGGATTTGAGATTTGCGGCTCTTTGATAAGACGATGTCACTTACCGATGTACCACGCCTTTATCCTCGTGCAGGTATTCAAGGGCATTCGCAACTTGCACAATAACATGCCTTGAGAGATCCTCGCTGAAGTAGGTGAGGCGCACTATTTGATGGAACAACTCTCCGCCTGGCGCCAACTCTAGAATGATGTAGTAATACTGTTTCGATTCTGAAAAGTCGACGAGTTTGATGATGTTCGGGTGGTCGAGTTGACGCATTATTTGCACCTCCTTTAGTATATTTGCTCGCTGTGAAGAAAGTCAGTCATGTCCAAAGCTGACAAAACGAAGATGGCATTGTGAATATTATGAAGTGACTGAAGGAGAGGAAGGAAAGAGAAGAGATCAAAACCACCACCAGTGTAAGAAGGCGAATCAGAATAAGAGGTAACAGGAAAGAGTAGAGAGGACAGGATTGTTAGCTTTTTGACAAAAGAAAAGAATATCTCCGCACCTCAGCAGCCTTCGGAACCTTCTTGAAATCCGGATGTAAATGTTTGTTGCCCTATATTGGACCCCAATAGTTGGTAAAAAGAAACACTGGTTTTGCTGAAAAATTGAAAATTGCGACCGAAACACGCAAGAAAAAAAAACAACTAGATCGGCGACTTGAACTCAACCGTCAGCGAACTCACCTGCATGTTGTTCATTTCAAATTTTCGGACGACTTTAATGGCAACCTCGCCGGCATTCCCCTTCAGATCTTTCGCTCGGTAGACGTTGCTGAAAGCGCCATCTCCCATCTTCTCCAATAGCTCCCATCGTTCCAGACCGGGGTACTTAGGGAACTTGCTCCTAGCTTCGTTCTCCTCTTGCACGATCTTAGCAGCGTGAGTATCATCTCTTCTGCTACCCTTTGTTGTGGAGACGTTCTGGTGGGCTTCGACATGATGAGCAGCGGCGGCATCGGCTTGTGCGACGCGGTTTGGATTCTGTACATCACCGGGCTGAGCGGAATAGGCTTCGGCGATGTTGTTGCGTTGACCGTTGCCGACCGGCTTACCGGGTTCGCTTACGTGCCCCATGGCTTTATGTTGGGCAGCAGGCTGAGGGGAAGAATATTCATGTTTTCGCGGCGGTTCTTCGTAGTTGGTCACTCTGGCTTGTTTGCCTGTTTAAAATATATGATGTCAGTGGGACATGAGCAGGGTTGCTGGTTGCATACGATCAACCCGGGATACTGAGGGGGATGATTTAGGTGTGGGAATTTGAAAGTAGTAGAAGAGGGAATGGGGAAAAAAAAGAGGGATGGGAAAAGATAGAAGTGGGAATGCAGGAAGGTGAAAGAACGAATTATCGAGCTCCGTGATAAAGTCAATAGCAAGCAAGCACAACACACCGAGAGAAACCAGTGGAAGGCAAAGAAAACAGAAAGAAGCAAGAGAGATGGGGGCTTACCATGACGGATGAAATTCTTAAGTTGCTGAATTGTAGACATCTTCGGTTGTAAGACGTCACACCGAAATGCGCCTAATGTTTTCTTTTCACTCTTCCTTCCTCAGCTCTCTCTTGTTTTCTCTCTCTCTCTCTCGTGTCTCTGTTTGAGACAACAAATTTGAATGCGCCACTCGGATCCAAGCCCCAAATGGTTTCAACCTCGAACCAGGTAAACCTAAAATCAGGGCGAATGCCGTGTTACAGACAGCTAAGCCAGGTTGGTCCAACGACTAAGCAGTGAGCAAGGAAGGCGGGAAGCTATCGTATAGATTGATGGATAGATAACGATATATCAGTTTGCGGATGTCTTTCGGTAATGCACCTAACCTATATGCGATCCAGAAAACCAAATAGGTCGGGCTCGGGTTCGAAGCAGGAATATGAATGGATATGTATGTATGAAAAGTCTTGATTTGTAACAAGTTGTATGTACGTATGACCTATAAGTTTAGGTAGGCAGGCGGGCAAATGTAGGTTCGGCGGGGGGCGGGCTGCAAGGACGTAGGTTTTCCTCTCTTCTCTTTCGCTGGAATGCAAAATTACACAGGTTCAGGTTCAGGTTCAGGTACTGGAAGTTGGTGACTTCTAATCGCGCGGTTATGATTCTTCCCTAGGTAGGTATGTTTCTTTCTCTTGTTCTTCTCTTTCAATGCTAGACCGAACGAAAAAAAATAATAATAAGAGTCGCTCTCACGGAAGTTTGTCTAAGATGGGTCAAAAACAAACAGATCTAAGGATCCCCCGGTAGAAATGGTAAGAAAAATAAAAATAAATTGATAGGTAACCCGAATGGTGGTGGAAAAGTGAGCAAGCAATAATTAGACTGCGGTGCTCTCTGCGTGGGCTGCTGGGGTGGGATGAATTATCAAAGAAAGAAGAAAAAGGTGGGAAAAAATGACGACTGTGCGAGTGGTTTAACGTCGAAAAACAACTACGTACATTTACATGGTTGAGGCCCTGTCTAGCGTATGTTATGTAGTGCTTGTATCCGAGATCGATGAATGTCGCCTGATGATGTAGTGGGTTCAGCTTAGCGCGTCGTAGCGTACCTAACTTTGAAATTGTGCTATGCTATCCGTCTCACTAGAGGGGGGTCCATTACGCTGATTAGGGATTTTGTTGTGCTACCTGCTTTTAAGTTGCATGTGTAATTGGTAATTGGTAATCAGCCTTTGAAAGCCGTGTTTCCATTTTTTGCCACGAGTACACTCCTCATCTTTGTGGCATAACGTGCAGGCAGGAAATTGCAATAGTATGGACATGAGTACCGAAAATCCGGAATTTGGTAAAGAAAGAAAGAGCTTGTCGCAAAGTTGCCTTGCCTTGGATGATGACAAAACCTGTTCGAGGCCTGAAAAGACAAAAAAAAAAAAAAGGGAGTACGTACTTGGCAGCTGATGGACGAGGGGTCGCGCTGCACTCACTGCCCAAAATTGCTGGATCTGGCACGAGGTAGGACAAAGTAACGAATCAGGGAAGTATATACAAGTGGGTCCTAATTATTCGGTAAGACATCCATGTACTGTACATGCGATGTGATATCGCATTTCCGTTCGCTTCTTTTTAAAAGGCTTGAATCTCCAATGCCAATCTACCGGAAACTAATGCAATTCAAGATATTAACACATACCGTACCTAATTCATCAATCAATGAACAAACACGATTTGTTTTGGGTAGTCTTTTGCAACTCATCCACACATAAATAACTCGATATAGATACGTGCAGGTTATGTGCATGAGATTTTTCATCATAGCCTTCAGTCGACATCGGAAATTAAGCTCGCTATCAACGACCAAACAAAGTCGCAATCCTCAGCCAAGCCGGCGCGAATGGACATAACCTATTAGCGAGGGGGGATATATCAATCCAGTTGATTACGCTGTATGTATCGTAGCATTCATCTCTATCTACAGCATGTATTTGTCTATCATGATCTGCTGGTATTCTAGGTTTATGGGGAGACATCAGGTCAAGACTTCAGGCCTTACGACATGAACTACACATCTATCCACTAATAGGAAGTTGTCATGTAAAGCTGTCGGAGGATGTACTGTACTTTTTCTGATGGGTGTTACGATTGATGACCTACCTGTTTATACCCGAAAATATGAGAAAACCTCCTCGTTTGTAGTGCACTTAAAACGTACCTAACCTAGGATTAGCGTAGTGTATGTAGACGGTACTAATGAATAGTAAAACGGCCAACTGCACAAAATAGGTAGCCTCTTATGTCGTTTGATACGTGGTACAGAGGAATCCGGCTGCATTCGACTTTATTTCTGTGCCTGAATCTGGATTAAGAACCCCGTCGGTTTTTCTTTTCTTTTTTAGAGCTACTTGTGATATTCTTATTGCTGGGCATGTATTTAATTAAGGTTTTTAATAGACCTGACAGCTGCACAAGCACAGTTGTACATGAGGTACGGGTACCTGAAAAGGGCGACCTCCGACCACGGTACGTAACCGACTCATCAACCCTGACACTACATGGATGTACCTTAACGTAACGCTCCGAAGCCTCCAGGGTTATGGTTGGGGAACGTACAGGGGGGGCTCATCTTATCTAGGACAGATCCGGTGATAATTTACAATGCAAAAGCATTAAAACACGCGACTGGCCATCGAAAAAAATGCCATGGTTTTTTTATTCTTCGTCTGTTTTGGGGTAGGAAAGACAGGGAATCATCGGCGGCAAGTTCTAGGCTTAGTTCTGTCAGAATCCATGACTCTTTCATGGAAATTCATGCTAGGGGACCCCCGATGACAATAAATGCTCCATGACGTATGAGGTATCGTCATTTCTCAGCCAGCCCCACCTGCACTATTCTGTGTCCACTTCTTTTCCGGGAAGTCCAAGCGCATGGACCAATTGCCTTGTGACGTGACCCCGAGGGTCCAAAATCATCATCGGCTCCCCAGACTAGCGACCTAACTATATTTTAATTGGTTGCATCATTCATTAGCAGTTTCAATAATGAGCCAATGACGATTTGGAGTCTTGAGCCATCCTGACGGCTTCCTTCACGGCCTCCCGACTCCGTCTTCAACTCGGACCTAACAGGCTCATTTCTTCCTGCACGCTTCTGCAAGGCTAATTGATACGGGAGTTGTTGGCGTTAATCATGAAGATATTATTCCTTCGTTTGGTCTTAGTCATCTTTGGCCTCAGAGCCTCATGAATTCAGACCAACACCCGATACCGATGTCTAAACACCTGCTTTACCAAGAAACTTGGCTAACTGCCTGAGCACATATTTGCAAACGGTGGCTTATAAATACAAACGATCATCTAGGCTAAAACGACGCCCAAGGATGTTTTCATATACCGAAGCCCCCCAAAGGATGCAGCTATTGCTGTTGTGCGACACTCATTGAAAAGGGGCTCTAACATCTCTTTCCTCATGCTATGCTAACATTCCGGGCTCGGTAGCATCCCGTACATCATCAGGATTCTCAGGTAGCCAGGCTTTGTCCTTTATTGCAATGTTTATGCTGATCTTCCAGTGGTGTGGGTATATATCCGACACCGTAACATTAACCAACTCGCGCGGGGAGCCCGCATACGTCAGTCAGATCGCCTACTCCCCAGATTGACTATGCCAACAAACAAGTCTATTGGTACGGGTCAAGCCGGGCCAACGGTAGACCGTCATAGGCGCTATGATTAATGAAAAGACAGCCAGGGAGTCCAGGGAGTCCAGGGAGTCCAGGTTAGATACGGGAGGGGGCATTCTTATCCGCAAATTGGAAGCCGGCATCGAAGAAACCAACAGGAAGAAAACCTCCTAGATCAGGTCCTACCGTCATTGGCGCACGCTTCGGACTACCTGGCCTTTATCTCCATACTCAACGCACGTGTGCGTAGACCCAGACAAAACAAGAACCCACTTCGTTACGATACAATCGGATACTTCGTTCCTTGTAGCCTTGTTGGGTTGCACCAAGTTAAGCTTCTTGTCACATCTCACATTCTGTTGCAAATTGAGCATCTCTCCCCGTGGTTTGGATATGGGCCAAGCATCGACCTCCAACTGGACAGTTTGGTGTGGGTTACGCCACAAGGTTGTCTAGAACAGTCGCTCCAGATTCAAGATCCCAAGACCAAGACTCATCACGGCCTCAGGCCCTGTAGGCTTTCCGAATACCTTCACTCATGACCAAGTTACTATGCCCACCATCTCCTCCTCGCATAAGCTCCCGTACGATAATAGAAGCACACGTGTAGGTAGGTTCCTGGGCATTACCAACTGGTCTTCATTACGTCATGCATTTGTGACGTAATTTGGACCCTAAAAATCAAAGGTGAATCCTACAGATAGGCTAATTAATCCCGTATTGACAACGATCAACCAATCAAAACTCTTCATCGACATACATCCAAGACAACAGCTACTACAAGGAAGAAGTTTAGCGAAACTGATTTGAATATTGTCAATAATTAATATTGTGATGAAAAAACCACAACGGGAGTGTTACGCAAAGAAACACCCCGAAACATTTGGGAGCCAAGGTCTCATCTATTTTCGTCTAGGATACCACTAGGTAAAGGCATACACCGGAAGACACGATCCTTAATATCGTCAACTATGGAACAAACATAGATCTTGCCTAGAATCCCACTGCAACATTCCCTCGGGAGACATGATATTGAGCCAGTACGAGATCACAATTAAAAGATCAGTCCGAATATCTGGGCAAAATATTGAAAAAAAAAAAAAAATTTTAAAAAAGGGGGAGACAAAAGGCAAAAACATACAACACCTGGGATTCGCCGGTCGTCACCGACCCGACTACTAATCAGGCCCTCACTGGCTTATCTATGGGAGAGCGGACGGGATCCCGAGTTTTCCAATGGGTATGGTCGTATGTGAAAGTATGAGCCCCTATTCGACTATATGACTTCATGCTGAAGTGAGGCGTATGCATACTTCAGCCAACGACTAATACACACGACTACCTACCCATGTATGACGTATCAACAGCTGATCTTATCACATTCAGCTGTACTCTTCGGACATATTATCGAATATTAAGGGCTGCCTTCAAAAAGCTGGGTGATGCTGTCCTACGACATGATGATGCTCTTTGCTGCATTTGCCNCCCCCCCTGAAAAGAAAACGCAAGAGCAAGAGTAAAACCAATGAAGTCATCCTCGTGGGGGCGAGGACGACGTGTGGATCAAGGCTCCGGCAGTGGGAAGTAGGTACCTAGTGAATGTACTTGACGTTCTCTTGAGGGATGGCGGGTTTTCATCTTAGTTTCTGGATTTAATTGTGTCTGGTCCTTAGAGTGTATGGCAGACAGTAACGCATTAATAGTATTAAAAAACCGAGTAAAAGTGATACTGCAGAATTAGTTTCTATTTATTTTGCTGCGAGACCCTGACTCATCGTACCCCTACGAGTTACCAGCTTGATCTATCACTCTACTTTCTTCGGTATATACGAGATCTGTATGGGAGCGAACTCGACTCATAAGAAATCCAATCAATCCACAGCTATCTCACATAAGAAAATGGCAGGCGATACGGTCTGATATATAGGTACTAAGCACTCAGTATTTGGTGATTCAGTTCTAGTCGGTGATGCTAGTCGGTCATAGAAGCCCGCAGCTTCATAACTAGATCGTAGCTTGTGATTTTAATTGATGGTTCCTATTCAGCATTTAAACAATTACTTTTCTTTATTCATAATACGACCCAAGTTCATATATAAGTATATCCTAAACATTAGAAGTCTACAACCAAACGAGCACCGCCTCGCTGTTCTCAACAGTAACGCTCGCAACTCCGTTATCAACAGTAATATTCTCACTGTCCTGTCTCACATTCTTGACTTCCTTACCTAGATTCTCATATGTCCACTGACTGCCTCCATACGTAATACTATCCGCCGCCGCACCAGCGCCCGCGGGGCTATTCAAGTGATACACCTGGACAGACGTAACCCCATCCGGAACCGAGAGTTCAAGCGTGACATTCGGCCTAGCAGTGCCAGAAGATGTCTCGTTCCAGGAATCCAGATTCGTGATGGCGATGCGCTTCGCCGCGTCGCCCTCGTACGCCGCATACACGGCCAGATTCGCCGGGACATCATCGTCACCACCACCACCCGAGATATCGAGCTTCGCCACTCGCGTGTTGCCCGAGGAGCCGATGAAGTCGGCCACGAACGGCTGCGAGTAGTAGTTGGCGAAGACTTGCGCTTCGAGACCGGCGCTTGCGACGGGGAGCCATAGGTCATACCCCGCGTGCATGATTTGCTGGTAGTTGATGCGCGCGATCCCGATGGCTAGGCTGTAGAGGTAGAAATCGACTTGCCAAAGCGCACTGCCGAGTCGGGCTTGGAACTCGTATGAGTTCGTCTTAAATAGGGAGTTGCCGACCTCATTCAGGATGAACGGTATATCGGGCTGGTTCTCCTGGAGCCATGAGATGTGGCGCTTGAATTGGTCGAGGTGGGTGTGAGTGACGCTGGTGTCCATAAGCCCATCGGCAAGGTCGTCTGCCGTACCTGCGTTTCGCTGGTAGTAGTGATGCGAGACTTCTTTGATGACGCCCTTCTCGTCGATTCCCAGGCCGAAGCATGTCTCCACGTCGAAGATGTATGATTCTTCTTGCACGGCGTCGCCGAAGTGCGTCGCGACGTCGAAGGCTGTGAAGAGGCGACCTGTGGGTAAGTTCACGGCTTCCAAGATCGCATCTACGTATTTCGTATAGTTACCAACGTACGTCTCGTTGGAGAGCGTTCCTTGGTAATCTGGGGGGCCTAAATAAACCCCACCTTCTCCTTCGTAGCTGTCGGCGTACAGATCTGGCTCGTTACCGGGCTGGATTGAGTGGATATTGTCTATGCCGATTCCATTGACTGCGGACTCTACCCAAGCGATAGCTTCGCTGACGTTCGTATTCACCAACGGCACTTGAACCATGTACTTGGCTCCCGGGAAATTCTTGGTTAAATCCCAGTAGGATGGGCCGATAGTCGTGTACCCAACATTTTGATAATTGTCTTGCTCAGCCACAGGTAGGGCGGGTTCTGTCTGGTCTGGGATATAATTCCCATAGTCAGGGGAAGTTCCTCCTAATCGGATGATTGGATCACCCCCTGTGCGTGAGGTGATAGCGTCGATGAGGTTCACAGAGAAAGTGTTCACTTCGCCATCGTCGTCCTGTGCGTACCGAACGAAGGACGCTTCTTCAAACGCGAAGCCAGCGAAGCTGGGATCCACTGTGCCTGAAAGGTCTGCCGCTGATGCCGCAGGAACCTCGATTGAGAATGAGGTGCTCTCTCTGGGGACCACTGCCGGCGACCTGACTCCCATGGAAGCTAGGAGCAGGGAGGCCTGCCTTGAGACTGGCAACCACATCGTGCTATAAACTCGCCTAGTAATAGCTAAGTTAAGGTAGAGCCACAGGCGTATTGTGATCGCTGGGTAGATCGGTGATAAAAAGTGAGCTGAGAGATCTCATACTTGCAGAGGGCGCTATCGAGAAATAAATAGCCCTTCAAGGGTCCACTGCTCCTATGCCATACTTGCTTCTGTAAGAAAACTATCAGAGACGACGCGAATCCGCATCATGCAGACTTGCTTTGCGGCACTCACTTAAGCAAGGGAGGATCAGGCTATAGCTTACCCATTAGCAAGAACAGAGAAATGATATGCAACCCTATATTCCCCGCTCCTTGGTATTGGAGCCGTTTTCCACGAATTACATGCATATTTGGAGATATATCAACAGACGTTGAAGCCGGTATTGGGGATGTCGTGCTCAAAGTGTTAAATGGTATAGCTCGGTTCTCGGGGATGGAGGATTAGGAGTGGTCAGTTAGCCGAGGATTGCGGGGCGAGGCTCGACAGATGCAGGTGAGCGATCCAGCTTGGCTGCTTTCTTGTTATAGAGTAGACAGATGATCTTCGTAGTCTATTAGAGCCTCCAATATCCCTGCTCCAGTAGCTAGGATCAAGACTACCGAGTTATTGTAAGACGAGTATAACATCTGTTGTTGGAGATGTACCGCTAGTAATAAACTAGGACCTACATTGTTAAAGCATCACTGCCCATTCTCAAGTATACTGACAAGTGATAATGTGCCAGGCAAACACGGTTGTAAGAGAACAAGAGAAGACCAGCCTACTAGTTGGAGGATATACATGCGCTAAAGACTTCTCAGGCAGACCGCCAGGATTTGGGTTCGTGAAGTTCTACGGAAGGACTCATTCGAACGAATGCTTGGCGCTGACCGAAACCATTCAAGTCCATGAGGAACCCGGGGAAATCCACTTGATTTTTGATATACCGGTACCCCAATCCTGTCGTCACTTGGAATTATTATCGCCTAATATTTCAGGGGCATCAAACGAGATGTCGACAGCTTCCTGCGCGGGCACATGAAAAAGGGAGATGCAAATGATAGGTGTGTCCCGCACCTCGATGATTCCAAGCATCTCTTGTACACGGCATGAATTAAAAATTATGCACGCGTATCGGACCAATGAGACGACATACCGCCGCCGTTTATAACGATCTGTCAGTTTCATACCATTCGTTGACCCCATCAATTTAGGATCCCGTCCGCTCTCCCATAGACAAGCCGTTAAGATACTGATTAATAGTTGGATTGGTGGCAACCGGCGAACCCTAGGGGTTTCCCTCCTCTCCTTTACATCCATCTCGGTTAGAAAGATAGGTTCCCCCCCCCTTTTTTTTTTGACCTTTCTTCTCTACAATATCATAATAAACAGCTGCTCATGCGACATGTAAATGTTCAACTAGAAAATCCAAATGGGCCAGTATATACCATATCATTCTACATGTAGTTGCACAGGTTAGGTACCTCTCCATCCGGATTACTACGGGTAACATACACGACTCCGCTTCGCAGCATCAAACGTTTCCCAGAACTGTCTAATTCATCCAGAATCATCATTTCTAAAGGGACCCTGATAAATAGGACCATTATATGCCAAAGTCGGGTATGATGTTGCATCCGGAACAAAAACCGGATAAGAGCCGTCGTCAAACGGAATTTTCCTCGTCTCTTTCATCTCATCGGCCCATTCGCTTTCTGGCCGATGTCTGCGCTTGCACAAGGTGCAGCGCGGCCGCGCCTCTTTCGGCACGAAGGCTCCGCAGATGCAGAGGAAGAGAATCTCGAACTGGTGATCCATCATGACCTTGGTGAAATCGTAGAGTTCCTCGTAGCGCTCGTACTGGTGTGTTTCCGGGATGGTGTTGTTCTTGTAGTATTCGTCCGTCCACTTTTTCTCCTCCTTTGCGCATTTCATGCAGATCCACCGTCTGTAGTAGTCGCAATCGCACAGCTCGTTGAGGAACTTCCCGCGAACTTGGTCCTCCTGCTTGGCGTCGCACGCATCGCAGAGACACATGAGGTTCTCGTTTTGCCACGGCCCGTTGAGATGGGGACGGCGATTGGGATAACCGGGCTTGGGCATCACGCGCGGGCAGACCCTGCACTCTTCGCAGAGGTTGATGCCGCATTTGAGGCAAGGCAGCGCGCCCGCCTCGTCGCACTTGGTCGCAAGGAATCTGACTTCGATTTCATCGTCCCATTGCATTGGACCGCCACGACGCCACTTGTGCCACGCTCTGGTGGGCCTCAAGTCATCAAAATGTTTCTGTCGCTGCCGCATTCCATGTCCGTCGCAGAGACAGTCACGACGGAGGGCTTCGAAAACTTTGCTTGATGGTTGGATATAGGCATGATAGTCGCGACAAGTCAAGCTTAGGTGAAAGAGGTCAACTGTAGAGACATAGCTAGCAAGGGTCTTCAGGACCGGGTATTGACCGATGAGGTCTAATAGCACGGGCGCCATTTTCGCAAGATTCTAGAAGTGAAGGGTGAGGATTCTTATTGCATCTGCAAAATAATTAGACGCCAATTTTATAGTATAATAGCTTATGTTTCTAGTACTGTGAGTCATTTCGCCGACTGGGTGCCGATCTTCTGTAGGTGGTATAAATCTAGATCTTGATTTTCAATACGAAAAGGATCAGAGTAGGCATGTAAGAGTAAAGACGAAACTAAATAATTCGCTATATATACCTAGTTATTAGACATACTTGATCATTCGGATAGACGTCGCAGTTAGTATACTCGTAGTGTATAGAGGTATAATAACCATTGAGGCGCCGTTGTCCTAGTTGTCTGTTATCAAAAGACCTTGGCAAGAGGGGGGTTTCACGCCTATAAGCCCTAGTTCCTTTAAACGCCTCACTCGCCATACATACGTGATTATATAACAAATAATTATTTGAAACTCAACTTATATGAGAAGTATGTGAAGAATTAAATAGAGACGATATATTTTATTGTTTTAGCCAAAGTTCGATCATCATGCCGAATAGTGAAGCAACAGAGCGGTATAACGGCAGTGTAGTTGATAGCTCACGTCACTCTAGTATCGACTTCTGTCCCACAACCATCGAGTTGGCCTCGAAATAGTCAGTGTCAAGCTGGTTATGGTGGTTTGTTCTTTCTTTAGATGGATTTAGGGTAAGTTAATTCCACCCATGCATCTATCACTTACCTAGCATCTTTGGGTGCCTACCTTTCATCAGAGTTGAGAAGCTCTGTCGCTTTGCGTGACTGGGTGTAAACGATAGAGATATCTCCCTTGGCACTGCATCTCCCATGCCCTAGAACAGAGCTGCTCACCAGGTATTCTCTTCTGAACCTTATCCTTCCATTCAACATAACCACAAGGGGTTTACTTGTCTAAGCACTTTGGCTCTTTCAACTTCCCCAAAACAACTTTTGGGAGTCAATGCCATCATGGATCCTACTACTCGTACCGTTAACTCTGCAGGATCCATGCGAGTGCAACTTTATGAACAGCCTTCGGCCATTGTGCCTTCTCATCGACCCAACGAACGTATCGTATCCAGCTCGATATCTGCTTTCGAGGATGCTCAAAGCGGCTATGCTGTGGAACAACTCCATGGTGTCAATGGCCAAGCATTGCCTCAGCCACAACCCTCGGTCCGGTCCCCAGAGAATTGGATGTATCAGAACTTGAGAGATGGACGAATAGCCAACTCTGATGCCTTCAAGGACCACCGGCTGGCTCACGATGCAATCTCGCTCTATCTCGCTGAGGCTGATAGCATACGCATTCGCATTGATCCGAAAGGCGCCCATGTCAACCAGAAACTCCTCTGGATTCGTGACGCATTCGATTTCCTTTGGGAAGAGTTACAAGAGCTTTGCATGATCACTTATAAATATTATCGCAGCTGCAACTCTAAGATTATTCTCTCCGTCATCCCTAAAGAGCTTCGCGTGAGCCTGATCCACTTACACAACATTATGATCCCCATGAGTCGCCGTATCGCCAATGAAGTATCTCGCACATTTCCGAGTGAGGATGATCTGTTCTGGACTCATGAAGCTCTGCATGAGTCTGCGGGAAACGTCGCGTTCGCCATTAAGCGCGCCTTAGAGGACATGAAAAGGTAAAGTTTGACCTTACACCTTCTACCACTTTCTCGTTTCATCTGGGTTAGACTAACGATATCAATTTAGAGCGTATGCTTGCTTCGTCGTATCCAATGACCTCCTATCTGCAGCTTGCTCTGCCCCGGCCAGTAATCGCTGGGCCCACACCAATGCCAAGATATCCCTCTGTCAAGAACAGGTGCACCGCTGTTACGTCTTGGTCACAGTCTATCCCAGTGTCATGGCCAACTATGGATGCGTGGAAGGAGACTTGGCGGTAACAGCGAGCTCACTAGAGCGCCTTGATGAGCATCTCTGGCGAAGCTTGATGGGGGACAATTGGCTCAATTCTAGCAATGCCCTGGGAATGAACCTCCAGCAGCTTGTTCATGTAGAGCATGTTGGCATGGACTTCGTTTATCTCCAGCTAAGGGAGTTCGAGCGTGTCGTCCGGCAAGCTCATATTCCGGGCTTAGAGGGATGGATGTTCCCTAAGCAAGCATTAGAGGACCTCAAAGCCCTCATACTCGTCGCCTTTCGTCTCTTCTACATCAACATAGACCCGATAGTTTAATCTGGATCTTGTGCAATGTAACTAGATAACTAGGTTAGGCCAGGTCAGGTGCCTAATTATACAACGGTAGGGCTCGAGTCGTTGCGCTACTAATACGGTACATATCGGAGAGTGAGTCAACGAAGGATGGCAGGCTGATGATCATCGGGTTCAATGAAAAATGATGGTACGGTACATAGTACCTCTCGAAGATGGTTGTAAAAGGTACATAGGTACCTTATAAGCAGTGCGGGGGCGGGCCGCGACCCACCACCAAGAAAATCATAGATGACCTCCACTAAAGGTGGAACAATGCTTGTTAAATGAATGCATTTCTTTTAGTACATATTGAGGCTTAACGAAATACGGACCTCGGACTATTAACTGTGGCTGGTGCCTATACAAAGTACCTAGGTACTAGGTAAGGATCTCCAACCTCATGTGCCACTTTTCAACTTACCCAGACTTCATCCCATTTTACTCATTCATCCAAATCCTCATTAACTCCTCTCACGCCTAGATGTCTATACTGCGCAATCCTCGTCCCTAAATAAGTGCCTACTCATTGCCAACGCTAGCCAATCCATCACAATATGCGCCATGGTAGAAACCTGAAAACCCCGACCCCTGGAAATATATTAAGCCTCAAAAATCAACCTAAGCCGAAAAATGTTACTCCTCAACGCCGTCAGACCCGCCGATCTTCGATGAATATAGTCTGTAACATCTATTATTCATCGAGCACCGGAACTCTTTCGCGCCATGTATGTCTTGGCTTGATGAACTAGGAGATGTCAACACACAGGCTTGAGCAAGGTGTCTATGCGGCATAGATTGGGAAAGACGACATACCTTGTCTCTCCGTTTTGGAGTCCCTTCTCCCAGACCCCGCGTAAGAGCATTCCGGGGCATTGCAGCATGCACAATAATCATTGTCCATTATGCCGTCTTCATCCTCAAAGTCAGGGGTTGGAAGCCTTGGGATCCGAGGAGCTTTCGGTGGAATAGCCGTTCGATGTCTACTCTTATGGCTTGTCTCATGAGTGTCCTCAACATGAGCTTCCCTGGTGTTGGAAACAATTGGTCGGTACTTGTTGCTTCTGCGGCGAGTATGATCATGCCTATCCGCAGCTACTACTGGCGGGTCCCAATTCTCACCCCGAGGATCCGGTCGGTACTTATACGGAATGAGGCCCTGGCTCTCCGGGATTTCATTCCATGCAGATTCTCCGATAAGTCGCGCAGAATCTCCATATCGGTTCCTTGGCCTTGGTAGGGCTGCGGGAGCACTGAGTGCTTGTTCATTCCTCCACTGAGAACTGTTACGGCTCCGACGCTGCGGGCTATTAATTTGTGTCTCAAAATCAAAGGGCGGGCTCATCTTGGATTCGCCTTACAATCATTGAGTCTTGATGAATTTGGCTTTCGTTGGGTAAATCCCAGTCACTCTTGCGCGATACCCCGCCATGTGTGCCACTTGTTGGGCGGTAGTCAAATGGCTCGGAATACCCAGACCAATCATCCCGCTGAGGAAGACTTGAGTGCATTGGCGGGCGACCATCTAAAACTTGTCAGAACGGGAAAAAAACGAAACCTATACTCAATTTATAATAGGAATCCTACATGAAGGCCAGGCAACCCTTTGGTCACGTGGGAAACCGACGGGAAGGTCCATGGCGAAGAGGCGCCCTTCGCGGATGGGACAGAAGGTTTTTTATGCGAGTCCTATAGGGATCTATGGGGATCTATGGGATATGTCAGTTCTCCGAAGAACATATGGCATTTATATGACCGCACCCACCCGATATATTGGTCTTGGTGGCCTCAATAGGTGTCAAGTGGGTTTTGCTGACTTGTTCTGGATGGACAATGATGGTTTTACCCCTTGTGGCTGATTTATTGATGAAATACAATAAACCATTAAATGGAGGAGGAAGAGAGGAAGAGGAGGGTGAGGAGGGAGTGGGTTTTTATATCGAGGTGTCGAGGCAGGGTAGTAGGTAGGTCCCTCACCCCGGTTACCTGTCTCTCACACCAATCAGCATGCTTGCTCACAGCCAATCAGGAGAAGCTAACAACCGCATCCTGCACTACGCACCCGACCGCCGCATCTACGACTACTTGCCATATCTAGTTTCTTATTTCTCGTACCTTTGCCGTCTTTATTTCCCCATTTCGGGACTTCCACAGACCAGAATGTCGATGCACCTCTCAGTTCTATCCCCACGGATCGAGTCCTATCAAGTCACGTGTCGAGGTTCTACTAGGCAGCGGGTTTTGGCCTAGGTTGCCTTCCACGAGGCGTTCTGCTCAGAGCACCCAGCATTACGAGTCCTACGAAGGTCACACTTCTCATCCCTCTGTATTCGTGCCCAACCTCTACACACTCATTTCAATTCTCAAACACCAAACTCACCCCTCCATGAAAACACATTCAAGTTATCCCATCGTCCTCGACCACATCCAATATATTGGTCCTATTTACAAATTTCTTTTCTCGCCATTTCTTTGCATGTTCCTTTTCTCCCCTATTTCCTAGCTCTACTGTATTTTCCCCCGTCATTTACATTCTTCCAATTCCATCTAAAAGCTGGCTCGAATCAAACCGTCTGATTGGATTAGACCCTCGCAGTTTATCGGCGGTACTACAGCAGGCGTTGAGCTACGACAGTGTGTGCATCACGGGATACATATAAGTCCCGTCAATCTGGACCCTCATCTTGGTTTCCATTTGCCATAGCATATTGCAATTTCCTTCACACGTCGGTGTCGCGCAGCAGATATACTGCAGGTTGCCTCCTCTAAGGTCGAAGGGCAATACTGTACAACACTAGTTGTACATGACATGTCATCCACTTAGACCAATCGCTGACATCTCGTACTGCTAAATAACCAAGTTCGGCATCTTGCCGATTCGGTTTGGTCACGAAAGTATTCCAATCCCGTGGAGGTGGGAGACTTTACAATGTCTAGACTTTCCTCTACAGCATTGCCACATCTGATTGGCTACTGACGTTGGGGAAAGGCATAAGCTAACCTAAATGGTAAGCTTGTATCATTCTATTCCACCGATTTACACCAAAACTTTCCTCACATCGTCCTATCTAGCCGCCAGACAAACCTGCTCATAAGTCAAGGTGCTACTGACACTCTGCCTAGGAGAGTAAGTGTTTTAGTGTAGTTGTCGTTTGTGTCACGAACAAGGGTCTCATGGTCGTACATCCTAAGGGGTAAGAGCCAATCCAGGAGACACTCGAGACTATTATGGGGTAGGTAGTAGTACAATAAGGATGAAAATAGCTATCATATTGTCTTTAACAGCTTTCGTCTATCACCAACCCTAGGATAACAGGCCGAGATGTAAGGCAAAACAACAGTTTCCTTCCCCCTGCTGTCGGATAATATTACGGCTTTTGGGAGACGAAGGATTAAGCTAGCCTCCTTGACTTCACCGCAATATCTTCGCAAGTATCTCACCAAACTCCCATCAAACAAACATATCCATACCCAACTGTGCAAGCACCCATCAACAGTTTTCGAGCTCATGAACAATGCAGGGCCATTGCTTTTAGATCGCCCTAGCTGCCGTGTCATGTTACTCGGCATTCGGCGGTATTAGGTTGGAAATTGGACATGTGGTTACGTATGTTCATTCAATACGACACTTCTACCTACTTCTCTCCACATCTCAGCTAGAGCGAGCTCCGAGCCAATTCTCCTTTGAGCCGCATCCCTAGTGCTACCAAGGACCAGACCAATGAATGGCAGGGTATTTGTTATACGGTGAAGCCAGCTAAGTCTGGTCTTGTAACACACATACAGGGAAAGCAAACGCTGTGAGACTCTGGCCACGAAACCAACGCTGTCCGACTTCACCTGCCGAACCACCGACGTATTCCTGATGTAAGTTACACACGGTTCGTCCTACCTGCCCCCAAACCTGGGCTGCCTCTCAGGAGGACTCTCTCCTTCGTTATGTTCTCTTCTCTTCTATGGCATGCTATCTAAGCCACGTACATAGGAGACCTGAAGGACCTGGAGGGCTTCTATCGAGAGCCGACAAATATGCCTTGGAATCCGCGTCACTTTATACTATAGTGGGACCAGCTTCGTGGAGGTTAAAGTTGTTCGAGAGAGGTTCCGGCCTTACCCACGTCTCTAGAGATGCCGCTCGTGTAACATGAGTAAGGTGGCTAGAGCACGGCAAGTGGGTGGTTCGTGGGGGTCAACACGTTCCTAGGTCTTCTGCTTCCTTCGTGGAACTTGAGACTGTTCCTCGCCTTCTTATGACTGTTATTAGCGTCTTTGCTCTGTGATTATCCGGCCTGGGCTTTTTGGCTTTCTCGGCATCCTCAACGGAAACCGCTCCGATCTTCAGTTCCCACAAGATAGCGGAAGATCGTATTCGTTCATGGCACCACGTGATGCTCGTCGCCATGAAGCCATGTCACTTTTTTAATTCCATACACAGCTGGCTGGCTGGCTTCTAGCCAAGATCAAGTCTGTACTCGCTCGTTGCTGACCTTCTAGCGGATCTTGATTATATCCATTTCAGGGACATCAAACATGCCTCATCCGAAAGTTACACGGTATCCTTAGATACGTAATTATGATTCAACAAGTGGTAATCTAGAAACAGTATTAGAATAAGGCTTTAAAAAGAGTAATTACAAGTATTGTATGGTAGATACCGACTTATTCCTAAGACGATATGAAAATCTCACTTCGGCGGATTGGGGTCCTATACCACTTGGAATCAAACAGAGTAATAGAAAGCCCCCTCCCCCCCTTTTTTCGCCATCCTCGTACTTATTTGGTCAAGCAACTTTGAAAATACGATATAAGCTGTATATATTATTTGTATCATAGCATAGGTAACTTAGTATACGGTAAGTTTTCAAGACTTCTGACCGGAAACTGGCTCCACGTTGAGTCACTACAGGATGGCTTCAGATATTGACCTAAGTAAGGAGGACTGAGATCAAACTGGATACTTAATTGTTCAGATCACATGCTACACCCATCGCATATTCGCCGATGATAGTTCCCGCATCACCGACTAGACACCCACCTGTACACCATACGGTCAGTAGGTGGAAAACTTAGTCTCAGCTGATGATTGCTTAGGCGAAGTGCATGATTAGTGTCTGGACTTCGGCTTAGGCTTAAGCTTAGTTACGAGGTATCTCCGAACTTGGTGCTCTCACGATGAGACAATCCATATCACATGGGCGACCTGGAGGCTAGGAAATTACTATGTAGACTCATTGCCTACGTAATAGGAGAAATTTCGACATGCGAGGTAAGTTATAGCGTGCAGTGCTAAGTTTCAGGACATTTAAATGAGCGATGATGAAGCACAATAGGTCAGCAGGCTCACGAAGGGCAGATATCACCAACGAGCTCGGAGGTGTCTAATAGCAAGGGAGTCGAATAATCACACACCAGTTATGTAAAGTCCCTTATAGCAATATACTAGTAGTCCGTGGTCAACGATGCTTGGTTTGCAGTGTGTATCTACCCCTTTTCTATCGTAGAAGCTTACGTAACAGTCACTGCACACAGCAAAAGGGAATCAGGGGAGGAAGAAAAAACAGCTAAAGTTCGAAAAGGCCTCAATTTTACGATGTCCTTCGCATTAATTTATTAAATTGTCCTCAATACATAACGTCCCCCAAAGTGTTGTGATGATGAAAGGACGGAAGGTGAAGATGCCTAAAATGGATTCGAATCATGGAGATTCGGTACGTACCTGAAATAGCACTGTGCACCGCCACGTTAGCTTGTGTACCAGCCACAGCGCTAGTGGCTCAAGCTTGGGAGCTGAACGGGAAACGAATTATTTGGATGCAATCGTCTTCGCGCAGCTTCCTCAATTCAATTTGCGCGACGACAACCTGCCTGCCTGCAATTCCACCACGATTCTATATCGAATATTAACGCGACAACAAGCCAAAACTTTGGATAATTAAAAATCGAGCCACTCATAAATTTTACAACCCCAATTCTTACGATTCGCAATCATGGGAAAGAAGAAGCGCGGTCATCCCGATGTCGAGGAGATCCTCGCTCGATCCTGGTGTTACTACTGTACGTCCAATCTCCATCATCTTCTCATATCAATCAAAATACTAACGCGCTCGTTAGGTGAACGAGATTTTGAGGATTTGAAACTTCTCATTTCCCACCAAAAAGCCAAGCATTTCAAATGTGATCGATGTGGACGTAGACTGAACACAGCTGGAGGTAAGGCATTCTATTCCAACAACACTAGATCGACGCGACAACATGACTAATTTATATGCGGCACAGGTCTCTCTGTTCATATGAACCAAGTGCACAAGGAATCTCTAACATCAGTCGAGAATGCGCTGCCTAACAGGCAGGGTCTCGATGTGGAGATCTTCGGTATGGAGGGTATTCCCGAGGATGTAGTCCAACAACACAACCAGCGAATCATCCAAAATTTCTACCAAGCCCAGGCCGATCGATACGCCGCCACCGGAAACCCACCGCCCGGACAGGGCAGCAAGGGCCCGGCCAAGAAAATCAGGATCGAGACGCCGGACGAGATCAAGAAGCGATTAGCGGAACATCGCGCGAGGGTTGCGGCCCAGAAGTCCATGAACGGCGGAAGCGCAGCCCACACACCTCTGGAGGGCCTACCTGACAGACAAAGTCCTGCGCAAAGCGCATCCCCCGGCGCATTTGTACGTGTTTTTCTTTTATTGATCTATTTGAGGCTGGATGTATACTAACTGCGATAAACAGAACTCTCCCTTCCCAGCGCCTGGTGGCCAATACCCCGGATTCCCTCCCCAGCAAGTGCCCAGCTACTCGCCTACGCAATATACTGGTGCATACCAACCGCCGACCCTCCCCTCCCGACCGGGAAGCAATCTCCCGGCGCCATCTGGTCTGCCTCCTCGCCCTGGCCAAGTCGGATGGCAAGGAAACGCATCCAGCCTCGACGAACTTGTGTCGGGCGCCGCTGCCCAACAGGGTGACGACATCGACCAGATGATTAGAAAGTTGGAGGCAGGTATCCCGCCGAAGAAGCCCGAGATGCCAACTGCAGGCGAAGCGGGCGACGCGACGGAGAAGAAGGGCAAGAAGGACAAGGACAAGAACACAAAGATGGTGTATGACGACGAGATTAGTCCCGAGGAGAGAATGGCTCTTATGCCGAAATACGCTTATGTTCCGGAGACAGCAGCTTAGGGAGGGGAGAGGGGAAGAAATTTGTACGATATCAAGAGGGGATGGTCCATGGTCAGTCTCTGCATGCTAGAGTCTCCAGGCTGACGTTGTGCAGAGGGAACCGCTTCGAGATTGATGAGCAGTTACTTAGGTACTCGAAAATTATACCAATGAAATACCATCCGTCGCTTTTTCGCTATTATGTATGAGTGCCTTAGTCCTCGAGATGATGGCGATCTTCTAACTGGTCTATATCATACAGACCTATTCGGAGGAAACATGAAAATATTCTCGACTACAATTAAGTCTACGACACAGCCAAGCCTACTTCCTGCATAGTACATACCCCTTAAACACGCCGATTTGATTAAAAAGTACCCAAGCCTACTTGGTGGTTACCCCTTCTAAATCGGTAGCTTATAGGTAAGGTACCTAACTTAATCAATACACGACCAAAATATTCCAACCCTAAATATTTATCTTCAATACCAGTCAATTATCCTCGTTGGCAGAAGTATTATTATAGCCGTTTACCTACGAAACTGTGATTACAATGGATGACGTCATCTAAATATGCAACTTCAACGCCATTCAGACGACAGTCAGAGGCCATGTTGATTACATCTGACAATGTTTGTGGTGTAGGTGCCGCGCGTGACATAGCATAAGACCCCTGAGATGCTAGTTAAACTATCTGTTGGCATCTATCTATAACCTATAATCTAGGTACCATCCAATCCTCATCCTACCAAGTCAAGCATACCTGAAAATATATCCAATATGTCGTCCCTAAAACGCCACCTCGTCAACCCATCCGAACCTCTCCGGACTGTTGATGCCAACAAAGAACTACTAGCAAGTCTCGACCGGATTGTCATATACAGCCCGCCAGTCCACACATGTTCCACGGGATGGGTATTCCAAGGTTTCTACAGCGGTCCAACTTCTACCGCCTACCTATTCTACAGATTATCTCGGATATTCCCCAGCCTAGAGTTCAAGCAGCAGTCTCTATTCGACTGGGCCGAATCATACCTCGAGCTAGGCTCTAACGTGCAGAACAAAGCGCCTGATCCCAACCACTGCGGCATTGCGAATGAGACGCTTGCCCACCTATCACTCAGCGCAGTCATGAAGCAAGACGAGAACCTGGCGAGACAGGTGTGTTCGTTCGAGCCCGCCGTCAACACCAAGACAGAAGAGGGATCCAACGAGTGGCTGTACGGCCGAGCGGGGTATCTCTACTGTCTGCGTCTGTGCCGTACCGTCTTCAAGGACAGCGCTTCGAAGACGTCTAGCACAGCTTCCATGCTGGATAACACGATCGCCACAACCGTAGCACGGATCCTCTCCGCGTCCCAGCCCTGGACCTGGCATGAGAAATCGTACTTCGGTGCCGTTCACGGGGCCGTCGGCATCATTACACAGCTCGTTTTATCCCAGCCTTCCGTGGCACCGGCAGTTCAGCCCCTGCTCTCGCACCTGCTAGACCAACAGCTGGAATCAGGGAACTTCCCGTCGTCCGCGGGTTCGGAGTCGGATCGCCTGGTGCAGTTCTGCCACGGCGGGCCGGGGTTTAATGTCTCGCTTCGCTCACTGGCACCATATTTTCCCGGCTTGAAAGGTAGGATAGAGGACGCGATGCGAAGAGCCGACACGGATATCTGGCGTCGCGGGGTCCTGACTAAAACACCTTGCTTGAGTCATGGAGTTGCGGGGAATGCGCTTGCGCTGCTAGGTGGCGATCAACGATTGAAGCATTTTTTGTCGTTTATGAGTACGGTTTCTATGGAGGAGGTTGGTTGGTTGGATGAGATAAAAAAGGGGGATGGTTTTGCGGGTTTATATACCGGAGAAGCTGGGAGGGCTTGGGTTTGGGGTGTTGTGGCTGCTGGAGAGGATAGGGTGTTGCTTGGGTATAACGACTTATGATTGCTTCTACTGGTGTGTGAGAACAGCAGTGGTATTCTCATAAAATCTCAAGTCTCAAGTCTGATATATACAAGAATCTTAATGCCCCTTTCACCCCTAAGCCAGACCTTTACCAATTTCCCATATCCGATTCCAACGCCAGCCACCGAGAAACTGATCCAACAATCCAAACTCAATACCCTCGAAATCTCGAAATCCTATAAAACTCCACGCTACCTAACACCAAAATCCTATACCCACCTACGCACAAGCCCTCCTCGCGATCAAGGCCGCCCCTTATAAAACTTAGCCGCAAACCGCCCATTCGAAGAGCAAATCACAGGATCGCCATGATAATCATCAATATACGCCTGATCAAATCCCAGCCTCTCGGCGAGATAATCCCTTACAACATCCACCACCGCCGCCACCGCGTCCTCGGTAGCCTTTAGCACCTTCGCACCGGAATCCTTCATCTCATACGCGTCCTCGGGCGCATCATCCAGAATCCCATCATCATCGAACCCGGTGCTAGCACCTGTACCGTCAGCCGCCGCCACGGCCACCGCGCCGTCGCACCCCCGGATCAGCGACACGTCCGCGTACGCCTTTTCTTCTCCCCCCACGTCGGCGCCGAGCGTGAGCTCCAGCCACGTCCCCAGCAAATGCGCCGCGCCGTCCAGGTTCACGGCCTCGGTGCCGCGGACCACGCGGCCCGCGAAGTTGGACGGGAGCGCGATGAAGGCGCTGGACCCGGACGCGATGCTGGTGTATTTCAGCGGGATCTGGTCGCAGCTGTTCTCGTACACGAAGAATGTTCTTGTGGAGGTGTCGCTGTTGTGTAGTTGGATTCCTGGACCGGTTTGGTTGGTTTCGTCGCTGGTTGTCTTTTGGGCGCTTGTTGCGCAGGTGCTGCGTTTGGATAGAGTGTTTGGGCTGGGGATGGGGATTGGGCTTGATGGGAGAGCTGAGGCTGTGGCTAGGAGGAGGGTTGTGAGTGTGAGGGTGAGTGTGAGGATTGACTTCATGTTTGGACCTGGTTCAGTTCTTCAACTGGACTAAAGAGAGTATAACTGCCTAAGGTACAGTATAGGCATGAATATAATATGTGGTGTTTAATAAGGCTTCGAAATGGATGTGAACCGAACGCAACGCATAAACGGGTAGTATAACTATTATTGGGGATAGCATCTTCCTATATTCATATCTATGCTCACCCGCCATCCACCGCCTTGATCAAGCCATACCTACCAACGTCAGCAACTAGCACGGGAGGATTCTTACAACATCAGGTCCCACGATCTCGCGCTGCGCCGTCTTGTTTCACGACATCTTGCGGCAAAGCAAGTTTTTGATCTCATCCCGAATGCATACGCTTTGTCTCATAGAAAGTGTGTCGGCCGATTGGTGGTGGGTTTTTCTTCCACCACCGAGGGATCTAGTGTATACTCCCGAGCTAGACTTCTTGATCCTATTGGAATAATCAACCCGCAACGCATAACTACAGATAGTGCGTTGACGTCAATGTGGTCATCTAGTTCGCGATATTTGAGATGACACCTGGCTTTAGTCAAGAAAAAAAAAGAGCGCCTCTTCGGGGGCCGGAAATCAACATCCTGTAGAAAAAAGGGGGCTCGGCGCTGGTTCCACCAAGCCACCCCCTCCGACTGCCCACCTATCACAGTGCTCGCTCTCCGATGCTATACCGGTTCTTAGGGGCAGCCAGCTCACCGATTAATATAACCATAACTCATAAGCAAGCGTCGTAACGTCTGACAGAAGAAAAATCGACGATTTCTGCATAAACAACGTGTGTGTGAACTGGAACTTGAAACAGACTAAAGCTTATGAGGCTTGCATACTCTATGTAGGTATTCCCCTCATGATGGGGGTTGTTCAGGGGCATTCTGGGACCTTGCAGAAGTTGTGATGTCAAAGTCAAGTTCCTCCAAGGAATTTTAATCTGGATGCTATTATTGGATTAAATACCCGAGCTTGTGATTGGATCCCGAGACTTGGTTTTTTTTTTCTACGGGTGCCCACGTGTTTGTCGGATCTTTCCGTTAGTTCATGGTGGTCAATGCGCTTAACTATGAGGAGATGGAAGGACAAAAAAATGAGAAGATACCTTCTGTTCAAAATTAGGTGTAGGTAAGTCGTTACTGAGAAGTGTACCTAAGTATCGGAAGTCATATAAAAGCCAATCATCGTCCTGATCAGCAGGCAAACAGTGTACAGGTTCAGTGGGGCAGTTTTTGACGATGATCATGAGAAAAAAAGCACACAGTTTGTAAAAGCAAAAGCAAAAATATGAGGGAAAAAAATCAATTCATCTTCATAACTCCTTCGCGTCAGCGATTCCCTATTTATCCGGCAGTGTCATCTGCCTCCCTATCCATCACCGGCCGTGAGTACAGTCCCGAATCGTCCAGCTAGGCCTCCCCCTTCTCAGCATCCCTTCATTCTTGGCGACAGCGTTAGTCGAACCCCTCCCCCATCTTCCACAAGCCTCGAGCACCCGAGCAGCAACCATGTTGCACGCGCTTAAGGAGTCTACTTAAGCTTGGCCGGGCGGACGTTGAGCCAGCTCTGCCACGAGATGTCGCAGAACGAGTTGCTGTCGGCGTGCGACTCGTGGATCCGGATGAGCTCCACGGGGCCACCGATCAGGCGTTTGGCGAGGTTCACGCCGTCGTTGGTGCCGTTGGACTTCCAGTCGTTGAGCCAGCGGAAGTGGATCTCTTGCAATCTCGGCCACTCCACCTCTCGCAGCTTGTCGATGACATCGTCCCAGCTCTTGCCGGTTTCGTCGAGCCACATGTGGTGCATCTCGAGGTACTCGATGGTCTCGGCATGCTGCGTCAGGAAGCTGACGATCTCGTCCACCTTGACCGACTTGCAGTTGATTCGCAAGTCGCGGAGGCGCGGCCACTCGCCCGTCCCGAAGAGGTCGGGAATCTGGATCGGCGGGGGATGGTTGAAGTTGAACTTCACGCATTCGACATTCTTGGCGGCGGTGAAGAGGGTCTTGATTTGGTCCCTCACGACCGGGTTTCTGAAGGCTTGTTTTTGCGCCCGGTATGTGAAGATGCCGAATTTAATTTCTTCGAGACCCTCGAAGACCCACTTGCCAGTCTTCATATCCTCGTCCGTAGACGGCCACGCGTATGGGAAGATAGCCCTGCTGAATGGGCTATGCTCGTGCTCTTGGTCGCCATTGTCGATGTTATGGATCGCAAACTTCTTGACCCTCCTCCCACAGAGGTATAGCGCTTTGAATACTAGGAGGATACCATGGTCAAGCGTGGTATCCAGATGCTCCTCCATGACACCTGGGACAGTCATCACACCGGGGACAGACGCCGATGGCATTCCGTAGGGCTTCAAAGCCCATCTGGGATAGTCCTTGGCCATCGGGGGACGGTACTTGGAGCACCAGTGGTTGACGAAGACCACGCTCTTGAGGTTCGGGAATTTCGAGACCGCCTCAAGAACGTAGTAAAAATCCAACTGTTTCTTGTGGATCATCTCCTGGTCCTCCAGCCGCTTGGTGTACCACAGGCGGCCCTCCTTCGTCTGTCGCTGCGGGGGAGGCATGGTCTCGCAGTAGTCTGCCACCACCCGGTGGTAGTAAACGCCGCACCAGACGAGTTCCTTCACCAGCTGGCTCAGGTGCGGGTGGCGCGCCCAGTACTGCAGCATGTGGAGGTCTATGCGGTTGGGTGAGGCATAGACCCGGCGGAACAGGGAGGGGGCGACGATCTTGTTGAAGCGCTTGTTGACGCCTCGCAGGGACTTGACCTCCTTCTTCTCGGAAAAGTCCATGATCATTAGGACGAGCTCGGTCGGGAGCGTCGTCAGGTTGGGCTTGGGGGCCGGAGTGTCCACCTTGTCGGCGACTGGGGTGGCCACCTTCTCGGCGACCGGGGAGTTCATCTTCGTCTGGGAAGCCATTGCGAATGATGTATGAATGAGATTGTAAAAAGGTGTGATGTAATGTTGCAAAGGACAGGTATTGGTGGTGGCGGTTGGTATGTGTCGGAATGACAAATGGCAAAGTTTGCAAAGTGTCAAATGAAGTTGCAAATAAATTGAAAAGCAAAGTAGAGTTGCGGATTGGTTGTGTTGAGAAGGCTTTGCTTGAGTCAAGTTTTGCTGTTAAAGTGTCCGAGTTCTGAGTGCGGTAATGGTGATTGTGTGTGTGTGAGAGTGTGTTGTGAGAAAAAAAAAAGCAGCAGAAGAGGAATTGGGAACTGGTTTATATAGGAAAATGTTCTGGGTCAATTGAATATTTCAATTGAATATTTCTATTGAATGGGTGACTGCATCTATCGCTTGAGCCTAGTCAATCCGTATAGAGTCGGGGGATTGGCCGGTATATGTAAGTGAATAAAGTCTATAACTCGGAGGCACTGTATAGATTGAATGTGTAAGTAGGCGAAGATTTCTCTAAATCCAAACTTGAATGAGTTCGGCATTAGTCGATTAGGCAGAAGGCAAGCATTCACGGAATGGTCTTAGTTTTCACGTTGCTATTTGGGTAAGTGAATGCTGTTTGGTGTCAAGCGGGATGCACTTGTGTAACGTTGTGTTACCTCGAGGCTAGGTTAGCGATTCACTCTTGACTATGCGCATGGCAATTCTTATTCTACTATATGAAAAACGTATGCGGCAAATATTCAATAGAGTCGAGTACGACTATCTAGACAAAGAGGTATCCAGTAAGTTTACCACAGTCAATTCGAGACACCGACTGTCTCGCGAGGACGGATTATAGGGGCTACTATCAGAGATGGGTTCGTACGTCTAGATTGGCCCCCCCTTTCATAGCAAATAACAAGCATGAATTAGTATAATGCATTCAGTTTTAGTTTGTTTAAACACTTGAGGTATATTGCCAGATATTCTTGAGTGTACTAAGTGCAAGTCATTCTAGTATCAATTCGCGATGTTATACTCTTGACATGTAACCAATGATATACTCTATCTGCCGCTATAGAAATGCTATAAAATATGGCGGTAATGCCTGTGTGCTATAGGTCGAAGTTCCATCGCGTGTACTTGCGTAATCAGGTCTCCAGGTCTCTAATACCCATGACATACTCATTCGTTTATAATATGGTAGGCTAGGGGGCAGGAGAATTCGGACTGGGTACAATTCGTTCTCAGAATAGATGCATGCGACGGAAGTACGAAAGTGCATCTCAATACTTGATAGTAGTACTAAATGGTAGGGGAAACACATGAGTCAAGGATTTATGCACTCTATAGAAGCTTGTTTCTGTTTCTCGGTGGGCAAACCTGGTGAGAAGTAATATCATTTGACTTCTATGCAGGCGTAATCCATTATATATCATTCATGATGGCTCATCGCGACGCTCCTCACTATTTATCTTTGAATAATACAGTAGTGGTACTATATTAAGATGCCAGGTGCACATGTCCTCAGTCTCAGGGGCTATAATACCTCCCACGTAATGTCACTTAGAATACTCACAGCACATAAAACTTCAAGGCTAGCTAACGTCTTCCATTGACATCTCATCATGATTCATTCTTCATTCTCCATACGAAACTCATATACCCGCTCCAACACCAACCCAAGCCCCCTCCCATTCCAACCCGAACCTCCAAGGATATTTTTAAACCAGCAAGTAGACTCTGTACAATCGTGATCCCACCATCGTTATTTGCATAAGCCGCTCTAATCACCCATGGCTTCCAAGCCTCCCTCAATCTAACGTCCCGTAGCTTCTCCTCCCCCTTGTGACCTGAGGTCTTCTCGAAGGACCATGCCACCGCTTCTGTTTTCGAACGGGGAAAACCCGGATATCTGATATCCTTCTGCCCCCTTCGCTGAGGAGCGGTCGGCCTTCTTCGACGTCACCGTCTCTCAGATACCGACTCCGGCCTTTGCCTTTTGCTAGTGGGCCAGGCCGTGCTACGCAGCCGTATAAGAGATAGACTAGTAGAACCAGACCTAGTGCTCCCATGCCTATGTAAGACATCGGAATACCGCCGAGACCATACAGCGTATCAAAGATAGAGGCTGCAGATAATGCGGCTGCGATAAGAGCGATGATTCGGTAACCATCTCGCATTCGGTCCTCTCCCGTAACTCTTTCTTCGACGATCATTCCAGCGAGGAAAAACGCAAATAGGAGCAACGGCTGGTAGACGACATACCAGAAAATGGTTCGCCAGACAACGTCGGGAGTCGAGGGATATCCTGGTACATTCGGCAAGGCCAGTAATAGCACGAGGTATAGCAAGTTCGAGAATCCCACGAATGGTAACGCGATAGCGAATCGGGGTGATAAAAGTACTTTGTAGGCATCCACGTCTGCTCTCTCTGTTCTTTCTGCTACTCCATTCTCCTCATTTTCCAAACTGGTTTGTTCTTGATGATCCCCTGGGCTGACTTCCTCCATAATTGGACTGCCAATCGGGCTGCTAAGCGGACTGTCAATCGCATCCAGTAACGGGCCCTCTTCAGCAGGCGTCTGCAGGGGCGGGGTGTTGACTCCTTCGGCATCCATCTCCGGTAACGGCTCAGACTGCTTCCTGGTGAAGTTCGGCGGCCACTTGGATTTCCACGATTCAGGGATTTCGGGGATCTTGACGGTCGGGGCGGTAAGGCGAATTTCTTTAAGCGTGCTGCACAGGCAACTTGCCAGCGATCCTAGAGGCACGGCGAAGAAAGTGAGAGCGACGATTTGACCGAAATTCCAACGCTGACTGTTAATGTCGGAAATGCCACCCAGACGTACGATATCGACGAAACGAATAACGACCCAGGTAAAAGTGGCCGCGGTGCAGATGATTTCGGTTAATACTGAGTCTAGTAAGTCGGCATAGACACGTAAAACGAGCCAGAATGCGAGGACCGGTCGAACAACAAGTAGTAAGTGTCGCTGCTCGCATCGGATGCAGGTTATGATATCTCGGTCTCCGAAGAACGACTGCTGCATCTCACCCCGGTAATGATCGCGCCATTTAAAAATCACACTGCTAGGTCTTTCGTATAACCACAGGACTCCATAAATCACTAGTCCGACAGCGACGGCGATACCGATGAGCGTAATGGCGCATCGGAAAAACGGCGTATCGACCTTTCCACCATGCCCCGGTAGGTAACAGAGCACATTCGTTGCTAAAAGAATTTTGCGTTGTATCTCCCCGTCGTGCTCATCAGCAAGCCTCTCTTTGATCTGGTAAATTGGCACCATGGAAAAGCTCAGTAAAGCCACAAGGCAGATGAGAAGGATGATTCGTAACCACCGCTCACTCGAATCCCTGTTGGCGAAATAGGCACGTAGATATGAAGTGGTTGCCAGATTTGTCACGACTGAAAACCAGCTGTTTCTTGTTGTTAGAATGATATGTGCCATTGCACTACATGATGAACACACTCCATCATTGAGATTGCTACTTACACTAATCCGACAATGAGCCACCAATGGTACATCGATAGGCCTTGGTCTGCCAACGAAGCATAGCCGTATGCGAGGATAGCAAATCCAATCGCAAGCTGTATATCACCTAGATTCACAACATACTGTAGGGCCGTGTTAGTGATGCAGGTTATTGATATCATCCAGAATCGTTGTGCTTACTCGATCGAAAGCTGCTGGCCATCTTCGCCCTTCTTTCTGAGGCGTAGATGACCATCCCAACCTCCTCCCCAAATACCTAAATGGCTTCCTGAGCCTACCTACTAACAGGACGTCTATCGGATTTGCAGTAGATAATTGCTGCTCAACCTCGTCCCGAGGTAGGTAGAAAAATAGGTATTGGACCACCAAGCACAACACGGCGATAGACGCTGAACCTGCACAGGCGATCAAAGTCTGTATAAACCGTCAGTTTTACTCATTTTGATACCCTACAATCCGAACATGTGAAAAAGGCATAACATACACCTAGGCCGACGACATCGGGATCCTGCCCGGCCGGAAGCCGAGCCTCGTCGCACCTCTCCCACATAGAGAATGGGAAATAGCCGGCCGAAACGACGACATAGAAAAGCAGGGGGAAAAAAGAGAAATGCAAAAACAGAAAACTCAAAAAAGACTTTTCAGTCGGTCAAGGAAGAAGGGAAATTTTAATAAAAAAATAAGATCATCTCTCCATTTCATGGTACGGACTAGGGGACTTTGAACTTTGACCGCCCTTGGTCCTTGGGCAGGGGTGGCGGCCAAGCCTGGCCGAATTACGGTATCTAGTGATAAGGTCGCGATCCGATACGCTGGGGACGACTGGGGTCGAGTCGCATCGTCCGGGTCGACCCATTGGCCATTGGCGGACGAGTTGCAACGTCACAGACTACACGTCGTTCCCGCTTGCGGCCCAACAGGGGGGCCCCCCATACGTGTATCAGCTCGAGCCGCGATTTTTCGAACAGTCAAATCCCCGACACGATGGTCGACGTGGACCTGATGGACACTTCTCGCATCCATTTGGATCGAGTTTTTGTTTCGTACAGGTGGTAGACTACTCTCTCTGGGCGTTTAGCCGAAGGGCTATGCTCTCTTCGTCGCCACTCGTCCCGACTCATCCGACGAATTGCTTGACGGCATTGGTTCCTTTTATAAATAATTGTTCACGGTGTTTGATTTCGAGGATTACGGTCGACCATATTTAGAAACATAACTCGAATTGTGCCTCGCTAATCGTTATTGTGTATGTACATGCTAGACAGAACCCAGAGAGTCGGTGTAAAGTTGATCTTTGCTGCATTGCGGCGGCTAGTAATAAGGACCTCGGCATAACATGAATGAAACCACTGATCTAGACTGCCAGGATGGATAAATCTATTGACTGTCTGCCACGAGAACTTGACGAGGGTGACTATCGGAAAATATGGAGAAAAGAAGCAGAAGCTTTTCTAAGAAAAGAAAAAATCCACTTGTTGAAGTGTTGGCGATTTATGCAAACACAGATGCTAGCGCCGCGTTTAAACCCCACAAATTGCCGAAATTGGGTATGACGATAGCCGAGCCAAGCGCTGTCACCAGCCTCGTGAATTAGCCACGGGCACAAGTCTTGTGGCTGGTCACTGTTTTAGAAACTGCCCGAGATAGAATATTGACACTGTCACGGTCCTGCGATAGTCAAGCTTCTACTTCGTACTTCTTCTCTTCCCAATCAAACAAATCAAGAAATCGATTCACTTACGTACAATCCAGGAAACTAACACCAGTATAGTAAATGGTTCAATTGGGGATTCATGGTGCTTAATCTCCGCAATGAACCAAATAATCAAAACCAGAAACAAGCAGGATGAATGGGAGAAATTCATTGAAATCAGAAAACATGGATTCACTGCAAACAGGAAAGTAAGTAGGTGAATTCCTAAGTTTGCTGCGACTTTATTCTAATATAGAGGTCAAGTCTCATTGCATTTGGCGTAGCTATCATTCCATCTGCTACCGTGTGTGAATATCTACGGTAGTTACGATGTTCTCATAGCAAATTTTCTTACTAGTAGTCAATTGCTATACACAAGCATGTCGCCTTACCTTCATATATAGCTACCTATTAACGAGTGAATTTAAATGACCCGAGTTGCCTTTTTTCGTATAATCTTTTTTTTTAATTTAACGGTGGCTTTGATACGACTCCTAATCCTTTCCTCTCGTTTGTTTTACATCAAAACATTTCCCACCTTCAAAGCCGACATCCATTATTGTACCTAACCATCGTCACTATGGATTCTACTGGCTCAACTCCCACCCCTGGCGACAACCAGATCCAGGCTTCTCGCCACAATAAACAGCAGATGAGGAGCTTAGGGGATCTGCACGACGTCGTATTCGAGGAAATCATCGATCACGTAGTAATGTCCAATATATTATCAAGGACTAAATATGACCGATGTAGTATTGCCGGGGCAGTGAGGGTTCGCTTCGTGAGTAGTAAGTTAATCCACACCTTGCAAGAAGTGTTCCGTATGTCTAACATTCTTACTCGCAGGCTTTTAACATCTGTGTCCTGGCTTCAATATAGAAGCTACGACTTCCATGCCACCGCAACGACGATGAAGGCTACATGGCACACATGGTGTCGTCAGCTGTGCCACCGTTCATTAAAGGCCAGTTTATCACAACTGGTATTCGTCGTGGGAAAACGACAAAAGATGAGGATAAACATGTCGACAAACTCGTCCGAATGAACCAACGGCTTGATGAATTAACCCAGCCGACCGATGAGCGTCGAATTGAGCAGCATGAGTTCGTCGCGGAAGCCTATTTCTCTTCGAATTATGATGATGTAAGAGAGTCCTGGTTGAGCTGCTCAGAGGCGGAGAAAGAGTCGCAGAACCTCTTCTGTGGCGCGATTGTCCTTGGCGACCTAGGCTTGGTCAAGCACCTGCTTGAAGGATCCGCTTCTCCTCTGGCTCGACTTGACCTACTAAACCCTGATTTTGGTCTGCCGCTGCCGCTAGCTGCGGCCTGGGGTCATTTGCACATTATTCGCTATCTCCTAGACAAAGGTGCCGACTTGCGACTAATCGACTACCCCTGCCCAGACGAGAGCGATGATGATGTATCTGGTCGCATAGGCGGGAACATTGTCTGTCGTTGTGCACGTGGAAGTGCTCTCCGAGCTGCCGTTTTCGGAGGATACGAAGAAATCGTCCGCCTACTCATGAGGCCAGAGCACCGACTGCCACGTTCGAACCGCGAGTATCGCCAGGCAATGGTAGCCGGTGCGCGGGCCGGCCATCTCCATCTCTGCGAGCTCCTTATTCGCAATGATGGAACGACCCTACTGGACTTTCCTCGGGTTGTGGCATTAGAGATGTTTCGGGAAGCAGCAACATTAAAGCGAGAAGATGTCACACGGATGATTTTGAGCAGTGGTGTAACCCTCGATCAGCTTGAATACAACAGCTATAGCGACAAGCTCCACGACTATCGGTAGCATATTGCGATAAATGACGCAGACCGAGAATTGATACAATTGTTGGTCGATGCTGGTGTTCCGCTAAACGACAACTACTCTTTCCTTCGCGATCATGGGGGATCCTTCGTGAGAATGGCAGATAATTTTGAGTACTATGGGTGGCTGACGGATTTCCTAATCTCGCTGGGCACCGAAGAGCCTGATTGGTTCGCTGATGATTCGGACTAGGAGGGATATTCCGAAAACGATGAACTATACTCCGAGGACGGTGAAGTGTATTCCGACGATAATGAGGCACTCTCCGAGGATGCTGAGGATTGAGTTGCAGGCACATACCCGTTAAATAGAATCAGGAAACTCGACCGCTGTGTATCCCTAGATATCGATTGCCGTATCCTACTGCTATGTTTGATGATAGCCTATACATAAATCACTAGATGTACCAGTCCATCCATAGGAACGAAAAGGGCGCATTGAGAAGCCCTCGGGTACAAAGAGGTGAATAACTCGAGTCCAGTGCCAGGATAGTTTAGGGGTTCTTCGCGGAACAACAATCACGGACATCATAATAATGTCGTCACCACGAGCCGACAGAAATGAAGACGCGACAAGATAACCAGTCACGCGAAGACTAATCGTAAACCCAAGGATGTAGCCAAATAGTGAACACTGGACTTCGCGTCGGATCTGTCATCGCAATTAAATGAACTCATCTACATGTAATATCGAAGGTGACCAACTACAAAGGACCTGCGCAAGTGCTACATACCCAATGCATCTCTTCCATGTCTCTCTTCCTCACCTCCATCCACGAAGGGACAGAGCCATGACGAAAAGAAATCCAGTTTCAACCATAACAGGCAGAGATAATAATAAAAAGTTCCAAAAATTCCCTGCCCGACACGAGGCCAGACAGGAGCGGTCAGTAAAATAGTTTTCAACTAGCAAAAAGACGCACTCGGATTGCTCCTCACTGTGACGCCTAAAGCCCGTGCACTAAGATGGGGAAGGAAAAGAAAAAAAGAGAACTGAAATTAGGCGGAGGGAGACCGGTTTATATAGAAATTTTTCGAGGGAAAAGGTGGGGCTGGGTTGGTGGGGTTTGCTACCTAGGGAATTAATGAATAGGTACCTAAGTTGTCAAGTGAAGCCTTACAGTGTATTTTTTAGCAGACAAACCTTCTTAGCTGGCCAATTGAATAATTCAAAGACACATTAGATCTGCCTTAGCTGTAAGTTCGAATGCCTGATTTACTGTGACTCAGAGTTACACGTTCCTACCTCTTTGTGCCCTTTAATTAGCTTGCGACTTCTAGCTATGACCCCTTCAATAGATGCATATGGTGGGGTGTATACTCACGATAGTTGCATCAAGCAAGGGAGAAGCGATCAAAGAATATCAAATGCACTATTAGGACTCAGCTTTTATGATGGTCAAAAACAATTACTATTGTTATCGATTCGCTACTGTGGTATCTCCATCCTCCTAAATCCCCCCCCTCGTACAAAATTTCGAGGCTCAAAACCAGCTTTCTCTTGCCTCATTATCTCCAGTCCGTCCTCAACCGATGGTATCTTATTCCCCCACAATGTTATATCCATATATGAACTTAACCGAAAACCCCCCTTTTGATGTAATAATAAAGTCGCACTGCAAGCTTTTCTTTTCTAGAATTGAATGATGATCATGATCGCATAGTTGAAGATTAAGTTTTGATAGAAGGCAATCTATCATTCAGAAGCCTCCGCAAGAACGCCAGGGAGGCCGTCGTGATGATGTCCAGAGCAAGGATTTTTCGGCGCTGGAAGAATCATCAAGTCAGCAAGATTTCTCACGAATATGCATCTATATTCGGCATATTACTTACAGCATCGTCTTATGCAAGTGTTGCAACCCGCAGTGTCGTCTACGCATAAGTCCACGCACTCATTTATGCACGCCTTGAACTCTTCGTGGGTGCGGTGATGGCATTGCGCGGTGTGAGCTGCGTTGTGTGCTGCGTTCTCTGCGTGGTGGTTGCGATGATTGGGACTGCCGACCAAGCCACCGATGCCGTCCGCCACAGCATCTGATACGACATCAACTGGGATCTGTGGGACTGGAGTAGCTAGGATGGCTACGGCCATGGTGATGATGAGCGTGAAAGATCGCATTTTGGCGTGGATATGGGGATTATGTGACACAAGTCTTGTTCCGTTTGAAGATGTCACGACTGGCTGTGGCTTGATATTTGAAAATTATGAGATCTGAAGCTGATAATGTTGTGACAGATAGAGAAGTTGGTTTGTGAATGAGTTGGAATTCTCATCACAGCCGGCGGTGGACAACTCTCTTATAATCTTCATGATCGAGCACAAATATGCCTCTTGATATTGATAAAGGGAGGCGAAGTAGAGAAGAACCAGGGACGATAACCATAGGAACGTGAGATCGCACATGAAAAATAATGGCGAAAGATTCCTAGCACTCCGACCCCGAGCCACGTGCTGTCGAACTCTACCCGTGTCTCAGCCAGCCCCGTACCTAGCCCTTCGGATTTATTTTATGGGCTTTCTCGTTCCGGACCACGCCAAACTATCTGAGACATCTCTTGTCGAGATGGATTGAATTCCAGCTCGGTGCAGGGCTCGTGAATTCCACTCCGCGATGACGCTACGAAGGGGCGATGATATAGATGGAGCGAGGTTACTTGTCAACCCCATCATTTGCTAATAAGCCTCCTTCGTTTCACCGGATTCCCTACTTGCCGACACGAGGAATCCATTCTGTCTGCGTCATCTTCACCGTTCTTCGAAACTGCCATGTCGCTCGGGTTGAGTCGCATTGTGATAATGCTAGGCAAATGGCGTAATAGTTTCTACAGGAACCTATAAGCGTCCTGCTTCTCTTCGTTCTGGACTATCGTGACATATCCTTGATCCCTATCGACAGTAAGCAGATTAACCGAGGCGTTCTCATACGACTTGGCCTTCAGTAACGACGCAATATACTGCCTGTCGTGCCTTGTCCATAGTCTAGAAAATTGGTCAATTCTCTTGGGTAGGTTAAAAAGTTTGCTGTTGGACCGACGACCATTTCCTGCAGGTCGCGGATCATGTCAGGGGTAGTCAAACTCCTTGAAGAGCGACTTCTCGATAAGGCGACAGGAAGTCCCTAAAGCTTTTGACCACCTTTGCGAACAACACCTTCGCATCCTCTAGACTATATGGTTGTTCAACAACGGGTCAGTTGGGTCGAAGCCCACACAGGAGTATCAGGCAGTATTGAAAAGGCTGGACCTCCATTGCTAGCCTGGCGTCTGGACAGTGGAGGTTGACTGCCACAATTATTCGCCATGATTTGATAACTCACACATGATTATTTAGTAGATCGGAAACGAGAAAAAAAGGAATCTTAAAGCCAGCCAATATCGTATTAGGTAAGATTGGAGTATAATGAGGCGTGCGGCGTGTTGCACAGAGTGGCTGAGCAGGACCTAGCCTACAGCATGACGCCGGCGCTAAGTACCTCACCCAGTCTCCATCTCCTTACCCGTTTATTAGAAATCACCTACCTTTCATCCCAGCAAGAAAATGATATCTCATCATGGTGTCTTCTATAGCCAAAGCATGTGTTTCTGTGCTCACGAAGCTAGATCAGGTCCAGATTGCCCACCGTTGCATTTTCCCGCTAGTCTACCCAATGGAAGAAAGCTGTTCACCAACTGCGGGTCAAACGCGTCAAGAGATTAGAGTATACAAGATCGATGGACCATTCTCTAAATCTCTAAAGACATCAATTCCCCATATATACATACCAGGGGGTTTAGGCATCAATCAGACGCCGAACCAAGAAAATGAAAAGTGCGCGGTCCTGTTCTCAAGATAGAAACGTACAAGGGGAAGTGAGGAGAAGTCGGGACGGCTATACCACGAGGCACGTGACCTGGACGGGTGCCTAACTGCTGCTGTTGGATATATCCTATGCTGACCGCGTCCAGAGATCAATATGGTTTTCATTTAATAATTGATCCTCGCATCTGACGATTAATTGAAATTTAATAAAAATCAAGAAAAATTCAACGGGAATCGATGGCGTGGCACGACTCTGCCCAGTCTCTCATTTCGAGTCTTGGCCTAGCTGAGCGGGCAGCGTTCCAGGTGCCAGCAAGTCCAGACGATTGTATAGCTACTCTTATTGTGACGCAACATCAAAAGACCAAGTTGGAACGAATTTTCAACCTAATTGGACCGACCATTATTCCTCTCGAGCGATTCGAGAAAGCAGTCAGTGTCATAATCCAGGTCGATACGGGGATCGAGTCGCCAGTATGGGGGCCACTCAGAATCGTCGTGACGGTGAGACACCTTGCTCATATGACCTCTGCATTCGACTACGAATGGCTACTGATGACACTGGAACTTCATAAAGCTTTCCGCGGCACACTTCCGAACACTCGAGAGCATAGCAATGATCATTCATAAGATTATTAGCTCGTTGCTGCGGTTTCCAAAGTACAACGAGTTGCTCGAAACGGACAAGTCGGTTCAAGATGCTATAGGAGCTCTTTACTGCGACTTCCTTGACTTCTGCGTCAGGGTCACTAGATTGTACTCAACTGCGTCGCTTGGTAAGCCGTGTATGGTTTGGCGGATTATACTTCGAGTTCACTGACCGTCATCATAGGAGCCTCTTTATCCATTGACGAAGACTTTCGAAGAGTCGTTGAGAGCATTCGAAATCATGACCTCGTTGTTGAGCGGGTGGCAAGTATCACAGGTGTTGAGGAAACTCAAGAATACTTGGACAAGGTCAAGACATATAGACAAGGTGGGGTGCCTAGACCTTTCGACATAGACACTTACTAAACCGTGACAGTACACGAAAGGGAAAATCTCCAAAGGTGGCTATCTTCATCGACCGTCGCCGACGATCTGCGAAAACATTTGAGTAGATACACACCTCGGTCGTGTGACGATACTTTGGCCTCGGAAGAGTTCAAGTCTTTCCTCTCTTCTGATGATGCCAAGAAGTCTCAAGTTCTTGCATTACAAGGACTGCCGGGTACTGGTAAGACTACGACGGCGGCCTTCATCGTAGACCACTTGAAAAACAAGGGCTATGAGGTGCTATACTACTTTTTCAAGGAAAACGATGCCGAGAAACGTACTTTGGTGCAATGTGTTCGAACAATTCTATCCCAGCTGCTTCAATTGGAAGAGCGTCTTTATGATATAGTCGAGCCCATCTACCAGAAGAGTAGCCGTGTAGTGGCTGACTCCCTTGTCGAAACCATGCGAGCTCTCGATAACGCATTAAGCCACTCGACGGCCAAGCAGATCTTTGTTGTCGTTGATGCACTCGACGAGTCTGCGAGTAGTAACGAGATATCGCAATGGATCACTACTTTATGCACGAGCCACGGCCAGAAGCTTCGAGTTTTCAATACGTCCCGCCCTTCGGCGTCCTTATCACGGTCATCTGGCTCATTCTGGACGTTCCTGAGTACGACAAAATTCGATCAAGGCAGCCTTAAAAAGTACATACGTGGTCGACTTGAGGGAAACGAGGTCATTACCGGCACAGATTTCGAAGACCAGGTCGTGGAACAAGTTGCATCAGCTTCAGATGGGCTATGGCTCTATGCTAGAGTATTCATGGACACTATCAATGCGCTCCCTTATAGAGAAAGCGTGGAGAAACAACTGAAAGAGCTTCCGAAAGGCTTTATGGGGCTTTACACGCATAGAATCAGAACTTACTCGGGCGCCTACAACCCCATGGAGCTCAAGATAGCTCAACAGCTGTATTTATGGATCGATACTGCCGATTACCTGCCAGATTTCTTGATTCTAGAGGACGATCGCCTTGGCTATGATATGCTAGAGAACATATTCCAATACGCGAATGATGGAAAACACTTACGATACCTGAGGCACCTAGCAAGTCGTGTAGCCCATCCTCTCATCGAGGTTTCGGACTCGAAAATCCAACGTGATGACTCCTGGGCATTCGAGCTCGACTTCATCCATTGCACAGCAGCGCAGTTTCTCAGCGAGAGCAACAATATACCAAGGTCGAATATACCATTAGTACTACAACCACGTCGTCTTCGGCACCTGCATCGCGCGGCCGTCGCGCAATGGTACTTCACGGAATGCGACCGTTCCGAAGAAATGCTCCAAGAACTAGTAAAAAACGAGGGGGTGACCCAACGCTCACGCTCCAGCTACTTCGGCATGGCCTACGGCCTGTGGAATGCATTTTTCCTAGACGAGTTTCCCGAGATCGAAGATGCCAAGGAGGCGTTAGAAGCAGAGCAAATGCTGCAGAAGTTGACAGAGTTCATCACGTGGCCGGCCTGTCTGCGCTGGATCGAGACGGCCATTCTCATCAACTACAAGAACCAATTCCCACACCTCCTCTACAATGCAGTCAAGGCATGGAAGGCAGCTCAAGGTAACACTAACCACCCGTTCGCCCCGTATGCGGCCTTCTCGGAGGCTCGCATGTACTTCTTTGAGAACTTTGTTTACGTCCTAGCGACCACGGGTGTCGGGGCAGAGTTCGTTCCTGCCGAGTTGATGGACTCTGCTGAGAAATACTTCCCGTCGAATAAACTTGCAGAGCGGATTCTAGAGGTCGGAGAGCGGTGGAAGCGGTTGGCATTTCCTGAAACCAGTGCGAATGAGATGAATCTCCCGTTACGTCTAAGGAACTCTTAGTCTCGCACCATACCGATTCTCTTGTTATATACTGAAAGGGAAGTCAATATAAGGGCTCAATGGATCATTATAAATAGCACGAATGGGAACTAAAGTGTAGCTAAATTTGGCTCAAAGGTCAAAGACTAGCCCTACGACTAACGAACAAAGACAATAAGAAGTTTGCGTCACAATGCCCGAGTTTCATTCCCATAGGTAGATGTTGATGAAAGAGCTCCTATGGACCCTTGACCATCACAATGAATGATTTCCATGTATAAGAGAACACCCAGGGAGGGCCATATCGCATCTTCGCGAACCTATTCAATTTCCTTCCTTAGATTCCAATTTTTTTTCCTTGCGTCTTGTTCTTTAGTGGCATCGACTCACCTCAAGTCATTCGTGAACACCACGGCTTTCGGTTTTTACCACGCTCATTCTACACTCTACGTACGGCGAAACGCCTAGTTGTCTATCGCTTTTAGATATAAGAACGATTTCGATTTTGAAAAAACCAAAACAAAAATCATAAAATTCCCAAGATGCAATTCGCCAACATCATTCTCCTCGCGACTGTGGCGCTCGGCAGTGTCATCCCCTCGTCGCCTATTGGAAGAATCGGCACCTCTGTCACCTACAGTACTAGTAGACGCAGCGCGACCATTGCCGACCACGTGCGGATACCTAAGAACTTTGCGCAAGTACAAGAGGATAGGCGGAAGCTCTGGGAGGGACGGAGTAGCTAGGCTGGATCCTGGCTTTGGTATTTCAGGGAAGGGAAGTCTGGGAAAGCGTTTTGTTTCTTAAGTTTCGGGACATTCAGGAATTTAAAAAAAGAAAAAAGAAAAAAACACACACACACCAAGGACAGGATTTGGAGGATTGATAATACCCCCCACCTCGACTTACACGGTTTTGACGGCGGGTTTCATTCATTAAATATCGCAGCGTCGAAGTATCATATAAAATAAGATAAAATATATCAAGTCCATTATCTAACTTGCCATATCGAGTAATGTGACAAACGAGTGGCATGCAAAGCAACCAATCCAGAAGTGAGGCGAATTAGAATGCCTCGTCGAAAAAATCCTACCGAGTTTTCTCGCCATTGCGAAATCCTCAAGACCGTAACTCGCGGGGGCTGTTACCTAGTGCCGTAATGCCAAGACCACGAGATAAGCAGCGACATGGAGAAATAAGTGGAGGTTGAACCATAGAAAACGTTGGAACTATTCCTCCCTTGGTCCAGGTACCTCTACATAGTATGTAACAAAACTCTAAGCTGATTGTTGAATACCTAGGAGGGAAATTGAAAAAAAAAAAAAAAAAAAAGAGACAAAAAAATTCTGTAGGATTTGACTGAAACGGATTGGATGGACGGGACTGTGCTGCTGCAACCCCGGCGGCTTGGAATTGCCCCGTTCTGACCCACTGACGCTCATGCACTCGGTTCGTGCTGAGGTGGGTGAGATGCGAGATGTTGAAATCCCGTCAATTGGTACGACTTATTGGGTCTTTTATTTCTGTGATGCGTTCGTTCGAATATATCGGGAACGGAGTCAATAAGAATTGCTGGCTGAAGAGGAATTGCTGCGCCTTTTTCTCTGGAATCCGTAATACTCTCTCACTGACGCTCATCTCGTCTTACCGATCTCTGCATCGTTACAAACGGGCCATCAGCACAGTTTGGGAACAAGCAAAATACCTTGGTACGCCCATCCGATGGAAGATGCCACCATCCCGGTGAGTGCCCCTGAAACTAGCGTGTGCTTCCCTTGCTATGACTCGTAGTGTGTGACGGCAGTTTGGCACCATTCGGAGCTATTCTTGCCTCAGCCGAGGACAATTTCAGGACAATCTGTTATCGCAATTGAGGTTGTTGCCTGTAGGGATATCTCGATTCGGGTCATAGAAAGCGAATAAAATTCTGTAAAGTTATTGCAAAACTTAAACATAATAGACCCAACGAACAGACTTAAAACTGAATTGTTCACGTTTAAAAACAATTTCTCAAAATTCCAGCTGCTAAAGAGCTGTATCAATCCCTGGAGTCTCCCTGTAAACCAGCCCTGTCAACCCCCCACCAAACCCACTAAATCATCCCTTCAGAGCTTCTTGGCGTCTTCTGTGGCACCCTCCATCGCCGAAATAAGCAGAGAACTAGCACAAGACGCTATGCCTAAAAAGTAGCTTAATGGGCTCAAAAGTCACATGAGTGCGTGTCAGTATCCCGTTTCGCCCGACGCGTGGGCCAACTACATCGCCAAATTTAACGTGTTTGCCTGAAAGATACGGAATACATTTTTATTTTAAAGCAGCAAAAGATGAGAAAAGAAAATGTAACCAGCGCTGCAACGATACAGCCTAACATGGGTAGGTTGCTATATAAGGGTGCTGCCACCCATTTTTTTTCTCTCTCTTCTCTTCCACATCATTTACATCCATCTCATTTGGAGCCTCGGGCAGGTAAGGTAGGCCATTTTTCTCATCTCGTCTTTTAATTTTCCATCCTCATTTTCCCCCTCTCGAAATCATTTCGCATCTGCGAAGTTATCTGTACTCTATCGACCGAAACGGAACTATTGCGCACGCGATATCCAAGAGTGGTTTTCTCGGTCGGGAAGTGCAAGCAGCAAAGGAAAGAAAGATAGTTCAGTCAATCAAGATGTTTTCTCGACGATTCGAACAACCAGCAAACAAGAGCTTCTCCAAAACTTCCAAGGTGAACAAGTCCAGCTCTTCATTCAGCAAAAGCCATGGCGTCTCCAAGAGTCGACATGAGCCTCGTCAACACCGTCGTCCGACAACATCGACATCTGCAAATGCACCGAATGAAAACGCACTGTCACCACCTGGGTATGTCTCATCTCATCTCTCACTACCCCTTTTTACTTCCGCAATAAGTAAATGTTCATATATTAACATACATCTTTACGTTTTGCAGCACCTTGACACCCTCCATCGTAACGCTAGTCATCGGCAAGGACCAGCGGATCTTCGCGGCGCATGAGGACGTCCTCGGGGCCTCGCCGTGGTTCCAGCAGGCCCTGTCGAGCCAGTACATGGACATGGACGGCCGCGGCCGCGGCCAGAACAACAACAACAGCAAGCGCATCCACCTGCCCGACGAGGAGCCCGAGATCTTCTCGTCCGTCCTCGAGTACCTGTACAAGGGCGACTACTACCCGCGCCTGATCCACAACAAGCGCCGCAACTCGTGGGAGATCGAGCAGATCGACGAGGAGGAGGGGGGTCGCGGCGCGAATGAATCGACTGTGTACCACCATGGCATTGATGGCGATATCCTCAAGGACACTGTCATCTACTGCACCGCGGAGAAGTACGGTCTCGAGGAGCTCAAGCGAGTCTCCTTGCGTAAGCAGGGTCTGCGTAAGTCACCTCGTCACGCCCCGTCTGCCTTGAGTACTTGACTGATTGCCGCCTGCAGAGTCCGGCATCCAGTGCAGCACCATCCTGGCATCGGCTCGATACGCCTATGCCAACACTCCCGACACCGACTCCAAGTTGAGGGCCCACTACCTCGCCCTCATCATTCGGAGCCGTAATACGTTCAAGCGAAGCGGCACCATGCAGCTTGAGATGTTCAACGGCGGCACTCAGCTCTTCTTCGACCTGTTCGTCGCGCTATGCAACCACGTCGACGACATCTCTAGCGCTCAGTAAGTTTCCATCCATCACACTGACACTCACACTCATGTCTACGTGTCGCTAACATATCTTTCCTAGAAACACCCCTCGAAGCAACCGCCACTTCTTCTAATCTACCTCTTCCTCTTATTATGACTTATTTTCCCCCATCCATCTCATTTATCGTTCACATCTACCTCTATGTCGGCGATGTCATCATCTTAAAACCTAATGATCAACGTTTCCCGTTTTATTTTTCTTCTTGTTTCACTTTTCCGAAAGACTTTGGGGGTTCTATCTTTTTTCGACCGGGATACAACAGCGATGAATACCATATCAACGGCGTTTTTGTTTGGGCGGATATTTGGGCCAGGAGATCATCTGGATCAACAGGCTCTGAGTGTTCTTCATTATTTCATTACTGATAATCTCTTGTATCATTACTTTTTCTCGGAAGGGGGGGCCTTGCTCTAGCAGCTACATTGAGAGAGGCCTTGCGCAAGATGGGCGGAATGACTTTGCTGCGCGGTCCTTGCATTGGGTCGCAAAGGACCTCCCAGGAACGAAGAACCAAAAAAAAGGATATCGATGTGGTTTGCGAGTTTTCATTGGATGTTTTATCTTATTGTATGAGGGAAGGTTTACAGTCAGTGGCATTTTCTACGAATAGTTCCGAGAAGGCGATGAAACGAGAACAAAGGTACAGAGAAGATAAAAAATTGGGAGAAAGTGAAAGAACGTCTTGGGAGGCTACGAGGATACATCTGATGGGTCTTTTTCTGGTTTGTACGATTACACTTCTCAACCATCGTTGGTGGCAGCTTATTGCTTTCTTCATTGGGTTTGCTTGATTTCCCAGAAACTCCGGACTGGTGGAAGTCTAGATAATGAAAAAAACACAATCTACTTAATGAAAAACTGAGTGCTCTTGTGCCTGTATTACTTCGCAAATTTTCAAGTAGCTTTCGTTGGCTTCGTGCATGAACTGGCACATCGAAATTGCAACGATCCGTTTCACCACATGGCAAACCATCCATCCCTCCAACATCAATAAATGTAAGCCATCTTACACGGTAGGTACACAGGTAGAACGGGTCAACCGAACCCAGGAGATAGGTAGCAGCTCTAGACCAAAAAGAGCAAAAAGTAAATAAAAGGAAAGCAAAACATCTTCATTCATCATCTCTAATTCGTCAATGGTCCCCGTCCGCGGACCAGTCCATCTCACTCTCCGCCCTACTTACCCTTTCCAGATACTTAAACCCGTAGACACGATAGACCCTGGTCATGAGTTAAAGTGGTTGCATATGGCCCCACTCCTCCATCCTTCCACCCAGGAATGGAGGAGTGGAGGGATGTTGTGTGTGTGTCCGTGTGTGTGTGTGAGTCATCTCCATCCCTCCGCACCTAAGACCAGCAATCTCGCATCGATGGAAGGATGAGCTGACTCCCTAAGTAAGTACTGCATGTACCTCTTAATTCTCAAGTGATGTCTCGAGTGTGGACCGTACCTAAGCCCATATGGATGGGTTGGGATTGGTGGGGTATCTTCCCCGGGAGATTGGGTTGCTGACGGGCTTGTTTCTTTTTTTTTTTCCATGATCGAAAATGACTAGGAACCTAGTCAAAGTTAGAGAGACGTACGTAACGAACGGTGCCTTCATACTCCCCGGTTCGTACTCGTTGGATCGCTACCCGCGGTTAAACATTGAGATGCAAATGCGACGCCGTGTGTCACCACACTAGGTAACCAGTAATAAGATGGTGTATACCTCCATGATTATTACTCGTTATTATCACTACCTATCTCGTCAGAAAATGCTACTATTTGACGGGATCTAACGCATGTCCGAATCCAGTAACACTTTAGGTATCTTCCCCACACCCCCCTTAAGTCCTCAAAATCAGCCGCATCCATGATGTAAGGCAACCGAAATCGTTGCTCATGCCTTTCGGTATGGGTCCTCCAGCTTCCAAGGCTGACGACACGTACTAATGGTGCCGCCTATTCTCCCCGCCTTGCTCGGGAGGATGCAGGTGTCAGATGTCAATCTCATCTATCCGTCCGCCTACTCGGCGTAAGGCATTGACTCAGACGTTGGTGCCGGGAAAGGCGCCAGTTTTACTAAGTACGACGACGCCGCGCTCGTGAGCGATGTAGCCCTTCATTAAGTTCTGTGACAGGGTAATATAGTTAGTGAGTCATGCTTCGTACGAAGTTGGAGTATGACCAATAAGAAAGCGATGCATCAGTGTCAGACAGTGTCCCCAAGGACTTTCTCGAAATATATATAAGACTAGGGTCCTAGGCATAGGACATCGAGTACCCCGGCTTCGGGTTTCGTATGAATCACCGTATGTTCCACATACGCGGCAACAGATTCTGGCAGTCCTGAGAGAAATTGTGAAAGAAATAGAGAGAGCTAGAACATACCTTATAGATCATGTTAGCCAAGAGACATTCTACCTCATCAGTATCTATGTCTTCTCCGCCACTGATCTTAATCGCCGCGGCGAACTCGGCCACGGGTATTCTCGTGCGACGAACCGGTGGTGCGCCTTCCTTCCCTTCCTCAAAACCACCAGCGATGAACACCTTTCGCAAGAGATTCCGTAGTGCAATGTCGCGGCCACGTTCCAAGGTAAGATAGATGCGTCGTTTTATGAATTCATCTTCGCCGTCTCGGAGGGCAACATCGAATGCGTGAAGGTCTGCCTTCTTGATTGCTACACCCAGGGGTAAGAACAGTTTCTGTAACCGAGGGAAGCGCTCAAGTAGTCGAGAACTCGGTAGTGTATGTGTTGTAAGGAGGTGGCACGGGATTAAGTAGGTTAATATTAGTCTGCGAAGCGTAAGTATGAAGATAATGTGTCAGCTAAACTTGGAAAAGCTTACTCTTGGTTGCGATTCGCATCCTTGTGGCACATTGCCCAGGCCGTAGTAAGGTGTTTCTCGGCCTAGCTTCGTCAGTTGGTGTCACCTAAGCCCTAGATAAAGTGTGTGCATACCTCCACATAGTTCTCTTCAAGGAATGCCAAGACTCCTTCGTAATACTTGAAGGTGACCTGCTGTGATTTGGGGAATCTGTCAAGCGTTGGCATATCTCCTCGGCCCGCCTGGATTGCTCTCAAGACATTCTTGGAGAGTGTTGCGGAGTTGAGCTTGAAGTAGCTCTTGAATAAGAGGTTGATGGCATAGTAAATACCCCATTTTCGTGACTCTTCTAGTGGTGCTCTAATAACAAGTTAGTTTTTACTTTAGTATCTCTGCCGGGTCAAAATAACCAAGTCACGTACCTGTCATTCAGGCAGGTCTGAAAGATCCTGTTGAGATGTCGCGTACAGTCCTCGAGCATCTTATGCTCTTCGTACTCGGGGTCGAAGTCATCTTGCATGACGGTATCGTCAGTGTCCTCGCTGCTGTTTTTTCTCTCCTCGTCTGCCCGGATAGCAAATAGCCGTAGGTACCTGCCAGCCACATAGAGGCAGGGGATAGTCCAGTTCTCGAAATCATGGTGTGTGTAACCCCGTATGACTAGTAATGTCAATTCCTTCCAGGCTTCATACACCTTCGTCCATGAGGACTTAGATTTTCACCTAGTCAGCAATGCTTTCGCCAGGATCAGTTGTGAATAAGTAGAATGAATACCTTCTTATCATTTCGTAGACCCTCTACAGCCAAGATCTCGCCTACTGCCTTCCAGTAGCTAAGGTAAAGCTCAACCCATCCAATGCTTTCCTCTTGGGACATCCGAGGACGGGTAGGGTCGGAATAGAATAAGAAATTCAGGTCGGAAGTAACATCTCTAGTGCTTCCGCGACCCCAAATTACCGATAGTCTATCCGGATGGTTCTGAATATCTGGGCGTAGGGTCTCGGCAAGTCGGTCACCTTTCATCTCGGTAAACGCCGCTCTGAATTCATGGATGAGGGAATCCATGTTGGGCGAGTGAGACGATTAGGCGACCAAATAGCAATCGGAAATTCCTAGAGTCGTAATAAAGAAAAGTCGATGAGTCTATAAAAGAGTAGAATAACTGTCGTATTTTCTCGATGATCGCCTATCATATTCTTTGTAGACGTCAAGACATAATACGTAATGTGGTACTTCAGGTTGATGGTTGAAGGTGCAAAGTCTAGAATCGCATTCTTAGCTGAGTAGGTTTAATGCACTATGATTGGTTCAGTTCTGTCATAGCGGACACTTGCGCAGAACCACTTTTCACTTCTCCCAATTGGGAAAGACTGGACTCTGCGTCACAACTCGAAAAAGCTCAGCCACATAATCAGAGCTGAGGGGCAGAAAGATCACCCCGCACCGCCACTTCGGAAGTGCAAGAAGTGGACCAAGCTTCACAAAGCAAAAGCCACACACAAAAATCACTAGGGCGGGAAACCCTTAGCACCAGAAAATTTACGAAAAGTTGGGTGGTAAGCGAATTCAACTCAACACCTGCAAACCCGGACTTTTTCCTACTACTGAACCGAACGGCATCACGACCAACGACCACATACACATCAAGTCATAGTAAGTTAATATACTTCACCTTTAAATATTCTCTTGATTTGGTTGATTGATCAATTTACTAACAATAACTTTGCAAAGATGGGTAAGCTACAAGTTTTTATTTGTTCTCTTCGCATGCGCTCGATGGATTTCATGGGTACGACTACAAACCACGCGACCGATCGAGTGTAGATACGATACCGACCGAATTGAGAAGGCAACACTATCGACAATATCGCATGTCAATTCTACGAGACACCAGATGCCACTGTTGCTTATTTCTCTACGACTAGAACAGAAATTAGCTGAGCGACCAAGGAGAAGTCCGAGAGTCTATGCGAACTCAATTCACAAATCAAATCAATCACTCTAAATTCGTCACCACAAACCGTTACTCGACCGCGCAAAAATATATTTAGATCCAACTACCTAATATTTACTGCAACCAAAAAAGAAATAACATTTTACTAACAATGTCCAAATCAGGTCGTCTTCAGGAATACCAGGTCATTGGCCGCCACTTGCCCTCTGAGGCCAACCCTACCCCCAAGCTCTACCGCATGCGAATCTTCGCTCCCAATGAGGTTGTTGCCAAGTCCCGCTTCTGGTACTTCTTGACCAAGCTCAAGAAGGTCAAGAAGGCCAACGGTGAGATTGTCAGCTTGAACAAGGTACGAGTCTCTACATCGAAACAGGATGACGGCCACGAATCGATACTGACAAACCGCTAGATCGCCGAGAAGAACCCCCTCCGCGTCAAGAACTTCGGCATCTGGATCCGATACGACTCGCGATCCGGTACTCACAACATGTACAAGGAGTACCGAGAGATGTCCCGAACGGACGCCGTCGAGGCTCTCTACCAGGACATGGCTGCCCGCCACCGCGCCCGATTCCGGTCGGTCCACGTACGTTTTTTCCTGCCCGTCTATGCACAACCTCAACTAATAATTGCAGATCCTCCGCGTCGTCGAGGTCGAGAAGTCCGAGGACGTCAAGCGACCCTACATCCGACAGCTCATCTCCAAGAACCTCACCTTCCCTCTCCCTCACCGTCTCCCCAAGATCAGCAACAAGAAGGTGTTCAGCGCCACCCGACCTTCCACCTTTGCGTAAATCTAACGGATTTGTGGTGGTTTCTCTTCTGGTGTTAATCAAATCCTATCAATCAATCAGTCAGGGGGAAGGAGGAAGGGAAATTTGGGAATCTCAATCGGGTTTGCCGGTGTTCATTACGGAATTGCGGAAAAAAACAACATCTTTTTTTTAAACAAAAAAAAACCCAAACCCCATGACTCTCGCATGATGTGTATGCTGTGCTTCCTCGACATAAGCAGAAGAAGAAGATAGGGACCTCACCAAATGCATACCACAGATGAACAATGAACAAATGACTTTCGTACTCTTCTTCTTTTTGCTTGCTTGATTTTGATATGCTACATAAGTGGTGTTTTATATATATATATATATATATATATATACGAGTAGTATACAGTTCAAGGGTCGTAATACCTTGAAGAGTAAGCAGAGCCGTGCATATCCGATGCGAGCTAATTTACAATACATGGCATTCGTGACGTGCAATGGTATACAGGTATGTATATCCGCCACAAATTAACTTACATTTCCATCTCGCTGGACAACAACTTGGACCGCGGGTCGGGCTCCGCCTGCGTCTCGTTGACAAAGTCATCCCAAGCCGTCCAGTCCATCGCGCTGTTGTTTCCGTCGTGCAGGCCCATGAACGGAATCGCGTCCAGGCTTAGATCTCGCCATCCCCACATCGACTCCGTCAGTCCGTACGGCGACATGCTGAGTTTGTCCAGGTCAGCCGGGATGTCGGGTTCTGGCGTCTGCTGGTGGTGGATGATTTCGGTGCCGAAGGTGCTTTCGGGTTCAAGTTCGGGTTGCATGGTGGGGTTGGGGCTGATGGTGGACTCGATGTGGCCTATGTTTGTTCGCATGTCGATGGTGCCGAAGTCGACGCCTTCTTTCGTGAGGATGTGTTGTGTTACGCGGGTTGTTGGGGGTCGGTTTGTGGTGTTGGTTATGGTGTTGGTAGGGGGTGGGATGTCAAGGATTGGGGTAGAGATTATGGGGATGGTGGGAGTAGAATTGGTTATAGTAGTAGGATTCAAGCTTGAGGTTGAAGTAGTAGGAAGAGGAGGAGCAGTAGCAGCAGCAGTAGTAGTAACGGCCCGGGCTGCCTTGGCTTTCTTGTATAGCTTACGAATAGGTCGCCACAACGTCCCGCTCTTGGTATCCGCGATGACCTCGCTCCATCGCGGAAATATGTCGTCGATGGTACGCCACGCGCGATCCACGAGCTCGCCTCTTGTCTGCGTGCAGAGCTCCGCCATCGCCACGGCCAAGGGGTGCCATTGCACGTATGTATCAGCCCACCAGCGGAACCGCTCGCCGTACGGCCCGGTGCTGAGGTGCTCGTTCAACTCGACGATGGAGAGGGCTGTGCGCAGGGTGGCGTCGGGTGGGAATATGCCGTTCCCATTACCTCCCGCTGCTGCTGCGCTAGTCCCTGAACCTGGACCTGGTCGTGCTTCTTGCAGACAGGCAGAGCGCACCGCGTTGCGCTGACGTGGATGTACTGGGTACTGCATGGAAAGCCACATCTTAAGGGTGATAAGATGCGCCATCATGGAGGCGAAGTACGAAGGCGCGTGGTTCGGGTCCGCGCCAGCTACAAACTGCGACTCGAGGGACTGTGCATATCGAACTATCTGGTCGACCGTCTGCGATGGGTCTCCTCCGTCATTGCTGTCGTCTGTGCCAAGAGTGCCCTGCGCGTGCTCGACGTACAGGAAGATATTCGAGGCTTGCGCTGTGCACAAGCTGAATGTGACATCTGTCGGACCCTCCTTCTCGACTAATGGACCCGGGCTATCCGGCCCGAAATCCTCGTCGTTGATATTGAGCGGTAGCCGAGTGTCGTAGCTATCTCGCGCCACAATGGTGGTAGTTCCTCGATCCTCCGAGGCTCGGATGTCGAGCACGAGGAGCTGCCACCAGAGGCGGCGCCGCAATTCTGTCTCGTATGGGGAGAGATGTGCATTGCTACCCTCGCGGTGTAGGTTGAGGCCGTGAGCTAGACGCACGGGTAAGGATATCAGGGCCCACGATGCACGCGATCCATTGCTGGTGCGCACGCAGGCTACGTAGAGTGTAAGGGCTTGGAGAATCTCGATAGTGGTATTGTTAAGGTAGTCGGCACGGAAAAGCATGTGCTCGACAGCTGCCGCGTAGGTGCGGAGTAAATCCTCGCGGCGTCGGCCTAAATGCGTGAGACAATCAGAGGCTGACAGGCTGGCTACGGCTGCATGATATACTGAAAAGAATAGAGCTTCTCTCCCGGGAGGGAGCTGAGACCGTGTGGAATCAGGACCGCTTGCGAGAGCTTCCAGGGCTGCTTGCACGGTTGGCCTATGTAGAATCTTCAGGATCATGTCCACATTGGTGAAGAATGTCGACGATAGAAACCGAATCTGGTCTGAGGTCGGGTGTTCGAAGTGTTCATAGCCAGCACCACGAGGTGTTCCTCCTAGGAGCATCCCAGGTGACGCGGCAGATACGGTACTGGGACTTGTGACATTTGCCGCAGATTCTGGCGAAGCCTCCTGCGATGGCTCGTCTGAATCTGAATCTGTCGATTGTTCTAAGGCTTGCCTCAAGCCCTCGACTTCAACAGATAGGCTTGTCCAGAACTCTCCACCGAGATAACGTGAGGCTTTGCTTTCCGGTAACGCCCCTCCCGGTACATCTTGTCTCTCACCACCGGGGGCTGGAGCTTGCTTCAATGCACCGTCCAAAGCGGGATGGATCACAGGACCTGGAGCACCTGGGGCCGTAGACGGACCAAGCGCCGACGAGGAATCATCTTCTCCGATCAGACCTGAGAGGCCAACGTTACCCACGATAGTCTCCAGTCGACTCAGACGCTGCAGGAGTTCGGAGTTTTTATTCCGCCGTGGCTTGCGGATGCGTTTGCGGGTGGGGAAGATGCACTCGGCACCGGAACGCACGCAATGAGGACACGGGTATTCGCGGCTGCACTTCAACTTCCGGGCCCGGCAATTGGTGCAGCTAAGCGGTTTGGCCTGCTGCTGCTGCTGTTGGTGCTGTGATTGTTGTGGCTGCTCCTTAGCCGAGGCATAGGCGTTGGTTGTTGGCTGCTGATCCATTCCCGCCCGTCTCTCGCCCTCCAAGAAGACTATTTACAAACGGAATCATCAAATCATGGGTATGTAAAAAATTCGTATAAGTCATTAGATAGTACCTAGACAGCTAGATAGAAGATGCATGAGTAAGTAAAAGCTTGGCCTAGGTAATTAAAAGGCATCCTATCTGACCCCATCGAAAAAAAATCAGTGGAGATTCTTAGAACATAAGTGGTAGGGCTGGCAGCTAATAATGCCTAGCGAAGCTGAAGCGGCGCGTAACAGAGATCAAAGATGAGACATCAAGTCCAACGCTGACGATCTGCAAACTCCTTGCTGTTCTTGGAAATTTTGTAACCCGATTCGGCTACGGCTACTTCTTTCATACGACGAGTTTTCGCTTCTTCGATTCCTTGCAGGCTTCTTATATTACATCTACTAATTATTTCACTCTATTTTCTATTCTTAACCTTTAACACAATAATTATTGTACTCAGACCTGTGCCGACGTTCCGACTTCTTCTGGCTTGCGCCTCAGTGTACCGTCGTCAATCCCGCCGTTGTCATACGCTGGTCCTTGATTGAGATGAGGGTTTCGAGTATTATACTAGGAACATTATGACGACGCCCGCCAAAAAGGGGCTATTAGCTTATAATTGTTGGTTAATGCAATTAAGTTGCCATTATTCTTATAATGGGAGTATTGCCATGGCTATTCCTATTTTGTGATAGACCTTCGTCCAAACCAACAGGTCGAGATGCTGAAGGATTTCATTACTATTTGACATCAAATAGTATGTTTATTTCTCCAATTAAATTGAATTTCAAGCGTTCATGACCTTCCTCAAAGGCTCAATCAGCTTTATTTTTCCTTCATCTTTTTTCTAGCTTCGAAATCCTTTATTTCAAGGCTCAAGTGTCGCCCCTGTTATAGGTGTTAGTCGGGGTTGCAGTAGTTATGACGAATACTCAAAGCACAACGATGTATATCGGAGGCATACCCAACTGCAAGGATTGGCAAAGTCTGGTGCGGAGCTTGAGGAACTCATACGACAAGAAACTTCAAAGGTGCCACCTCGGAATGTAATACTCGGCGGATTAAGTCAAGGGTTTGCCATGTCTCTTTCTATGTTGCTTGCTCTTGGCTATCCTCTAGGTGGGTTTATTGGGATGTGCGGATACTTGCCGTTCCAGGCCGATCTTGATGAAGCCATTATAGATGAAGAAACAGAGAAGGACGAGTATGACCCTTTCGCCAATTCAGATACTGACGACGAGTCCAAGTCAAAGGCTAAGGACCCAGCTTTCAAAACTCTTATCTTCGAGCGGGATCTCCTCTCCCTCCCACCCGTATCAAGCCCGACAAGAAGCAATACAGCACAAGCTACCCCGATATTCCTCGGCCATGGCGATGTAGATGAGAAAGTACCCTATAAACTTGGTGAAGCCGCCGCTCGAACTCTACGAGCTGCTGGATATGAGGTTGCGTGGAATCTGTACCAAAATCAGGGACACTGGTATAAAATACCAGAGGAAATAGACGATATTGTCGACTTCATTCAAACGAGGGCAGGTTGGGCCGTATCGCAAGAATAGTATACCCACCTACCTGATGGATTTCTTAATCATCTAGTGTAAGTGAGCCCAAGTCTATTATGGGGGAGAGATTAAAGAGCCAGAACTAAAAGTGGCATAAAAAGTTCCATGTCCATGGCGACGCGAAGATTCCGCTCGCCCTGAACGTGGAAGTGGTATCGGTGGGATTCGAACCCACGAGGATTACTCCACTGCAACATTCACGATAAACCTACCTAAGGCAGGTTCAGATGCAGCGCCTTTACCACTTGGCTACGACACCCTACTCAACTTATTTAACAAAAGCGTGCATAAGCATACCTATGCTGCCGTTCGGCTTGGTGCCGTGCAGTCCTACCTACGTCTTCGTCGAGCAAATATCGATGTCGTTTACAAAGATGCCCCGCCATAAGTGAATCTCCTCTTTAATCAACAACTTGAAAAGGGGTATCATCACACTTCTTTGTCCAGACTCAGTGCCTATCAGTGCGACCCTATGTGGGCTTAACACCTCCATAACGGAGCCTTCAAGGGATCCTCAAGTCGTTATAGGAAATCAAATTTCGGTTACTTTATAAGGGAAATATCAATATTGCCCCAGTTCGTCTACTTCTTGGGGACCTGGCCTGCAGTCGTAAAATACCAGGGGACCCGAAGAGTTCGACCTGCAGTTACAGTCTTTCCTCCAGATGTAACAGACCATTTATAACCAAACTCTTCGTCCGCTATTGATGTGTCTTCATCACCAGCATTTTCCTTCTGGTCCTTCCTCCACGGCCATGCTGACCTAGGCTTCGCCCACTGGACGAGATCGTTATACCGCTCCACGAAGAGATTGTGTACCATGGGCAGACACGCGCAGATGATCCCCACGACCGGTTCGAGGCCCGCGTACCCAACGGAGTCTTGGGTTATGATTCCGACTTCCGTATCCTTGAAGTTTGTATGGATTATGGACCTCATTCGAAGAATCGCAACGAGCGTAACCCTAAATAAATGTTTTATTAGCCATGCGATCTCCTCAGCATCTATAGGATACCTCCCTAAACGATAGGGGAGGTGATAGGAGAGGGTACATACAGAACACCAAGATGGAACAGCACGGTGATCTTGATCTTGGTCCGTCGGCTGGCCTGAAGCTTCCAAATGGCTGGCAGCGGAAGCGCAAGAGCTGCCATGTCCCCGAAGATGCACAATGCCGACGAATCCCTGAAGACGGAACCTCGGTCGCAAGAGTCGCTGTCTGGACCCCCTAGGTCTGGGTGGCATACTACGAAGAGGTCGATGATGCTGACTAGAGCCCATACAATGAAGAATCCGATGACGAATTTAATCGCTATGCGCAACTTACGGCCTTGCGTAAATACTCGCAAGTAGAAGCATAGGATGCCGAGCTTGTACGTGAGAGTCGTGATGACGAATACGAGGTTGCTGACCGTGAGAAGCTATAGGTCGAATCGTTAGCGGATAAAAGGTGCATTTGTGGATTAACTTGAGAATGCGATAGACATACCTGTATCAACAGCTCCTTGTTGTCGCCTACCTCGGCCATAGAGTAACCAATTCCTATAGTACATACTAGAGTAGGGGCAAGAGTATTAGCGAATGCCTTCTATGAAACGGCTGTGCTATGGATTACTTACAGAGAGCTTCCATCCCCAAGAGAACCAAGGCGGAGGCCGTTGACGTTATGATGAAGCTATCATCCCAACCAAGCCCAGCCTTGGTGAGAATACGGCTGTAGATGCGCAACCCAACCAGCACAAGGGCGATGAGATAGGCTATAGAAGTCCTAGCTATAAAGCTAGCCATGTGTGGCACGATCGGGAAAGCGCCTACCTGAGACATGATCATCCGTTTACCTCTAGTTAGAAGCCAACTACAGAATACGATGATAGGAGTAGAGGTACCAAAAAAGTTACCTAAAAGAGAAGACATCTCAACAGCAATCAATGGCTGGGAATAAATGCAAAAATAGCCGTGGAACAGTGACATACTGTGCATCTTCTGGCCCGGCCGAAAATTTAGTGAATATCTGGGCACCTAGGAAACATACCTATCATGGGATGAAAAATCGAGCAAACAAGCTAAAGAAGAGAGAATCAGGTGAGAAATTGAATACAGCAAACATACAGTGACTAGACAAGAAAACTAATTTGATAACCATCGTAGAGATCAAACGCCCAGACTACCTCCCACGAGACTAAACGAGCACAACAGGTCTTGGCAGCTCCCCCTTTTTCATCGAAGCTTCAACGAATTCTCCTTCCATAATACCATGGACGTATGAACCCCCAACGAAGGTGTACTTGGGCTCAGAGGTATCTCCCGGCTTCGTGTCCAGGCGCCGCAATATCAGAGGCAGCCTACCGCCGTCAAGCACCCATATCTCGTCGCCCTCTTGCGCACCTTCAGGTGCCAACCCGATATAGCCTTTCTTCGATATGAACAACTTCCGGCCGTAGGATACTTGGCAGGCATGGCTGCCAAACAGCCTGAGGGCGGGTTTGTCGGGTATTCTTGCTTGTTTGCGTATATGCGCGTACTTGGTCTCCAACAGGACTTTCCACCACCAGATATCGTGAATACGTCTGGTATTCACGTCGGCTTTTTCGCCTGTGATGGAGGTGTTCAGACATATGGTTCGCCAGAAGGCGTCCATGATAGTCGACCCGGATATGTAAGGCCGTTCCGGCTCCTCGTCGGCCTTGACCATCTTACGCCAGTCTAGAAAATATTCTACATGCATCGTCACCTTGGTGACAAACGTGTCGCCAGTCTGGGAAATTTGGTCGCAAAAGTATCCCTGTAGGCGTAAACTTGTCGGAGATGGGCGCTCTGGACGAGCTTGAGTGTTGTGGCGACAGGCGTTGAATAGTTTTGTGTATGACTGCCGAACCCTTAAAGCATCCAAGCGCAAAAAATCATCTGGTCGGTGGTCATTCCAATCAGGTACCCAAGAAGGTAAGTGATGGCTCACCGGGTCACCGGCTTTGGATTTTTCGTGTATACTCCGCTTGGGTAGCACGTGAGTCAGAACATCTAGGTTGCCCGAGCTCTTGATACATTCAAGGGCTGTCAACAAGTAAATGTCAGCGACACTTTTCCTGTAGTCGATGATCTCCTTGGGAATGTCATCTACCAGCCCCAAGATTCCAAAGACTTTGTCTCGAGGGTTTGTACCCTGACGATGGCGGGACCCGGATGCAATTTCCAGAAATCCCAACCGGCCCCTTCGATTCCGAAGACTGATCGTATCTGATACTTTTTTCGTAGATGAAGTTAGGTTTAAGCCTAGGCCTATTATGTGCTCTCCTGTGATGTTCTTCAGATCGCAGCATTCATCGTAGACAAAGTGGCGATAGAAGCTTTCCACGACGTTCTCTATCTCCCCGCGTTGGAAAATGAAGGATCCGCAGACGTAAACAAGCGATTTGGCGAGACTGGCTTCTTGTAACGTCCAAATGCGTGTGTACCAGTCGTTTCTTAGCCAAGGAATCAGGCCAAAGATACCACCAATCTTGGTTTTAACATCGTCATTGCTGGTGAAATGTTTTATCGGATCCCAATGAATATCAGGATCGGTGCCGAAGTGCTGGACGACCCGCATAGTGGTCAGCGGACCCTCGTCTTGGCCAAGCCATGCTATAACGCGTTCTGCTCTCTCGTATACCGTGCCCATCATTCTCACTTGATGATTGCGCTCGAGAGCATCGCGTTGGTTGATACACACGGCATCAACCCAAAGACGACGGATTTCATGCTGGCTTCTTAGACGTCTTAAAGCACCCTCCAAGTTTCTGGTGACCTTTGTATCTCGGTCTTGAACTTGAATTGGCAATGTATCATTCATATCCCCCCAGACATATGAAAGAGCCTCAAATCTATTGTCCGTCGATTCGATCGATAAGTCGCATCGGATAGGGTCGTCGAACGCTCCGGGTAGCAGCAATAAGATCCGAATTTGCTGCTTATCTTTGTTCAAAGATGTGTAGGTTATACTGGGATCCATGTCTCCATTCTTTGATGTTAAATTGAGGTTGTGTGTTCAAACAGAAGGAAATATGTAGTATTATACTCAGTGTCTGTAAATTAGGGCTGTGGCCAACACTGCCTTAACGGCAGGTAGGCAGTTGCGCTGACTTAGATTAATGAATTAGCCGCAGTCTCGAAGGTACGACCGCACTGCCGACAAGGCATAGTAGGTGTCTATATATCAAGGTACTCGGCTTCTAACATCAGTGTATCAGTAGGGAAATTAGAATGACCGATCTATACAGTTAGTGCAACAAGAAAGCGGCGCAAGACGCAAATATGACCGAGCTGCATCTAGCTGTTTGTCACGGAAGCCTCGAAATTACTTCCTATCTCCTTGACAAGGACGCGAATGTCGAAATCTTTGAATCGGAATGGAATACACCCCTGTATGCAGCAAGTATAAGAGGTCACATCAAGATCATGGAACTGTTGATAGCCAAGGGCGCTAAGGTCGATGCTTTTTTGCCGCAATCCCGATGGACAGCCCTTTTCGGCGCTATTGTTGAGGGACAAGTCGAAGCGATACGAACGCTACTTGACCATGGGGCCAACATCAAGCATGAAGACAACAACGGGGTCACCGCTTTAATCCTAGCTGCACGAGTTAAGAATCCGGCAGTAGCACGATATTTGATTCAACGGGGTGCGGATCCAAATCACCGTTCAACGCAAAGACAACCCCCTTTATTTTATGCAAGCCTATTGGGAAACATAGGAATGGTCCGGGTTCTACTCGATTGCGGCGTTCAAGTTAACGCCAAAAACTTAACTGGAGGATCCGCTCTTACGTCGGCTATTTCTAAAGGCAACTTAGAAATCGTAGACTTGCTCTACCAAAGGGGTGCGGACCTCAACTCACACGGCCAAGGAATTTCCCCCCTTCATTTTGCAGTTGAGACAAGACAGCAACATATCGTAGAGTGGCTTTTGCAGAAAGATGTCAATATACGCTGGAGAAACTCGAATGGGGAGACGCCTCTGTATCTCGCAGCAGCTGAGGGGCTATCTTCAGTTGTCCGCATGCTACTCGAGCGATTCAAGAAAGATGCTTGTGGAGGGTGCCCTGAAGTAAACATAGAGACGAACGAAGAACGTACGCCACTTCATTCTGCTGTGGAACACGGGCATTTTGATATTGTAAAGATGTTGGTAGAAGCAGGAGCAGACGTCGACGCTGGATATCATAAGTCCGACACAGCGTTGCAGCTCGCCGAAAAGATCGGGAACAGGAATATCCAAAATTTCTTGTCAGAGCATGGGGCGCGACGATTTCATTCTCGCTTGATGACCTTTGTGTTTAAGAATGGGAATACTCAGCTATATGTCATTACGTTAGAGGGAGAAAATGCAATTGATGAGGATGATGCCAAGCTTATAGATGGCCTGGAACTTCCAGCTGAAGTCGAAGATGTCGAGTTAGGAGAATGTGTGTTCATGGAAAAGGGGCAATGATGCCGAATCGGCGAAAAGTTGAGATGTCGATATCCCGAGGATACGCGATACGACGCGCGCCGTCCGGGGTGCAAATCCCTTACACACAACGCCATCCCCTTTTCGGAGGACGAGGATTCTTAGACCGGTGAGGTGAGTCATATAGATACAGACTTGCGCGATAGAATTTCCGGGGGTTGAAAATGGACGGTGTGTACTATCTATTTAAGCCATTGAGTATCCGAATTGAATAGCGTTGGATAGGTAGTTCATTTTTTATATCTTTTGTCCACAATTAACAATGTTCGCCGTATCAAAAACCAAAGTTAAGACTCGGTTACCCACCCGGCCGTTTCCGGCTAATGCGGAGAGGAAACCCATCCGCACGGAACGATTGATCATTAGTCCCTTCTCTGAAGATGATCTCGACGGCTTACATTCACTACGGACTCAGCCTGAGGTCATGGACGTCACTGCACAGGCAAGAATCGATGCCGACAAGGAAGAAACCCGCGTCTTCCGGGACCGTTTCCTGCCACCTCACGACATAGAGACTTACAACACCGTGATCCGCCTTGCATCGACGGGCGAATTTATCGGGTTAGGGGGATTGGTCCGGGAACAGTCCGTCTGGCCCGAGGTCGGATATATATTCAAGCGGGAGTATTGGGGTCAAGGCTACGCCACCGAATTCCTGACAGCTTGGGTCAACCAATGGTGGACGCTACCCCGATCCGATGCTGAGGTTGAAGTTGATGAATCCACAGTAGATGGATCTGGCCAGTCGCCCGAGCTGTTGGTCGCTTTTATCAACGAGACAAATCTTGGCAGCCGAGGGGTTCTTGAAAAGGTCGGGTTCCGTGAATTCAACCGCTGGACGCTGCCGGATCATCGAGAAGGACGTTCGGGAGATGTACCTTGGGTTGGACTCAGGATTTCCTCTGGCAATCAAAGGAGCTAGCTAGAATTTACGAGGTAATTAGATGTTAATGGAATTGGTTATGAGCCATAGACCGATAATCGGTGTAAACAGGTAGCTGATGTTATGCATGGCTTTTTTCTTCTTCAATGGCTGGTGTCACCGAACCGAGTCGGCTAAGGGGGCAGTGTTGGTGACGCCAACAGGCACGGCACGGCATGGCAGGGCAGAAGGACAAAGGTGAAGGAAAAATCAGGGAGTAGTATCCTGATGAAACATAGATGTCGTTTTATCTTGTGAATGCCTAGGAACAATACCTATTCATGTGATAATACATGGATATATTAAGAGATCAATGGGACAATGTCGGCCCCGATTCCTAGGCTGAACGGAGGCACTGCTGTGATTGTAATACCCTAATTATCTGGATACCGAAAAATATTCATTGGGTGTTTAGCGAGTAACACAGACGGGGACGGACGTTGCAACTATTGGTTTGATGCAAGATATAATAAATCGTGGAAGCAGAAGAAGAAAAAAGAAAAGATAAGAAAATGATTGCAATGTCATCTGCATCTGGATTTGTTATTAGAATATGGATATATCCACTATATGCTACGTCAGCATGCCTTAAGTGTTTGGTCCCAGATGTTCGTTCAAATGCAGCAGCGACCTTGGACCTTGGGATGGAATGCAATAAGCGGGGATAGAAAAAGCGAAAGGCACGTGTCGGGCGACAATTTGATGCGGGCTTTTCTTTTCTTTTCTTTTTTTTCCCTCGTTCCTTAAGCCTTGAGTGCAGGTGCCTTAGGTAAAAAAGCATAACCAGGGTTAGTTGCTAGGATCAGGATTTCTATCTTTAAACTGCCCAACCACCAACTATGACGATGTTAACCCCTCCAATCCAATCCTCTCAACACCATGCAATGCGGAATAATTATTCCAGATCCCATCCATCAACAGGTACGGTTACGACAACGGCTAAGGCTGTGTCAGTCGGAAATTACTCATTGCTATACCTATACTCATAAGCTTGTCTATTACTTCAATAAATCAATTTAACGAACAACTTGTCTTCTTCTTGTTCCATCCAACATCCACGCTGCCAATAGCTAAAATTCATATGTCGTTTTGTTTTCGTGGTGCAGCATACGCTGTGATTATACCTATACATATACCTATACCTATACCTATACCCTATTCGCAAACCCTGTGGCTGCTGTCATCATTTGCCCCCTAAATATTGTTGGATCACTGATCTGTTTGTTTATTCCATCTATCTACATATCTACATCTATCTTATTTAGTAATGCTACCTACGCTTCTATCCTCAAGATACACTTATTTGTTTGGCGTGTTAGCATACGAACAACACTAAATGCTTATGATTTATTTGATGGTGTTTCTTTATTCGTCATCTTCCCTCTTGGACGTTTAAATTGGCAAAGATGGCGAGCGTCAAAGTGAACCCCAGCGAACCTATCCCAACCGCTGCCCCGCCGCCTAACGATATTCCTCATCCGCAGTCGCGAACCCGATCACATTCACAGTCACAGTCACAGTCACAATCGCAATCGACTTCGCAATCCAGTCCACAAGCCCAGCCTAGAACATCGGAACCTAATGCGAAAGAGTATTATGGCTACCTCTTCAATAAAGACAAGTCGGCAACTCACGTTCTCGATGCGTTACTTCGCGCAATCGGTCACTATATCGTAAGTCTTCACCTACGCATGTCCTTGTGTGGGAGTAGAGCGGAGTCATGACATACTAACCCGAGACCTACCAGTCTACTAATATCGGCGACAAAAACGTGCGCGAGTTGAATCCGAAGAAACTGGCAGCCTTTTATCGCGCCGTCGGCGGCGACTATGACCAACTGTTCATAACCTGTCCCTACAAATCCATAGCTTACATCTGGCAAGCATTAGGTGTCCAACATTCACTGCAGCCAACCGAAAATCCTTTCGACCCTCCGTCCATTCCGGCCCTGACACTACAGGGATTCGTACGATGGGAAACGATCCAACTCCTCCTCGAACCGCAGGAACATGTACCATTTATGCAATTTGCCGTGCGAAACTGGAACTTGGTGCATCCCGACACCGGTAGGCCTTTTCCAGTTGATCTCCCGAGAGAAGCCTTCCCGACAGAATGCGATCCCGAGATAGATGCTTGGCATAGGGAATGCGCCCAGAAGCTGCGAGACGAAGCTACTCCTAAGGATGAACATCCACCCAAACGGCCATCGTCCGATCCTCGAATTCATAATACCTTTACGCATGTGCGCAACCCACAAACTACTAGCGCATCACCTCGTCGAAGGCCCGAAATGGACTACTTCCAGCGAGAGCGGCCAGTCGCATACACGCATGTATCTAGCACCCATTATGCTGGCCCCTATTTTTCCGTAAATTTTACCCCGGGTCAGCAACGACGGGTCAGCACCAGCAACAGCAGCAGCGGCAGCAGTCCGCCGAGTAGTCCACCTCGGCGAAGAAGCCATTCCGATGCACGTCGCTCCGAGGTAGACGATCCCCGAGGTTCCGGTGCCCGTCTTGACCCTCACCGGCCACCTCCACCACGTCGACACAGTCATTCAAGACCCTATTCCCCCTCAGTTTCGGATTCGGATTCGGATATAATACCTCCTCGACCCAACCCCCAATCTAGAGTACATGGTCCCGTTCCACCCCCAACATCCATAAGACGTATGCCAGCTGCGAGTCCAGTTCCGCCAGTAGTTCCGGTTCGTCCTCGTCGTAGTGAGGTGCGACCCGATGATGTCCGCAGAAGGAGTCTACCAGCAGAGATCAAGCACAAATTCACCTCTTTTCTCTCGGGGTCATCTGATCGTCATCGGAGCAGTTCTCGTGAAACTCGCCATACGCCCAACGTACCCCGAAACGTGCATTTCCGTAGACAAGCTGCTTCGCGTCCAAGTCGCAGTGTTTCTGGCCGTAGTGTTTCGGGGGGGGATTCATATCCCAGCGATGAGTCAGACCCAGAAATAGTATCCAGATACGCCTCACGACGCGATCGTGAGCGAGAAATCATACGAGAGCGACTCATCGAGAAGGAACGGAGAGAACGCGAACAGGAAGAGTTAGAGAGACGAAGCCGCCAAGAAAGAGCATATTTGCGACCAGGGGCACCCAGGAGGGCCAGTAGTCATACGGACATCGACCGAAGAACTAGAGACTACACCTGGGACCGCAGAGACAGAGATCGATCTACAGATATCGATCGCGAAGGGAGAAGAGTGGTGAAATCCGACGACCGAGAGTCACGAGAGCGCAGGCGATATAAAGACCGGGGCCCCAGCCCCGCGATGACTGGCGTTAGTGGCAGACGATACCCTGGCGAAGCGTGGAAATGATGGATGATATCCCGGAGGTTTATGATGCTACGTAATTTTTGGAGTTTGGGATATCACTCCAAATAAGCCGAACTTGCGTGTTTGGTCTATTTGTGATTTATGTGTATAGAGTGGATATAATTTTGGATTATTTACGACTATATGCTATGTACGACTAGAATGTTCGGGAAAAGGACATGGATGGATGGATGTCCCAACTCTTGGTCTCACTATACAAGTACCAGGCTTATGTGAGACCTATTTGATGGGTTCCTAATATATTAAAGACGTTATTTCGCAGTTGGTTCAAGATGTAATAGGGCGGTCGTGGAACTGGTTAAACTCAAAGCCGCATATCTTGTCTCCTATGTTTTTATTCCTCTATCCTAAACGCTCAACCAACCCAAACAAGAGATATTGATCAACGCTAACTTCACGGGAAGCAGTTCAGTAATTCATGCTTACTAGCCTAGCATTCCTATTCTGAGCGTTTCGTATTTAAAGGTCGCTCGAGTATGAGCTTCACTAAACAAAATACCCATCGGTTTACACATGGTTGGGGAAGATTATAGCCAGGAAGAAACACGCCTTATATCATTTGGTTATCAGTGAGGGTGCAGAAACCTCCATTGCTTGATGCTTTCCTTCGTGTGTCGTACCCATCTTGGAGGGACGAAACAGCTAGTTACACACAAAAAGAATCCGTTTTAGGTAGGAGACATGATCCCTGGTGAGGAGAAACGAGGATGCCAAATGTTCCCTTATAAGCTCACTAACCTAGATGACCCTTTTCGAATCAAACGGAGGTGCAAAGCCCTCACGGCAACAGGCAGGATTCCAACTATCATGAGCCTGTTCTTGGGGCAGAAAGGCACAACAGCAAACAGCCAGGCGAAAACAGCCAAATCATCGTAGACCCTTCCAACCCAGCAAGACCCTCGACGCAATCATGCATTAAACTCATTCCTCGTCATCGGCCAAATAGCCCTTATCATCCGCATCGACAACGACCTCGACTTTGACTTTGGTTTCCTTCTCGTCCTCAACCTCGTCCTCATCGATGAGCATATCCTCACCACTATAGTATTCACCCTCCTCCATCTCCATCTCCTCATCTTCATCTTCCTCCATCTTCTCCTCCTCCTTATCGTCATCATCACAATCAACCCACTCCTCCTCCTTACAACTCTCCACCAGAACCGGCTGCTCGGGGCATCGGGGCTCGGGCAGCTCCCAGTACTTGCGCCCGAACCAGGTCTGCTTGCGGTAGTAGGCCTTGCACGTCTGGAACTCGCGCACCTGGGCACGGTCGTCCCAGTCCCAGGCGGGCTCGTCCCAGAGCTCGCAGTCGGGTCGCGACGGCGGCGTCCATCGGCGACGCGTCGCGCCGTGCGGCTGCTGCCCAGCCGCGCGCCAGCGCGGAAGCGGAAACGGAAACGGAAACGCGTCCGGGTCCGCGGCCATCCCCGTCCGCAGCGAGCTGCCCCCGATCCGTCGGCCCAGCACCGGGTACGTGGGGTCCCGCGGGATCGCCCACAGACGCCGGCCGCGCTCGGCGAAGTAGGACTGGCGCACGCGGTGCGCGCGGTCGTTGGCGCGCGTGTGGTACTCGCAGTACAGCTCCGTGGTTCGGTACGTGCTTGCGGTCACGCCGGGACAGTGCGACGACAAGGGGCCTTGGGCGCAGGGGTGCCGTTTGTGCGCTATCTCGCACGGGCAGAGCTCGTAGCTGCGGTAGGTTTGGTGGCACATGGTTGCTGGTTGCTGGTGGTCTTGTTTTGTTGGGTTGGTTGCTTGGGTGATGGATAGGGGGGATGGTGATTCGTTGGGGCGGGCTTTCTTGACTTGATTCGAGGTTAGGTGGTGTATGTGTCTCGATGAGCAGGTAAGATGTCGTTGGCTTCTGGGTAGTGTATAGAGCTGATATACAGGATGTTGTACTGGGTTATTAGGGGGGCTTTGTAGACTTGCGATAGGTAAAACGAATGAGTGGATACCGACGATTCTGGCGGCGACGACTTCCTAGTATGCTAGGTGTCTTGAGAGAATCTGGCAGTTGATATTAGTATGGAATTGAATAATCATTTCGAATGTTGACAGCATAGTTGAATAGATTGAAAGAGTACAGGAAAGCGGCCATGATGATGCGCGACAGCATCAATCGAAATACCACGCAATGATGCTGCTGGAGTTATACATATAGCTTCGGCTCTGAGAGTTGAAATACTTACCAGGATTCTCTATGGGTTTTGTGCGCGCGAGACGTGATGATTTTGGTTATGGCGACAAGCCTGGGTGTGTGGTAGTTGATGCAGCGTAGTTGACAACGATAACTCTTATTAATGAATGGCCTTGTTCAAGTTCCAAAGGCAAAATGATAAGTTGCAAGTGTTTCAGTAGAAAAAAAATCTTTAAATTGGTTCATTGGCATCGCAACGAAAGGAAGTAAGGTTGAGGGCACGGCTAGGTAGTACTAAATGTTTAAGGGAAAGAGTGCTATTTCTTCATGTTGCGTGTTCTTAATTCACTATGTACCTGAGGAAACTAGGGAAAAAGGTGGTTGTCACGGCTGCAAGAGCCTTATAGCCAGTGAGGTTGTGAATATTCCAATAGAATCAAAATAGGAAGCACGGGTCGGGTGGCAAGTGGGTAGTTCCTAAACCTGACAGTTTGACTGCAACAAACAGCTGTCAAGACAACCTCCTTGATCCGTTCTTGGGACCCTCGGCTATTGACTGGACCTAGCGAGCAAACTTGTTACCTAGGTAGCAAGGCAATAAGGCAGAGGAAAAGACCTTCTTATTACACCCAAGTCCAGCACTCCCTGAAATCTCAATATCATCCGGACTCTAACTTGATATTCAAGTTTTAGGGGCTAATCGAAGTTCAGTTCGGACGGAAACCGAGTCTTCAACTCCTTCGCAACTGTCTCAACCTATCAACACACTGATTAGTCTCGTTGTCTACATTAGAAGCAAGGTCGGATATATCACCAACCTCTCCGTCTCGAGTCAGGGTTAACTGCCAGAAATATCGAGTAACTTCACCCATATTACATCTAGTCGGTCATCTTCGAGTGTTCGATAAGTTTAAAACATCGTAAATTCGGAGCTCATATGCAACTAAATAATACAGTACATGAATTTACAAGATTTGGCATACGGCCAGTGAATTCCTGCCGAGAACTCCCTCTTCTTAAGACAGCACCAAATAGCTCCTTTCCCATTTAGCTGTGAGTAAGGGTGATCTGCTCGTCACCGGGCATCGAGTAAGTGCCACCGGTCTTGCCGTTGCTGTCCTTGCACTTTGTGGCGATGGCGTAGACGGCACCGCGCATCTCGTTGCAGTTCATGGGGCAGGTTGAAGGCGGCGGCTTCGCTCCCGAGGGGTCAGCGGGGCATCTGTGATAAAATAGGGGTTAGTTGACGATTCTCTGAGGGGTTCGATAAAAAGGGGACGAATATTAAGATAACTTACCGGATGTTATCGTTGATAGATGCCTTAGCAGAGCCGGAGGTCTTATCGTTGTTACCACCGGGAACGTGGCAGCAGCACTCGAGACCGTTGTCGCCTTGCCAGTCATCAGCGACCTTCAGAGCGTCCTCATAGTCCGGGCCGTTCGAAGAATCGCACTCGACACCATCGTCGCGCCTGACCATCCCCTTCAAGGAGTCGATCTCGCGCGCCTCCATGATAAGATTGCGCGTGGAACGACGCTGGCGAGGGGGAGTTGGCACACCGATGACCATTGCGGACGAAACATCCTTGCCGTCGACGTTGACGCACTTGTCATTCTCAAGCGTCGCCACCTGGTTCTCCACATGGCAGTCTGAGTCGCTGCAGGCAAAGGCTATATCAGCCTTGGGGACGTCGTTAATCTTGATGGAGGTCACATCGTTTAGAGTGATGGGAAGGTTCTCGCTGATGAATTCCAATTCGTTCCTGCGGAAATAAGTGTTAGATGGAGGAGTGCCGGTAAATTTTGCAGAGTCCACCAGAGATGTAAATTACTCACGTTGGGTTCCCGGAGCAGTCGTTGTTCTGCCATGTCTGTACCTTGCCTGCTGAGGCTCGCTTTTTCTGGCTGCCTTCGGGGATGATGTTGGTCACGCCCTTGAGCTTCGTGTCGCCCTGGGTCATGCATCCGTTTCCGAGGAACGAACCGACTTGGGCGTCCTTACCACACCAGTTATTCATAAAAATCCATTGCTCATCGTCGCTAGAGTCTTCCACTTTGATGGAGGCAGCTTTGTCGTCGAAGTACTGGCCTAGAAGTGAGATTTGTTAGCAAACACTCGGATTTCAGAGATGGGTTATATCGTACAGATATCGCCATATTTGGTGTCCTCGATTGTCTGTTGGACTTCACCTGTGCATCCCTTCTCCTTGTAAGCGGTTAACTTGTACGCGCTCGCTTGTAGAATAAGAGTTGCGAGGCTGGTGAGGGTAAGGGACTTGGTTGGCGCCATTGTAAGTTGTTTGATGCTGTTGCGGATATAGGAGGCGAGAGGAGTGGAGGAGATTGCGTTGATGATGTTGAATTCGAATCACGACATCAGGAGGCCATGGCCCTTATTTATGTTTTCTCTCGAACCTGTTCTCTTAACACAACTGACGGCGATGGATGTCGGGTTCTTCTCGTCGTCCGACTTCCGCATGCTAGCAACATCATATCGACAATGCATCTTTAGCGATGCTGTTGATCAGCGATCAGGATGCGGATGTTTATTGACATGAAGTCATAGCTGATGAATATCGTTGCTCGTCTAAGTCAACGGCAAGGCCGAAACCCATCGCGGAGAGAATAATTAAGTAAAAGAATGGATTTTATGCAGTCGTGATGGAGCGGCTCCAGTAAACTATTTTTGGATGCTTGAAGCACTTTGGATCGTATGAAAATCACCTATCAACTTTCCTAACTACCAGACTACATAGTGAACGTTGATCTGGGGAAGACTTGATTCTATTAGGTGGACCGCATCCTTCGAAAGAGGCAGATCCGAATTCTGTATCGACGATCTGCATTGGAGGCTGAATGGTGTTGAACAGGGGATGAGTCCGAGCAGCCGAGTCAAAAGACTATAAATTTAGGAAACAAAGCTCTTAGTTCGTATATGGCCCAAGTAATAGTAAACTTCATGATCTGAATTGAACCTTGCTGGAAATCCGATTAGCAAAAGTGTAGTTTAATAATAGTACTTGTTGGCGATAAAGGTTAACATTAAAATATTTGACTTGTTCTGCTTGTTGTACTGGGATATTATGCTTATCTAACTGCTTATCTAACTGCTTATCTAACTGCTTAAATCCTTCATCCTGCTCCGTCGCTTCCCGTGATAATCCAGATCCTTTCGCTGAATACTCCTCCTCCAATAAGCTTTCGTTGTTGCCTTGGATATTCGCTGCCTAATTAAATCGCTAGGAGAACGATAATTGACGTCACTGTCAAGATTTATAATCTGCTTGTTTCAACTTCGTTCGTGCCTGCGACTGGCCAATGAAGCTGAAGCTTTGTCGAATGATTGATCCAATCAAACGGAGAATTCGCTTAACTCCGATATGTTCATAATGCAAATTTATACAGAATGTTCTTTTGCATAATTGTTTTATGTATGTTAGAATATCTATCAGATTAAATGCAATATGCAACTTCCGCCTGACAATAAAAATAGATTTCGTGCTAAGGAATTTCTTATTATAGTCTTCTGTACTTCGTATCAAAAGAATATTCGCTAGCCTACAAATAGAGTACCTCTATCCAATTTCGTCCGGCCTCTAGCTGATCAAATATCCCCAACCTCTTTACATATCAAACCACAGATTCAGCTCCGTTATACTAAGCCACGCAGTTCAGTTTATGCCTAATTCCCTGATCATTCTTCTACTACTTCTGCCACCTCCGATTTGCCGAGTTGTCTCCCATCTTCGACAATCTGATGTGGTTGCGCGCCAACCAAGCGTCGTGGTACTAGCGTAGAAAATGTCAATGATTATCCCAAGGCCCTGTCAGGGGATGGTGATTTTACACAGGACGGTTTAACTTACAGCATCTCCAGCATATCTGATTGCGTCCCCGATCGCTCCGAGATGGGGGTGATTCGGGTGCTCCCTCTTCTTCTTGAGGGGCCGCAGCGTGTCCTGATGGTTGCGCTTGTTCGCAGGGAGTCTGGGCGGCGTGTATGCAGGTGGTACGTCCTCCGTGGAAGACGCGACCAAGGTTTCAGTTGACCAGCGGTGGGGTGTGGCCTCCTCTTGGGTGTTCTCAGTTGAGCCTGACTGCTGCTGGTTCTGGGCCTGCTCGTAGGTTGGAAGGTTCGGATCTTGCTGCTGTTGCGAAGCACTCTGGCTTTGCTGCTGCTGAGAGGAGCCTCGACCTCGACCTTGGCCTTGATTCTGATTAGTGTTGGACTGCTGAGATGCCATTCGTGATAATAATAATCGGAATTCGATTGCTCCCTTGGTCGTCTACCTAGTATTGGCGCTAAGAGGCTTGATGGTATTACAATTACCGTCGTTTTTCTTAGGCTAAAACACTATGCGTGGAGGGCAAGTTAAGAGATGGAAGTAACCTAGAGGTAAGAAAGATTTAAGTAAAATCTATTCCGAATATAGAACTACATGCGAACGCTCGTGAGTAAGGGAATGGTCCTAAGCACGAATGTCCTAACGACACGTTTATCCCATTCATTTGGAGACCATGAAGCTTACTTGGGACATCGTCCTATGTAACCAAAGAAGACCTCTCCGTTATGTCATGATTTGTTTCTCATGCTGACTAGTCTAATTGAACAGTCGAAACGCTACATGACGACTTTCTTGAAGCGTTGGGACAGCCTTTGACGCCTACACATTACCCAACATCTGATAAACTTAATTAGTTATTAGTGCCGTGGCCATGCTTCCTATAGCGCTATCATAGTCGAAACCAAAATAACTAGGTAGTTGACAAGATCAAACCCAGCACTAATGATTACAGTAGGGCTCTTTTCGAACCCCCTATCCTGACCTGACATACGACTACAAAGGGGCAGATCAGACCGAAGACGAAGTACTGTATCAAAAAACCAGGGAACACACTGTAATGCTTTATCACGTTTAGGTAGGAAAACAAATTGGAACAATGTCTTTGACATTTCGTTGTCGAGCGGAAGCTCAATGAATTTTACTATGGACATGAATTATTTAGAGAAAGGGACTTGCACACTTTTCTGAAACACTTGCGTTGTAAGCATTAACTGTACATTCTGCACTACCATACTAGTCTAAACGTATTGGTTTCTAGGACAAGAAGCATGATACTTACCCAGCCTATCTTTACGATGTCTCGCGCTTATGCGGTACTTTCCAATCTCGCTCCCAACTTATATCTCAACGATACTTGCGCGATTACTCCACGACTCAGAGGACAGAGTCACCCAGGAGTAAAAATCAAAAATGAGGTATAAGTTGTCGGCGATCATCGCAGCCCAAAGCTTCGAACGGCAGTATGGAAACTGTCTGATGAAGCCCCGAAGACTATTGAACCATCTATACAGGACGTAAAGTAGCAACAGCAATGCGATTTTGGGGAAAGCTATCCAGAGGTTGCACCATAGAAGGAATCGGACGATGGTGAAGATAGGACCGAGCATACCTCCCATCATCTTCCGAGCCATGTACGGCGCTGTCTCCCGGAATCCCTGGAAGCCCGGCTCGTAGAGCAGGCAGGTGAGTCGAAGGCGCAAGCCAGATCGATACCACCTCTTACTCTGTCGAGCGAACTCATTGGTCCGGAGGATTGACGTTAGCACCTCAGCTTCTGGGGTCAGTTGCATTCCCAGCCTCCACTGCTTCGGCCTCAACACCGACTTACCGCGGTGTGGCAACAAGTGCTGAAATAGTAGGTAACGTGTGATGAAGCCGTCATCCCCTGTGTTCTGCCGCACACCGTCGAACATGTCATGAGTGAACAGGAACTGGAAGTATGGGTCCTTCACAATCTCAGTGCGGAGTAGCATCGTGAGACCCGAAACTGTAAAGTTTGTAGATCCGTCAGCTGCAAAGAATGCCTGCATTCCGGGTCCTCGACGTTGCCGGATACGTAGGGCTGCCACTTCCCAGGGGGTGATGACATTCGGGTTCTGTCTCTCCTTGGGGATGTAGGATCCGATGGGCCCGCCAACTAGACCGACATCATCGTCCTCGAAAGGCGCAAGTAATTGTGTCAGCACTTGGTTCGAGGTCCAGCGGGCGTCGTCGTCGACTAGACAGACGATTTTACCGGTTGCTTCGTTGATGCCACGGCATAGCTGAGTGCGTTTATTAGCTTGTTGCACTGTGAGGATTGTTACACGTGTTCCTGATTCTTGTACGGCCTTTCGAACGTCGTAAGAGAACTCTAGAGTGTGTGCAAGGCGGTCTGTGTAAATCTCAAGTGTGACGAAAATCAGTTCGTAGGGCTTGCTCGCGAGCCATGTTACTATGTTGAATGGGAGGTCCTCGTCCCAGTCGATCGTGGGTACGATGATGGAGACATCCGAACTCCTATACTTAGCATGGTCGGGGTAGGGGACAGGAAATGGCCTGTATCGGCGAGCGTAGTTCCCAGCCTCTTGACCGTCGACATGGTCCCATAGGTAAAGACCGGCGAGGTAGGTAGCGAGAGCACTGTTAGAGAAGAGCTTAGAGCATACACATCCCATATCGATGTTAAAGAAAGAGACCATTTTGTGAAAGAGAGTCGTTACTTGTGCCCTGAAGAACAAGGTAATCGTGCAGTTTTGTTTGAGTATCGCAAGTGATATCAGGTCCAAGAATGCTTGATCGAATGGTATATTTGTATGGGTTAATTGGATGCTAGTACCAAACCTGTGTATGATGAAGACGAAGAGAAAATCTCGAATACGATACTTTGCCATCTTTATATAATATTGAAGAGCAGGTCCAACGAACAGGTTGTTACCAATCGCTTCCACTGTATCATGGCGAAGATGCTGGTTAGGGAACGTGTGAATCGTTGGAACCCCTACATTGTGAGGAAACAACAAGACTGTATGCGATTGAGTTGAAGAACGAACGACTGGAATACGTAATTATATGAAAGACGTAATTATGAACAACTGGGAAGTTATATTGAGTCCATCCGTCTTGCTCCCATTATCTCTCAAGGTGCCGAATAACGGCCCCCCTAAAAGTTGGTATAATGGCGCTGTTGATTATTATTTCGAGAAGTCCTTTGAATTTCGCAGACAACCAGATTCTGAATAGCATTATGGGTTAATCTAGTCAGGTCAAATCTATATTACTACAATTTAAATATAGGGGGTTGCTACCTAGATATTTGACATTGATTCTTGAGATATTTGCTTAAGTATGTAGCAGTGCTATTTTGATCATAATTCAATGTTTACCTACTAATGGGGGAAATTGGATAACCCTAATAAGAGGAGTTGAATTCGAACAACTATGGTGATGTGGATGGGAAGTAGAGCATTGCTTGAGATATTTACAAAACACATGGGAGGAAACATGGCTAATTAGAAGCATGAAGTCTTACATAGTAGGAGTTGCGCATAGAAAAGAGATACGGCGATCCGGGGGTGTAGTGTGGGGAGGGGTGTGGGATAAATAAGGTTCAATAAAAAGGTGTAGGTTTAGCAATGACGTTGTAACTGGGGGAACTTGGGAAGGTGCGTCGCTCTTGCTTATTGACACGCCTAAGTGTATACGTAAGCGGTTGCTGGTTAAGCCCCACTATTAGATCTGAGAAGTAAACATAACATCGACTTTCCTCGAGTGGTCCCGCCAATCTTTCATCTTCCTTCTTCATCAAACAATCTGCAAAGCACAACTTCCAGACAACTTTTGTCAATCAGCTACTTCCAACGCTTTTTGCACATAAAAATCACTGCTTCATTGCGAATACCCAATTGTCGTATTCAAAAAGCTAATTATCCTCCATTCTACTGCTCCTGCATCGACTCTTTCATCGTTGTTTGGACGCGTCTTTCCTCGATACAACAAACCTACACGACTACTTGGCATCCGTCACCCGCAGCTTCGACTCTTCGCAACCTCTGCTCAACTCCTCAATTGAGCTACTCACTCATACTTACACGTCTTTGGATGCCACGCATCGTTATACCATCCTAATTGGTACCTAACTCTTACCCTCTATTATCGATTCCATCCCCATCGCGACCGACGCGCGTGGTGGATTACGATGGAATCGAAAACCAACAGATACCAGTCCCGCATCCTTAGGGAGATGCATCAGAATACCGAGAATCCATTTAACTCACCTCCTTCCTCTACTGGTTCTCACGGAACCATCACTCTTACCTCTAACATCACAATGGGTCCTCAATGCGAATCCACACGTCAGATGGACGACTTATCTATCAACCTTCCTAGCCAAGCTACTAAACGTAGCGCGAAGGCTCCTCAACCTACTTCTATCAACGTCGACACGTCGGCGCTTGGTCGCGCCTTTCCTGAGTGGAGTCGATGGGATCCCAATGGTTCCGATCACGACAAGGACGAGTGGGATGTCGCTAGCAACGCCAGCCATAACCTTGGAAAAGAGAACGTCACACCCCGAGGAAGCCCGAATTCTTCGATAGCTGCTACTCCCAGAATGGGAGAATCCGAGAGACGCGAGGTTAGTAAACAATTTTCAGATCATCTTCAGTATTTACGCACCAGGACAAGGGTACGGGCTCCCGCTTTGGAGAAGTCTATTCACACCCATGCGATTGCCTATTTGATCCACGACATGGTGGAGAATTCAAGACTCAATCGAGCAGCGCGTCAGGCGCGCAAGGCAGAGAAAAGTCGAACCTGTTAGGGGAACGGTCCGATTATGTCCCGCCTTCGACCTGGTTATGATTGCTTGAATTCTCGTGGAGTCAACGACGCGTCCAAGTCGTACCTGCGATCTCGACGCAGCGATACCCCCGTCGCAGCGAAGCAATGTGTTCCTGTCTCTCATAATTCTAATTCTCCTATGTTGCTTCCTTGTCTTGAAGACTGTATCAGTCTAGAGTCTCCTGTTCCTTCTCGTCGTCGATCTGTTCGTTTTGATTTAGAAAATCTGGTTGCAACTTCAACTGTTGTTTTTCACCTACCCCTAGCTGATGAACGCAATGCTAACATTTTATTTGTAGACCGAAGCTGCAAAAGTTTCAAACGCGTCCAAGTCCCACACCACCATAGCAAATCGAGATGCTGCTCGAACGAGAGCTCAGATGCAGCCACGAGTTCAGACCGAGTCGGAATGCTCTCTGGATCTATCCGAACAATTCGCCCAATCACAGCAAAACTTTGGAGACCATGGCCACCGACGCGTGTCAGCACCTAATGCCTCAAAAGGCTCCAAACAGAAACGTGGCAACGTCACAGCTCTCCTGGAGACGCTTAAGACTGCTCAGACTAAACAGGCCGAATCAACAAAAGAACAGTCCTCAAAGCACACCTCTCCGAGAGCACTACCCTCAATACAACCCCTAAACGCAGCTAAGATGCACATGGAGCGACAATCCGGAATGAGCCATATCGCGACTCCTAGTTCCCCGAATCAGACTGCCCGCTCTTTTTTTCTACCCGACCTCTCCTACATGAACGACTTTCTATCGGGTGCCCTGAGACTGTCATCTCTCAGAAATGGCATGCCAGTCTTTGTTAGACATGGCAAAGTTTACGACCGCGAGTCTGCGATTTACCCTGATCGCCATGCCGATATTGAGGCAATTGCCATCCCTGAGGATGAGGAAAAGATCTTCGTATCTTTGGATAAGATCAAGGATGAAGTCCACGCTCTGAAGGAGCACGACGAACTGGTTTCTAAGCAAGCAGAGCAGCTTCAGGAGGAAGTCGAAGAACTTCATATCCAGATTGCCAAGTACAAGTCTCGAAAAGATAGTGCTATGGGCTCCGATTCCGAGAGTTCGATCATAGATCACCTGAGTGCCCAGAAGAGTCGTAAGTTTATACCTATTCCTTATATGTCTTTATATCAGCTAATCATTGTTTTAGAATTGGAAGACCAGGTTAGCTCTCTTCAGGCTCGACTTGACAAGGCCAACCGCAAAATCAGCATCAATGAAATTCACACCGAGTCCTACATTGCCGAGCGCGACGAAGCCCTGAAGGGCACCACCGAGCACTTGGACAAGATCAAGCAGCTTCAGTCCGAGCTTAACCTGGCTCGTCAGCAACTTGCATTGGCGCGCGAAGATAACACGCAAGATGCTGATGCACTTGACTCAGAGAACAGGTCCCTGCGCAAGGACAACAACTCCATTCGTCAGCAATGGAAATCCCTACTGGATGAGAACCGATCACTCCGCGAGCACAATAGCGATGTGTCGCAACGCAATGTCGACTTGGAGCGTGACCTAAAGACTGCCAAGACCCAGTTTGATTCCACTAAGTCATCTCTTCAGAGAATTGAGGTGGAATATGCAGCACTCTTAGAGGAGAGAAACATGCTCAAGCAAGACAATGCGAGCCTCGAACAGCACAATGACAAATTCTTCAACGACAGCAAGGTTCTGAAACAACAGAACTCCTTGCTTGAACGACGAACCCACGACCTTGCAGACGAGGTGTCTAGACTCCAACAATTGCTCGACGCTACCGGTGCTGAAAACATGTCTGTCGACTTTAAGGATATTAAGTATCGACTTGAGGTCCGGAATCGCGAGCTCACCAAAGAGAACCAGGAGCTTCAGAATGAGATTATTGATCTAAACTCTGAGTTCAGGTCTGCGCGCAAGACCCTGGAGCAGGATAAGCGCCGGCTGAACACGGCAAATCAGCATCTCAAGGAACAGATCCAAGAGATTAGCAACTGCTTCGAGCGAGTTGTGAAGGATAGCAAGGATGAATTTGCCCTGTACGACGAACATCAAGCGGCCTTGACCCAGCAGATAGAGATCATCGCCGACAAGGAGTCGGCTTTGGTAGAGAAGCTAAAGAAGACCACGGACAATGAGACCGCACTCCAGTCTGAACTCAAACGGAGAACAGACGCTATTAACGAGGCTCGTCAGATCACTCAGGAAATCAAGGACTTCATGAGTACTGTCAGCAAGAACAAGCAAACGAAGAACGCACGTATCGTCGAACCGAAGGGCAAGTCAACCTACAGCGAGACCACAGCTAGAACCACGACGCAGAGCGACATGCCCATTCAGGACGATTACACGCAACAAATTGACCTTACACAGGGGTCTGAATATGCGAGCATATTTACGCAAGGGGAGATGCCTAGATTACGAGACAGTCTCCGTCAAGTTCGCAATGAGAAGCAGCCAAGAGACTTGACCAACGAATCGTCGGCTTTTGGTGACGACGATGATGTAAGCGAACCGGGCAGTCCGGACCTCCCTCCGTTGTTCATCGCCCCAGATCTGTCGCCGATAGCTGGTTCGCAAAGATCCTTCTCCCGAACGTCTAAGGCACGATCGGACATGAGCAAGCCCCAGCCCATTGGGATTCTCAAGGATTCCCAGCCTTCGCGTTTGAACTTACCGAAACAAAAGACGGTTCGTACTGTTTCTGGGACTGGAGTGGAAGAGACCCGCGAGCGAGACAGAACCACCGAGTCGACTACCGGGCTGCGCAAGTCTAAGTTGGATGACACATTCCCTCGCAAAGTGTCATTTGGTCGACCTGGCATGCAGAATGGGTCTGGAAAGATGCGTGCTGAGAAGGAATCCCGGCCAGTGTCTGAGCCGGAGCTCACTGGGCGGTTCAGTGTCAAATCTGGCGCCAGTGGGATGAGCATCCAAAGCGAGACGCCCGATGCGGATAAATTCCTTCGTCGCAACTCGGACAGCGTGCGATTTGATCTGGAATCGGACCATGAAGATAACATGACGTCGGCTCTGTTCATTGATGATATCACCCTCGAAGAAAAGAAGTTGGCCGAGAAGCAGAAAGCGAAGAAGACTAGTAAGCCCGAACTCTCCGAAGATGCCAAGCGCGTCCTCGATAATCTTTGCCATGATCATGATTGCCGCAATTGCTTTGTCTGCTCCCGGATTAACTCGCATAACACCAACGACGGCAAGAAGAAGACAGTCCGCGCTGACAGACCTCACATCTTTAAAGATTGGAGCTCGAAGGAAACCATATTCCGGCCGGATATGACACTACGTCCATCGCAAGACCCGATGGCGGCGCTGTCCAAGGTGATCAAATCTTTGAGGGACGAAGAGGATCATCTCATATCTCAGCTCAGAAAGAAGGACGAAGAGTACAACAATTGTGACCCAGCAGTCCACCGAAGAGTCTGGAAGCAGCTGGACGTGGAGATCGCCAAATTAAGGAAGGCGCGTGATCTGAAGAGGGACCAAATCTACTTCTTGAATGATGCTGCGCTAGGACAGGAGAAGAAGGGCGAGGAGTTGACATCGGAATTTCTGGAGTGCACGGTTATGAGTGCCATGAGCATGGACGAAACATGGAACGGCATCCTCGAATTTTAAACGAGGAACGGGGAGGAACAACTAGAGGTCGACAAATCAATCGACTTTCGGATTTTGATTGAGGTTATGAAAATGGCCAGGCGTTCTTAGGGTATTTTTATTGGAGTTGTTCGGCTTGGTGGCCAGATTACGAGTCTCATGCATGGCCGGCGTTGGCAAACAAAAGGGGGACAGCATACTAAGGCATTGTATTAATAGGGGGTTCGTCATATACCTAACCTACTGGCCACGCGCACCTTGTTATGGGCGCTTTTACATTCATAACGAAATGGATAATGCTTTTAAAACATCTTGATTTTTGTGTGTAGAACTGATGATGTGTGATGTTTGTATGCCTAACGCGTTTGTATCCCAGCAAGGACACATGATTATTGTCACAACCTTTTCCAGTATGCACCTCTACTTTTTACTTCACTTATTTTACCTTATTCTTAAAGGCAAGTGTTAATATCTAGAGACCAAAAGGACCAGGTGCCAAAAGGACGCAAAGGCAGCTAGATTCTTTGTAATTCAGTGATTGTACGTTTTAATGAAAACCTTACGGGTATGAATAGGTACATAGGTAGGTACTATTGTCACATCGTGCCAGCCGTCAGAAACTTAGCTGTCACCTGGTGAGTGGGTAATAGCTATAGCTTTGACCAATCAAATGTCTTCCGTTGCATTTCTTAAGTTCAGCTGAAGCGACAGAATGTACATGCGTACCCACTCTGAACCTCAACTCGCCCTTCCCAAGGTTCGTGTCGCAAACTTCCCGATTTCTTTTAGTTGCAAACACTGCTAGGTCGCAAAAGGAATACTGTCGCATCTACTCATCTCACTTTACCCGATTTTGCCACTTTCGTAAATCTCCCACAAGCACCCATCATGGCGGACGTGGAGATGGAAGTCGACGCGCCGGGCTCGCCCCAAGCAGCACAAGCCAATGTCAGCGACATGCAAACGCACACCAAGGCCACGGCCGTGCGATCGATCGAGGGATGGATCATCATGGTGACCAACGTCCACGAGGAGGCCGACGAGGAGACCCTGCACGATAAGTTCGCCGACTTTGGCGAGATCAAGAACCTGCACCTGAACCTGGACCGCCGCAGTGGTTACGTGAAGGTTAGTCTACTCTTGCCCAGATACTCATTATGTAGTGGAAGAGGAACGAATCAATGCTAATCACGTCGATTGGCGAAATAGGGCTACGCTCTCATCGAGTACGCGACGCTGGACGAGGCTCGAGCGGCCATCGATGGCGCCCACCAGAGTAAGCTCCTGGACCAGCCCATCAACGTCGACTTCGCCTTCGTCCGACCGCCGCCGGGCAAGGGAAATAGAGCACCCCGACAGTCGCACCGCGGACGCGGTCGAAGCCGAAGTCGAAGCCCGGAGGGACACAAGGATGGTGGAGGAGATATCGAGTGATGAATGGGGTGGGATAGGGATTGCGGATGCGGATGCGGATGCGGATATGCTATCGATCTTCTACAAGGCAAAAAAAATAAAAAAAATACTGAGTGATGAGATGGTGGCATGTGGGTCGCATATAATCACCCTACTAGCTACTACTACTGGCTTTGGCCGATATGTCGCCAGAATATAAAGACATGTCGGCGCGCGAAGTCCTTTCTACTAGGTATGTGTTTGATTCTTTCGTGTTGGAGAGCTTTTACTAACGAGCATGTAGCAGTGTGACACTCATAGGTCCGTAAAATATTGTTTTGACGAGTGATATTCTGGTATGACTGTACCTAGGCTTGCGGCTTTGGCCAAACCACTGGTTTTATCGCGAGCATGAAAATCGGAAACTAGAGAATTTACACTCCCTGTGATACGTAAACATAAGTGCTATTCCGGTCTCTACAGCACTTCTGCTAACCCATGGAATCGCCCTCTACATCACCTTGTTCTTTCGTATACGTAGTTCTAAAGCTCCCGGGAAATGAACTGTTAAGATTCTATAGGTGAGCAGTGCAAAATACCACTTTCAGTTAGAGGTTGTATATCGAATGAAGAGTATTTGACAATCAGAAGAGTATTATTAGCGTAAATTACAAAATAAGTGATGCCAGCAAAATTGAAGATATATATATAAACCAACCGAGCTTGCGTCAAACTACACATCCTTTACCATGACAGTTTTTAAACGCATCGACATGCCCCGCTCTCCCCTTAGGGGAAAGTAGACGCATTTATCGACCTCAGCAAGTCATAGGAAGCTATTTCTTAAACAGCCAAAGTACCATGATACATACCGAATCTATCATGACGAGCGACAAGAAGGGAGTCAAGAGCTTCAACGACCTACCAGCATAGTACCACCGAATCAGGAAGGATGCAGAGCGACAGGTAAAACATCATACGACGAGTCAGATGCTGATTATTATCGCAAACTAGCTCGCTGTCATTATAAGAGGAAATGGGAGCTAGATGAATATCGAGTGTACAAAGAGGAAAAGAAACAACGCTTCTTGAAGGAAAACAAAAGGGTCATATATGAGGCTTGGGCCATGTACGAGGCCCGCCGACCATACCGCTCGAACCTTTGGCAATTGACCCAAATAATTTCTATAATCTATACAAAATTTTCCGCCTGTACTTGGTGGATTACCTGCCGAACTTCGACGTCGATCATATGAATTGGAGAAATCTCTGGTTCATGGAGCACCGCGTGTCAACAACTGAACGACCAAGGAAGAAGCGATCGGAGCTAATGAAGAGCCTGGCGATAGAAGGTGAAGCCTACATTACTACAGACCATCAGGGCAAGATACCGCCGTTTCGGCCACCCGAACACGCCACCACCGAGACGTAGTACTGGGTGCAGCTTTTAGAGAATAAGAAGAAGGGTTGGTCTTCAGTTCCTAGGCCAGAACCACATTTGGATGCTGGTGAGTCGGGACATCATCGAAGCAACGGAAGAGGGACCGGTTCCCTACCCTGTTCCTGAGGTGCTGGAGTTTGTAGGTGTGAAAAACATGATACTGAATGGCTGGGCATTACAATCGATACCTACATTTGGCAACTGAAAGTACCTAGGTACCTGCCTACCTACTGCTTTGTACGATATTCTAGTAAAGGGTAGTACTCTATTTAAAATCAAGCTGCCTTACGTAACATACAATGTAGCATCCCTGCTTGTTCCTGCATAAGTGACGTTCTTTCTCCGAGTCGGCAGGCACCGCGTCACTTCAGAATCTAATCCGTTTCTGTCTCTCAAGCTTCTAACGTTGTTCGTTGTTCACTACTCGGAATATCATTATTTTGCAGCTTACGATTTTCTTTTTGGTTTACATGACCTATCCCTATCCTCGAATGGCTAGGTAAAAAAAAAAAAAAAAAAACATGGCCTTCCTCATCGGAAGCTTCGAGCCAAGCGTGCAACGCCTCGCCGTCCCCGCCGTGTGTCTGCTCATCGCCTTCCTGGCGTACACGTCGCAGTGGCTGTTTGCGAACGCGCCCGACCTGGCCCCCGGCCCGCTGACGACCGCCGAGAGTTACACGTTCAACGGGCTGATCTTGTGTATCTGGTACACGTACTACAAAGCTTGCACCACCGACCCAGGTCGCTATGTGTTCCCGTCGGGCGCTACCAAGAAACCTAAGACAGGGAAACCTGTTGTCGATTCGGATGCGGAAGAGGTGGACGAGGCGGAGGATATAAGATTCCAAGGGCAGAAGCGCTGGTGCAAGAAATGCGCAGCCCCGAAGCCCCCGCGCGCGCACCACTGCCGCACCTGTCGCCGCTGCGTGCCGAAGATGGACCACCACTGCCCCTGGACGTCGAACTGCGTCTCGCTGCAGACCTTCCCGCACTTCCTGCGCTTCCTCGCGTACACCAACGTCTCCCTCTGGACGCTTCTGTCCTTCCTCTCGCAGCGCTTCCTCGCGCTGTGGCACGCGCGCCACCTCCCCGCGTACCTGGGCCCGACGCTCTCGCAGCTCGCCCTCCTCACCATCCTCTCCTTCGTCGCCGGCGTGACCAGCCTGGCGCTGGGCATCCTGCTCGCGACCACGGTCAAGGGCTGGCTGTTCAACACTACCATGATCGAGAGCTGGGAGATTGAACGCCACGAGGCGGCGCTCGAGCGTCAGTACGCCTCCTCTCCATCCTCTTCATCCTTCGATTTCAACGACGACAACGACGAGAACAGCGCGTCCTGGTGGGCGTCCAACGAGCGCGCGCCAGGCGGCGACGTCAGCGCCCCGCACCTCGCCCTCGGCCCCGTCGAGTTCCCCTACGACATCGGCATCTTCGCGAACATGGCAGCCGCCATGGGCACCGGGAACCCGGTGCTCTGGTTCTTCCCGCTCTCCGGCGCGCCCCGCGTCGCCAAGTATCCGTGCTCGTCCTCTCCCGCGCCGGACGATGATCAAACTGGTGGTAGTGGTAGCAGCAGCAGCAGAGGTGCAAAGGACGCCACGGGCTGGGCGTACGAGGAGAACGACCTCAACGACCGCCAGGGCCTCTGGCCCCCCGCCGACCCCGACAAGATCCGCAACGCCAAGGTCTGGCGCCAGCGGAAGATGGAAGCTGATCGCGCGCTGGAGCGGGACCGGTATTATGGTGGTGATGGTGACGGCGCTCTTGGGCCTGAGGAGCGACGGGAGGCGTTCCGCGCTAGACAGATGCGCGATCTTAGACGCTGGGAGGCTGGATCCCGGTCGCGCATCTTGGGGGAGCTGGAGGAGGTTGGCGGGGAGTACGAGTTTGTTGATGTGTACGATGGTGGTTCCGGCCATGGGGGTGGCAGTCCAGGATTTCGGAGCTCGAGACCTACTGCTGTTGGTGGTGGTGGTGGTGGTGGTGGTGGTGGTGGTATTGTTGTCGATGAGGGCAAGTCCGGCTGGGTTAATGCCGAGGGTGAGCATTTGGGTGATTATGGAGTTGATGAGGAGGCCGAGTTCGATGAGCCGCCTGTGCTTGAGTACGACGAGGAGCGGCATTTGGCGGAGGGGATCATACGCGATGTTCAAGAGGACGAGGATGTACCGCTTGCGGAGCTTATACGGAGGAGGAAAGTTCGTACGAAGGATGGGGAGGATACATGATGACTTGGCATAATAGTATGGTATTTTGCGAGGGTTTGTTTAGACATATATGCATCACATCAACATCACATCATAGGGTAGGATAGGTAGGGTAGAGCGATATAAACATGCATGCATGATCATGAGAATGATAAAATAGGTATATATCCGATTCAATATCTTCTCTCCCTTTCTCGTCTTTCTACTATGCAAGGCAGCTATATCTAGTTTTTTTGCCTCCGTAGTCTATCAACTACCTATCTACCTTCAACAATGTAGGTATGCATACCTAAGTAGGTAGGTACCGAACATAACTGTAGCGGAATCATTTTGTCACAGAAAGCATGAAGAGCTCTTGAATAATAAACGACCCCTCTTCTCTTCTCTTCTTCGTCCTTGTCGTGAGGGTCAGTCAGTCCTAGCTCATGAAAACGTAACCATTTGGCGCTTTACCACCACCCTTTCTTTCCTTCTCTAGCATATTTGGTCTTGATCTTGATCTTGAAGCGCGAGCCTAAAACAACTAGCTCTCTACTTAAACACTCAAAACTTCAAAGGCGGCGCTTCTCGCCTCAACGTACATACCACCTATACTTTGCTAGCTACTCCGTATCGTATCGCAGATGCTTCTTGCGAATGGATATATCTACCAGTCCTCGTCGTCGTCCCTCTTGGTCTGCATGGCGTTCTTCCGGGCCAGCAGCGCATCGGCAAGAGAGCCGGCTACGCTAGGCGTCGGCGTGTTGCTTCTGCTGCTGTCGGAGCCTCCGTTCGCATTTAGGCTCATGCCCGAATCGCGTGGATGCGCAGCTGCTGCCGGGGGTTTCCTGCCAACGGTTGGTCGCTTCGCGGGGGGCTGTGGAGGCGTGGGTTTGCTCTTCGCCGCGTGCGCCGTGCCGTTCTTGCTAGGAGGTGGCGGTGGGGCTCTCGGAGCCGGTGCGGGCGCTGGTGGTGGGGGTGCTGCTTGCTCCTCGACGTATGCTGCGGGGACCCACGCTTGTCCTCTGGCGCTCTTTGCTAGCCACCAGCCTAATGTATAATTAGCAACTAACTTTCCTAATCGCTTTATTTTTAGAGTATCTAGGTTACTTACCATTGCTTTCCTTCTGGACGATCTCGATGATTTCGCCTGCCTTGATTGCGAGCTCATTCTCTTTCTCGCCGGCGAAGTCATACAGAACCTTGGCGGTGGGCTTGCCCGTCTTGGCTGGAGGAGCGGCAGGCGGAGGTGGTGGTGGAGGTGGCGCGCGAACAGATGACACTGAGCTCTGGTTGCGCGTGTGACTGGGGATACTGCTTACGACGGAAGCAGCAGGACTAGGTGTGGGAACTGGTCGCGGGGTTTGCAGCGCAGCCGGTCCACGCTTGGTGGTGCTTGGGCGGGCTTGTGTGATTCGAGATGGCCTACCGCCAGGACCACCGGGTTTGATGAGTTTACCCCTGGTAATCGGCCGAGGTGGTACGGGCTTGCCTTTTGGTGTTGGTTTGGATACCGATGATGGGGGCTCTCCTGGTTGTGTATGAACAGCACCGCTCTTGTAGAAATCTGCATGTTGTTGTGAATCTTTCAAGACTTTGACAAGTTGCATTTTCCCGGGCTTCTTGGCATACTCTATCGACTCGCTGATCTTCAGGTTAAAACCGCCAGGCATGGCTCGCTGCATCTGCGTAAAGAGCTCTGTCTTCAGAACACAGTTCAATAGAGGATCAGGCTCTTGTGGTGACCCAACCCCTAATGAAAACCAATCATCACGACTCGCTGAGGCTCCTATGAACTTGATAGCTCCTAGGGGGATCGCTCGTTCGACGATAATTTGGACTTCATGGTTAACCAGTGTCTGTGCCACGATGAAGAATTTCTGGTTGGTTACGATGAGGGTTCGAGGACTTGGTTTACTTGATCGACCAAATTTGGCCTCCAATATTTCTCCTCGGCACGAGAAGAGAGACTTCTCGTTGCTTCCTAATTGCACGGCGCTCCTGATTTGAGTGCCAGGTCCATTCGATGCGTTGATACCCAAGTAATCTCCCAAGAAACGTCGTGAACCTAATAAACTGTACCGCCGCCGTTCCTTGCGTCCTTGTAATACTTTGTGTCCTTGGTCCCGTAATTGCAGATACTCGGCTCCCACCCTCTTCTTTCGCCAGAAGCGTTGGATTCGAGTGGCAGATTCCGCTCGGTAGGCCAGGTATGCTCTCCACATTCGTTGAATACGGGTAGCCATGTTATGCCAATATCGGTCTCGCATCGTCTCCAGAGCAAATAATGTCTCCGGAGACTTGATGAAGGCCTTTGTAACACCTAGTTGCCATTCTTCTTTGGGGATACTCGTGTCCTTCAAAATCTGCTTCACGGCGGCTTCTTCCGTTCCTTGCCAAGTGTACTCGCCCGCATAAGATGTAGCAGGTGACAGTAAGAAGAATCGCTCGACAAACTTCTCGAATGATTGTCGGTAAGCAAAACCGGCACGACGAATTCTCACGTTTTCTTGTAGACCAAGATACTTGATCTGGTGCAGAACGTTTGGCACGTTGTATTCGGAAGGAGATTTGTTCTCGTTGGGCTTGATTGTTCGGATGTATGATGGCTGACACTTCATCAAGGTTTCCACGAGAGCATTGGCGGATGTCCTGATTCTGTCGCCTGAGGTTGGGGGCTGCTTGCGGTTATCTTGGTCTATAGCCTGAGGGAATAGAGTGTGCACGAATCGATTCGAGCTCTGCTGGAATACGGACTGAACACCCTTGAGAAGCTGGTCCTTGTTCTTATCGGTAATTCCTTCGACGGTGTAACTAACATCGCCGGCGTAATGCTTGATAATGAAACTGCCTGATCTAGGGGTGAGGTGAGCATTAGACATGCCATTGATACTCTGCATGAAAGTACGGTCGCAAGCAGCGGGGTCGGCATGAGCCGTCTTGGTGGCGTCTTTCAATGCAGAAAAGATACCCGGAGGCCTGATTTGCTCGATTAGATCACACACAACCTTGTTATCGAAATATTTAATAGGAGTCCATTGGATCTGTTCCCGCGCATATTCTTCTTGTTCGGCCTTAAGGGTAAGCTGGATAAAAATCTGCTGGAGCTTCTCGTTCACATAGTTGATGCAAAGCTGCTCGAAACTGTTCTTCTCAAAGATTTCGAAACCATAAATATCTAAAATTCCAATGTTGTTGGATGTAGCTTGTCGCGCCTTCAGGGACTGGTTAATTCTGCTCACGATCCAATCGAATAGGTTATAGTAGATAGCCATGGCGAGGGCATCCTTGGTCGCGGTTGCTTGGGAAGTATTTGCAGGCGACTCGATTACCTCGCCACTTCTCGGCGTCAAGACTCGAATGGTGATACCCTTAACCAGTGCCGCAGGACTAACCTCAAGCAGGTATGCGAGGAAGTCCACAACGGACTGGTCTGCTACGGCAGCGTATCCGTCATCGCCTTCAACGAAGTGGATATTACCGGTCCATAGAATGGCAGCCAGCATACGGAACACCTCATCTTGTTCGCCTTGGGACAAACCAATGATCTTCATGGCATCTAGCGTATCTTTGAATTCAGCCAGATCGTCTATGCCATCAACATTAAAACATTTTGACCGACTCAGATAGGCGTAGGTTTCTGGCTTCTGAATGCCGAACATAGTCCGATAGTTCTCGGAAGCTCCCTTGGAAAATTGATAGAAGATGTGGAAGTTTCGTTCGTTGACGATCTGACCGACCACCCGTGATTTCTCCAGCAGGTAATTCGTTATATCTGCTCCCACAGGTTCTCCGTTGGTGTTGAAATGTATTTGCAGGTACTTTCCGAATCGCGACGAGTTGTTATTCCTCAACGTCTTTGCGTTTCCAAAAGACTCGAGTAGGGGGTTGGTTGCCAGCACCATGTCCTTGATCTGCTTGATCTCCCCGTTCTCGCCGCCGGACACGTTGGCTATGTATTGCATGATGCGCTTGGCGGCTTCGGTCTTGCCGGCTCCCGACTCGCCAGAGATGATAACACACTGGTTATCATGGTATGCTTTCATGTTGTAATATGCCGACTCTGCGATCGCGAAGACGTGGGGAGGCATCTCCAGTCGGTTCTTGCCTTTGTACGATTCGAGGACTTGGTCGGTGTAGATACCGAGGTCCCGAAAGGGGTTAACGGAAACCAAGACATGGCCGATGTAGGTATATATCTCGCGGCCCTCGAATCGCTTTTTTAGGTTCTCATTTATGGCTTCGTTTGATACTTTGCTAAGTAAGGTCAAGTCGGACACGCCTATCTCCTTTTTCTTGGTCGTCTCGAATGTGGCTTTCTTAGGTCGGGGAGCACCTCCATCTCGCGCTCCTGCAGAGCGAGATGCTCCTCCTGATTTATCCTTGGGTCTTCTACTTATACCCTTTATTGTTACACGAGCAACGGTTAGCAAAGGGAACTAGTTGCGCTTCTTGTAGGTGTATAGTAGGTAGGTATCTTACCATATTGGGCTCCCATGAACAGTTTTGGTGAGGCCCGTATCTAACAAGAGAGGGGGGTGATCTTGATCGGAAGTAAAGGAGATTAACTGGCTATGCAATTTCCCCGTTCAAATATATTTTCCTAGAATCGCCTCAGCCCAAGTGAATAGCAACCCAAGTCAGAGCCCTGCTGTAGAAATAATGCGCAAGCGCCTGTTCGGATTGAAAGTAGGTTGTAATTTGTAGCAATTGCCAGTGATGGATGCCTTGAAGAAGGCACCATTAATTCCACCATTAGCGCTAATTGATACCGCCCATCTGTACCTTGCGACGTAATGCAATGGGGCTGGGTTAACGTGGCACGCGTGGCTGGGGCTAGTGCCAAGCTTAAAAATGTTTAAATTCTTTAAATTCTTCCCACTATTTTGGTACTTTTTCTATGTACCGAACTTCTTGGCTTCTTCAAGTTATTCAACAACTGGTTGAACTGACTCGACCTGGCACTCACGAACATTCGAATTTTATGTGACGAAGAGAAACTGTGTTATACTCTACCAATCAATTAACTAGGGCTGCCATATGAGTTTTTGAGTTTCTCACTCTAGCATACGGTTAAGCATCCGGTCCAGCCACTGGAACGCATTTCAACCAGTTCTACCGAAAGTATGCCGTGATTCCTCCGAGACACTATAAACAACGGCGAGATATAATATACCTCTTTGCAAAACGGAACTCACTTTCATACCATCTCACATTTGATTCATTCGGTGTCAGTCGCAACATTGTAGACCCAGATCCATTCAAGGAGTTATCAACTATCAGCCATAATATCCCATCCTCAATTAACTTATTCTCCTAAGTAGGGAAACCAGATTCCTACTACTAAACATGCCTATCATCGAATGTACTAAGTCATCGAAGACCTAAGCTGACCTGATTCACTAGGCCGAACCGAGAATGTTGGTCTCATAGATAGTAGTCATTTTCCCGGTATTGTCGTTGACAATCTAACGTACGCGATGAGCATTGGCAATATAACCATAGAGATGCAGTGACGTAAGCTTACCTCGTATCGAGGATTTTCGGGACTGGCCTGGACGTTCCTATCCGCCTGCACTCCGGGTTCGGTGAGGACGTCGTTGATTCTTCCGGTGCTCTCAGGAGTGTTCGTGTTAGGACCTTCCGAAGAATATCAGTATAGGCCAAAAGAAAGGGATAGCTCAACTTACCTCCGATGGGCTTGTAAGTAACCGTCTGGCCTTTCCTGTATCTGGGCGCCATCTCGTGGGTTCTGAACCAACGTCTATTATATTTTTCAAAAGTTGTAGTTTTGACCGAATCGGATGATGAAAAGTGCTGAAAAGAGCAGAATGATAGAAGATCGTTCACCCAGCTAATATAGATGATTCAATCCGTTCATATAGACCAGGAGAGCATCGGATACCGCATATGCCGAAAAAACGTCACGAAATACCTTGTCCGCATCATCTACGACTCCAGATGATATCATCTGCGATCTAAAGAACTAGAGGTAGCGACAACTTTATCTTGGTAGACCATGGCTAGGTACTCAGGACGTACGGGCGGCGGCATTATCTTTGAACTAGAGGACACGGCTCCGTCATGCGGTCGATATCTTTCCATCATCAGCGAATTCTGTCTAGACCACATCGCTAAGTTATTATGCTCCGTATCAATATTACCTCGAACGAAGCGTCAGTCTCACGAAGCATATGTCCATACGCTTATGGATGGAGTCCATCTTCACGTATGTCATACTGTCGATTCGAAAAAGGAGAGACCATGAGGCAAGGACGCTAATATCGTCTAGTCAACCCAAAGCCTAGACCAAAGGTGGCTTTCATTATGATGCAACTAGAGATAGACATCGTCGGAAACGAGTCTTTTGTCAGTATCCTCTCGTTCGGCGCGTTCTACTCGTGGACCGACAATAAATACCACGCATAGCTTCGAATCACTACATTCGATGGTCCTGATGTTGAAATTGGAACTCCTGCTGTACTAGGTGGACGGGAATGAACGGGAATACGAAATGAATACGAAAGGCACTAATTCGTCAAAAGCCACAACGTCATTTCGACTATTTGACTGAAGCCCGACACAACTTCACTTCCCCAACGGTAAACTCAAACTTATCGTACTTGAAATTTTTAAAGATGTTTCGAAGCATGGTTTAGACGACGTCGCCAATCTGTGCACACTTACTATGTAAAAAACATCTGAATAGTTCCGACACAGAGCCGAACACAGAATCAACCAGGGCCCTGAGCTTAGCTAAACCGCAATAGTATACGACCGGCGCTTTGCTGAAGAGCTATTGGCTTACGGCTAGACAGGGGTCATCCACATCGGCTGCACCACTACGAAATTCGGATCCGTCACAATCATTCACTAACGTTTGAAGGGTTACACACTAGGATTTGAGGCTCTATTAAGCGTTTCATATAATAGCAGGGTTACTCTTACGGACTGTTCCAGAAACGACGCCAGTGCAGTCCTTCAACCTCGTCGCTACAGCCGCACGTTAGACGAGCGAAACTCCTTCCATCGATCTGAGATCTATGGCGTAGTCTGAAGCTGTAGTCCTCGCAATCAGTGTCAGCCAGGATGCGATCTTTACCTCAATGTCTCTAGTGAGACGAATAACAAGAGAAATCTTGATTTGACAATGAGGAAACAGATGCGCAATGCCTCAGGACCTCATCCGCCTTGTGCGACCCCAAGCGTCAGCTAGGCAAGCCGGAGTAGTAAGACATAGAAAGTGTGATGGTTTGACGCAGCGGAGCTGTCCTCGCTTTCCGCCCGTGTATGAAGGCTCGAGTCGCTGACCTGCTGTGGATGGGTATGGGAAAAGTGAAAGCAGTAGTATACTGCTTGTCAATACTGAGGACTTGCCGAGCCTCATACATTCACCACTTGGCGCAATTTGGCAGTTCAAGGTCCTGAAGACACGGATATACATATATCGTACGACGAGATTTTACGGCGATGGCATGACGGATACTCAAGTTTATATATCCAGCTCTTGGGAACGACATCCAGAAGTGGTCTGACTTTTTTTCATCGTACGATTTCTTCCTTGGGCCTACCAAAGACAGCGAACAGGATGGCGATCCAGGAACATGGCTAGGAGGGCCGACAACGTGGGCATGATGCTGTGCTGCTGAAGAAAGGTGTGCGGGTGTGGTTCTGGTTCATCGGGTCTCGGCAGCGCCAAGAGCACACGTACGGGGTACACCCCAAAAGAAGGGTTAGAAGGGCAGAAAATACCCCATCCGCTATTGGTTGGTTAGTGGCATCGTCAGAGCTAGCCGATGTTCCATGCAGTGATTAGGTACATGCATATCCGTTCAAAGTGCAGATTAGTTTGACGGGATCTCGTCTTTCCTTGGATGACAGAACAGGGGTAAAAGCCTAAGGAGGGGAAAGGAAAAAGGCACGTTCTCTACAACAGGACAGGCTAAGCCCCTTGTAGTCCTTTCAATCTTGGCGATGAGACAGGGATATTGAGGAGGTCGAGGGTGTCACGGACTCGCTACATCTCATTGGCTGTATGCCGTATTCCGCCTTTTGCATGGACGAATCCGCGCCGGCCAGCAACCGCCCGTCTGGGCCACTTGTGCTCAGAAAATGTTCCATTATTATCCTCGATCTCAATCAATTGGCCTTCCAGCACAGGTCTAAATCTCGGGCGCCTATTCCTACAAATCGAGAGATATCTTGCATATTAGTACATAACAATCCCCCGAGCGTCCATCCGGCCCCGACAATGTGGTTCATATTGTCATACTTTCGCCTCCCCTTGATTTTTTGATCGAGGTTGCTTTATGTTTCCGTCCTATTCAAAAAGGTACGCGCGCGCACACACATCCTACGACGGTGGGTTAAGGGTCATCCATCCCCCCTGTCGAAACGCTACAGAACGACACTCCAAAACACCTCTCGTCTCAACTCTCCCCCCACATTACCAGATTGTGGGCTAAGTTTACTTCGTATCTGGCATGCCGTCTGATCAAAAAACGTACTGTTCAGTCGGACGCCAATCTGATACCGCATCGACGGCCTGCGAAACGTTCCCCTTCAGTTTGATCAACTTGGAGCTATTCCACTTTAATCGTCAACCTTTTCCATAGTCTTTCCATCTCTTTGGAATCATAATTACCTGGAGTAGTTGGCTATCCACCCTACCACCACGATCAGCCCCTGTTCATCGTCTCCAGAGATCCCACTTACTAAACCATTCCCGTCCCGCAAATTACAAAAGCATCAAAGAAAGGATTAGCCATCATTGCGATTAACTTAAGGTTTCATGGGCTACTAAACTTCCGGATCATCGAAGTAGAAGAAGCCCCCTTCTCCACTCCTTCAATCCATCCCCTGTACGGGCTATTGACCCTGATCTCCTCTGAACAAGCTCCGGATCTTCGTACATCCATTCACCATCATCCCTGTTCCCTATTTTCCCTGGCCGTGCCTGGTTGTGGATCTCGCCTGATCGCGTTGCCCACGCCCCCCTGGCATCCTGTTCAATTCTTTATGACTTATCCCCCATCCGCCCAGACTTGACGTTGAATTTTCCTTTTCCCGTTGGTCTCCTCAAGCGGCAACCGGGACGTAGAAAGCAAATTCCGTCCTCTCTCACCCGAGACTTTCACTACTCCGCCATTCCCTTCGTCTCCTGCTGGCTCAGATCGCTCTTTTTGGTTCGATTCCTTATTCACTTCTTTTCTTTGGTGCTCGACTTTTTGTTGGATAATAAATTAGGTTGTTTAATAATCGCAGTGCGTGAAACGAGCAAAATAAGTGAGATTTGGAAATTGTGAGGATACAACGAATTCGACGATCGCTTGGCAATTTTGGTATTTGGATATTTTTATCGCATCGTCGTTCGAATCTCCCCCGTCCACTCGCTTCAAACGCCTACCTTTTTTATCCGACAACGTCGTCCGCCTTGGGAAGTGCGGAATCGCGTCGCAGGTCGACAACTCTATATTAATTATTAGACCCTCTTGGATAGGAGAAGAGGGATTCTCAGGTCGCCAAGATGGGTGTTCTCGAATTGGCGAAGAAGCAGCTTACTGCCAGTAAACTGATCTTCCATGTGTTGTTTTGGGGTGTGCACTGGTTCTTCTTCGGCTTTGGATGGTGCGTTCTCGTGCAAGCTTGTATAGTAAGGTTCTGAATGCTGACTTGACATACAGGTACAAACAGGCAGCCGATCCGAAATTAGCTGGTCTCAACTCTTTACAGTACTCCGTCTGGTTCTCGCGAGGTGCTGGTTTGGTGTTGGCGATTGATGGAACACTGATTTTACTACCGGTCTGTCGAACAGTAGTGCGATGGATTCGACCCAAGATCCGGTGGTTGCCTTTGGATGAGAACATCTGGTTCCATCGTCAAGTCGCTTATGCCATGCTAATCTTCACCGTCGTGCACGTGTCTTCTCACTACGTCAAGTAAGTCTCAGTCAGCTTTACCTAGGGTTTGAATAATTGTTTCTAATTATCTTTAGCTTCTACAACGTCGAGAAGACGCAAATTCGACCTGTTACCGCGATTGAGATTCACTACACGCAACCTGGTGGTATCACGGGTCATGTCATGCTCCTCTGCATGTTGTTGATGTACACCACCGCCCACCACCGCATTCGGCAGCAGTCGTTCGAGACCTTCTGGTACACTCACCATCTCTTCATTCCGTTCTTCCTTGGACTCTACACCCACGCCGTTGGTTGCTTCGTCCGTGATACCGCCGACCCGTTCTCTCCGTTTGCCGGCGAAATCTTCTGGGAGCACTGCATTGGTTATCAAGGATGGCGATGGGAGCTGTTTGCTGGAGGTTTCTACTTACTTGAGCGTCTCTACCGTGAAGTTCGTGCCAAGCGCAGCACTAAGATCACTCGCGTTGTCCGCCACCCATACGGTAAGATCAATTCAAAGCCATACCACTTTTCGGTACTAACATATTCCAGATGTCGTGGAACTTCAATTTGAGAAGCCTTCTTTCAAGTACAAGGCCGGCCAGTGGCTTTTTCTACAAGTCCCCTCAGTTTCCAGCTACCAATGGCATCCGTTCACGATCACATCTTGCCCGTACGACCCGTATGTCTCAGTTCACATTCGACAGGTTGGTGATTTCACCAGGGCGTTGGGTGATGCAGTTGGTGCTGGTTCCGCGCAGTCCAAACTTTACGAAGGTGTCGACCCCATGGGAATGTACGAAGTCGCTCTCCAGAACGGCCAGCAAATGCCCACCCTCCGAATCGATGGACCCTACGGTGCCCCCGCCGAGGATGTGTTCGAGAACGAAATCGCGGTGCTCATCGGTACCGGTATCGGTGTCACGCCTTGGGCCTCCATCCTGAAGAACATCTGGCACTTGCGCAACAGCCCGAACCCTCCCCGCCGTCTCCGCCGTGTCGAGTTTATCTGGGTATGCAAGGATACCGGTTCCTTTGAGTGGTTCCAGACTCTTCTGTCGTCTCTAGAGTCCCAGAGTAACGAGGCTGCCCGCATCCCCGGCAGCAACGGCGTCGAGTTCTTGAAGATCCACACCTACCTCACCCAGAAGCTTGACATGGACACCACACAAAACATCGTGCTCAACAGCGTTGGCGCTGACGTCGATCCCCTGACGGAACTCAAGGCCCGCACAAACTTCGGCCGACCTAACTTCCAGCGAATGTTCGAGGCGATGCGAGATGGAATTATGGACCGAACATACATCAACGGTCTGGAGGGAAGCATGCAGACTACAGTCGGTGTTTACTTCTGTGGTCCTTCTGTTGCGGGTGAGTACTCGAATCCTCTAGCATATTTTTAGACCAATCACTGACATATTTCATAGCTCGCGATATCCACAAGGCGACGAACGCGGCGACAAGTAAGGAAGTGCGCTTCCGGTTCTGGAAGGAGCATTTCTAAGTGTATATATATATACTACAATTTATCTACTTTATGTCGCCATATTACAAGATACCTACAGCTTCGTGAGAATAAGTGCTCGCTACCACGAGCCGGTCTTCAGAGGCAACAGACTCAGGGAGGAAGATCAGTGGGAAGCGCGGCGAGATGTTGGAAAACATTTTGCGCTTGGATGGGCCTACCTAATACGAGCCCATTGGGGCCTAGAGAGGTTCCGAATTGGTCTTAGAAATGACGGACGATATCTCTACTGTATGAGTTGGGGAAGACGGTCTTTAGGTGTTCTATATCATCATATTTACTGCATGACAATCTAAATTTATTCCTTTTTCACCTGTCCAATCTTTTCCGTTCCTTGCATCATTCTTACATCTGTAACGAGTGAAGTGCATTTTAGGGAACACAAGTGCATACCATCTTCGCGGCTCAAATCATCTGGGCAAATTTCTCTCTCGAAAAAAAAAGAGCAGATATTCTTGGCATTCCGTGGGATAGCATTCTTCTCGAACGATAATGGATGATGATCTCATATGAAATCGAGTCCGGTGGGATGGTACACAGCAGAAGCGCTTCGACGCCCGCATGAAACTCAGGCACGGTTGGAACTTGGCGTGTCGCAGGCTGGCTTACCATCCTCCCTCCTTTAGGATCTGGATCTTAATATGGCTGAGATAGAATATTGACATATTCTAGCGCTTCCGTCCCGTGTTGCCTGAGAAATTGTTAGGATGGTCTTCTGAACGGCCTTGTGCTCAGGCTGATGCGTTCTATTTCGGTGTCATGTCAGAACCTATTATGGACCTTTGGCTGGGAGGCTCTGCGTGGAGGGTGGATTACAGCGCTTGGCGAAACCGACGACCTTTTGAGACCTATTGGGAGCCTCGAAGAACTTCTCATGTTCCTTACAATTTGGCCTTCGAATTATCACTTTGCACTGGCTGATGGTTTTGTGGCAATCCATAAATGCACTTGTTTACCAACTAGGTAGATAGGTACCTACCAAATATACGAGGAGGCTCGGATGTGGTTGATGCCGTAGGATGATACTATGTTACCCCATGTCTAATATGCGCACCGATGTCTTCCTTCCCGCTCTTTCAAGGTCCCCAGCAAGTTAATCATAGGCTTGATGTCGTGTTGAAGAGAAAGAGAGAAAAAAGCGAAGGGAATTTAGCAAGACCTTCGAACTACGAGTATAAGTTCGGAGATAACCGTCCAATCAGAGGCACTGCTTTTGCATTACGTCATCTCCAGACCGTATATTATCCTCCACCGTTTGCTATTCCACTACATAATTATCAGCAACGAAACAAAAAGTTGCATCCTGTCAGAATGCAAAAAATCTTCCCACTTTGCTGCTCTGCGGAGATCCCTACTGCGGTAAGTAGCCAAGGTCGTGAAATATTCACCATTCTGAAGCTAGACTATATATCGTCGGCTTTCCCAGGTCATCGACAAGTTCCTCAACGATTCCCTCGCTGGCTTCGAACGGCTCGTACCAGGCAACAATGGTACCCGACAAGTAGCCCTCGTCACAACCCGTGACGGCGCCGCGCATGTCCCCACAGAGCCGACGGCACCGCCTGTCACGGAGTTTTCATCCCCCTTCTTGGGTCAGTCTCCCGAGGACATCGGGATGGAGATCCTGCAGCAGAGCTATCATTGCTTTGCCGTGCTGGATGAGCGCTCGAGCAAAGACGAGACGGTCGTGGTTGGCCAGCGCATCGACGATGAGATTCAGACTGTTAGGGCCGACTTCGGGAGCGCAGTGCTTCTGATGGTGAATCTGGCTATTATTAACATTGATATGGGAGAGGCGAAGTCTCATGCCCAGGCTAATGGGGGTGTCTATATGCTTGGGGAATCACCACGGCAGGGAGGGCAAGCACCTCGTAAGAGGCTTGGGGGGCCCTAGTGGATGAAGGAGGGTCGATGTATGCCTAGCTAGCTATGCAGCTTGCTATCCATATGGTGTAGGCATTCCATCAGGGGATAGCTGACCACTTGGAGGTTATGGTGGTCAAATTCGAGGGATAGAAAATGGAATGTGGGAGATAAAGCAGGCGAACTTTAGCTCCCGGAATAGGAGGGCAGGACAAAGGGACAACCCAGGAAAGCGAGCAAATAGCAGATTCCTCATGACAAGACCTCTAGTCAAGTAATGGATTTGACAATGAATCACTTAACAATAACAAATAGCCAGTCTGGCCGAGTGGTTAAGGCGATGAGTAAATTTGTATCATTGGGGTCCGACGTAGCATGTGTACATGTACATGTGCTGGGTCTATTCTGTGGCTCCGCGCGGGTTCGAATCCCGCGGCTGGCATATTTATCTTTTCTTTTTTCTCCCTCTTTTGCCTTTTTCCAGAATGTCTTCCACTTTGATTATATGCACCTGCTATAGACCTACAACATCACCTGTCACCCCTTTTTTAACTTTTTACTCTATTGGCATATTTAATTCTTCTCATCGTAACAATTCAACACATTCTGTATGCCCCCTTTTTGCAGCGACGTCCTTCGGCGTAAGCCATTGTGGTTCTTCACTTCACGATCCCCGCTAGAGGCGGGCGGCCACGCAACACACTCAGCTCGGCCGTTTCCAGCGGCTCCGTGAAGCGGTGTTCCCCAGTTGTCTTGCTCTCGAGCGTTGTCGTATACGTCTTCATTATCGGGAATGGAGTTAATGCCAGCGCCGGAAGTATTAAGTTGCTTCAAGATGTCAAGATGCCCGCGTTTTGCGATTAGAAGCGCCGCGCTGCGGTCCTTGATTTGGGTTCCATTATCAATCAATAGAGATATGATGTCTACATTGGGGTTGTCGCTGACGCGAGTACATTCGAGTGCTAAGTAAGTCATGCCGCGGAGGTTGGCGTTGGGATCGGCACCCTGCTGGAGTAGATACTTGACTAGGGGAAGCTTGTTCGCGCTCACGGCGAGACTATCATAGGGGTCAGAGAAGTGACGAGAATATCATGGTTCAAGGAGAGAGCATCACATGAGGGTATCTCTAATATGTCTAAGATCTTGGTTGATATCTTAGCCTTTCTGAATCAGGGCCTCGTATGCACTAACATCCCACTCGGTCTTACCGGTACATGCTTTGGATGCGGCAATCACTAAATCCACTGGTATACATGTAATCGCCATTGTCGGTAATTAAGTGTCATTTACTTGTATGTTGTCCGAGTGAAGTTTGGCCTGTGGAGCATTGCCCAAAAACTCCCGATCCCACATGTGCCACGTGTAAATACCCTCGAGAAGTAGAAATAATAATTTGAATTATAGGTGCGTAATCTAAGAAGCCTCCAAGTTGGCAACAGATTTTATCCATAGGTACCTACCTATGTGTTAAAATATGTTATATTTGGATCTAGTTCACCATAGTCATAACCCATCTCGGACTATGAGTCCATCATAAGGGATAGCTCGTTCACCCCATTCCCTAAACCGACTGTTAGCATACCTGAAGCAACTTTTGAATCCAAGAAACCACGAACCTCCAACTACCATCATACAACTTTCGATTATTCTCGTCCCCGTAGGATGCCACCTGAAGAGCCACACTGAGGACTGCGGCGGTGATTCCGGACATGCAACTTGTGATAATAGGTTGCTGCGGATTGACACCCTTTCCCTTGAAGAGTGCTTGAAGCTCCGGACCTGACAGAAACGCGCGAGTCTCTAGGTCAAGTACTTCTGCCAGGGATACGTTGATTGAGCTCGGCATGTGTCCGGAAGCCAGCTCCGGGCGGGGTTCCGGATCCTTTCCGCCCCAACGTCCTGCTGGCCTGGTGTCTAACACCTGCCATCGACTGTGAATTTCCGCACCTACGGATAAGAAGTGGTCCTTAAGCTCTTCGAAGGAGATTATTTTGCTCTCATCCTTAATCGGAACGGGATATATCGACGCAGACACAGATTCCCAGTCGCCCGATTCAGTCGGATAGCCACCATCCACCCACAATCGGAAATTATTCAGCACATGGACATTTCTATGACCGAATACCTGAAACGTCCAAGCTACCCGCGGCGCGCTGAAGATGCCAAGTTCGTGCGAATCGTACACCACTACCACGTCTGCAGGACGAATACCCAAGTCGCTCATGGCGGCGGCAAAATCCGAAGCCGAGGGCAGCATATTCGGGAGAGGTGTGTTTGGGTCTGCCACTTTATCCAAATCGAAGAACCGCGCATTTGGGATGTGCTTGCTCTTGAAGCTGTCGATGCCCTTGCGGCTATCCGTCGGTAGGAACCAGGCCCCGCATAGTGGGATGATGCGCTGCGTGGCTGGGTTGGTGGGGTGTTGGTGCTGCTTCAGGGCTTCTGAGAGCTCTTTCGGCGAGACTAGAAAAGAAGAGAACACATGTTGAGCCGTCATTTTGCTATGCCTTTTCGGCCTCGGATTCTTGAGAATTCCTAGTTAGTTACCGTCCTTCTCGGGATGTGGTGGGGCCGCGGCCTTAGAGCATTCTGCCCATCCGTCAGGTCGCGTCATTCATGATCGGAGCACGCAATTTCGAAGTCATGGTCGCGAATGAGACTTGCTCGAATGTGGTCTCCTTGGGGCTCATTTACGTGATTTGATCATAAGGCGTAATGGCTACTTCTACACTTCGTGAGAGATGTCATGATTGATGACTTTTGACGTGGGCGCCAGGGGTAAGAAAATTAACAATGTTGTCAAACTTAGGCTAGGAGCACTCAGAAGCGTTACCTTCTGGTAGGTACCCGGACTGCCGGACTATAGACCCTTTGCTGATCATGATGGCTGCTTGTGCGCTAGCGATGCGCTATTTTGAGCCACCTGATTGAGCTATTCTCCCCTATTGAATTCTGCCTTTGGCAGAGAACAAAACAGCCGCACAAGGAAACTGTATCAGGATCAATTCCATTATGATGTCTTTCATATGCTATTATCTTGGTATCACTATGCCATTGCTATGATACATAGAAGATTCGAACACTTGCAAGAAGTGAGAAGGGATATTAAATCCGGATGTCATCCTTGAAACTTCCCTGGTCAGATGTTTACCTGCGCGCGTAAACCTAACTGATCATTCATCGCTTCTTGTTTCTCTAAGGTAAGCGATGAGTGATAAATTTAGAATCAGCTATGGGATTGTGAAGGCTGGCACGTTGGCTACCGTGGTAGTCACAGCTGTTCCTAATCCCATCCCTAAGGTGGAAGAAGAGAAAGGTAGCGCTACGAAAGAGAATGACAAGCCCGAAGCAGAGTTGAAAATATCCCCACCCACTATCAAAGAATGCAAGGTGCAACTTAACATATCTCCGAACACGACTTTGTTCTACTCAGGGGGGGCCCGAATTTTATCTTAAGGCAAGTGAAGCTATCAATACTCGCGAGTATCTCAAGGGCTATCAGATTATGGCCCAGAAGTGGAAAGATCCTGATTGGTTGCTGGCGTGGCAGGTTGAACCGGAGCTGTGCAAACAGTTCTGGGACATCTGCTCGAAGGCGCTGGCGCAATCTACTTCGGGAACTGCCTACGTCTTATTACCCAAAGGTAAGAGTACCGATTGGGCGAAAGGGACAGTGTGGGATAGAAAAGAATGGCCAAACATTCCTAAACATGTAACGGTTATCCGTATTGACCCTGATGACCCAGACGATATGGAAGTAATTCAAAGAGGGAGTTCAGTCGCCAGGAAGATGCATGGGATGATTAAATTCAGGAGTTGGACTTCTCTCAAGCTCGTCATTAAGAGGCCGCAGCTAGATAATGCAGGTGGCTGTGCTGAAATGAGAACAGTTAGCCAAGTATCGATACGTGATGATGCACAGAAGATTTAGGTAGACCTAATAGATATAGCGCCTTATTGGCCACTACCTGGCCGCAGGAGTGGTTTTGTGGCTGTACATTTGAGCGCATAAACCATCACAAAAACCATGCATTCCTGCCTCTGCAGCATATTAAGTATCGCGATGAACAAAACCTGGAGCCTCGTTCATTTGAAATGTAAAACTTCCCGATCTTTATTTAATTTTCTTTAAACATAGAGTCCTAGCAACGGCTGCGGCCATGGCGGATCCTCTCACGATTCTTGGAGCGGCGGCAGCCAGCTTTCAGTTTGCCGGTTATGCAATCAAAGGCTTATTACAGGCCATTGAACTAGCGGAGGCTGCCCAGAATGCCCCCAAGCGAATGATTCAGCTGCTACACCACATTGATCGTGAAGTTGCGTCGGTCAACACCTTGCTTAGCTCTGACTCGCCTGTTTTTCACCATCTGTCCGTCATGCAGTATGCACGGATTTCTGTGTCTGCAATCGAAGCCCGCAAAGCAATGGAAGAGATTCAGAGAGATCTGTGGCCCCTAGCTGACATCTGCGAGAACACGTCAAAGCCGGACGAGAGGGGGAGAAGAATAATAAAAATGTGGAAGTCTTTAATGAGTATTAAAAAAGAGAAAGATTTGGAGGTGAAATTGAAATTCTTGGAAAAGTTGAATGCAAGTCTTCTACGTGAGCTGCAGATTTCGGGAATTGAGATGCAGTCAACATTGTGGTAAGACATTGTTGCTTTCCATACCGATCATGTCAGCTTATATATATCAGTAAACAGGGCGGCCAGATTCTCACAAACATTTCCGCCTCAGCTGCGGACATACAGGGAGAAACAGCGACACTTGCTCGAAGTATAGACTCTCTGAGACATGGTGCAACTGAAAGCAGCGCATCGCATGATCGAAATTTAGCATCGGTGCGGCAGTCCTTGGATCAGGTGGAGGCGAACTTGAACACCTTACGCCAGGATATAAGTAATAACTCTGTGTTATCATCTAGCGAGATTCAAGCACAGGTTTCTGATCACCAACTCAAGATCACGTCACTCCTTCAAGCCAGGGCGGACGATGCTATGGTACTCATTCGGGCCCAAGCTATTGAAGACCGTACGACACTTCTTCAAAATATCCGGAAGGAACTGAAGGACGTTTTTAGTGATTCTATGGAAATGCATCCTTATAGTCGCAATGGCGGTTCGCCGGATATGAGGGATTCCATATTTGAGATCGACATTGGACGTGGCACTGCGAGACTAGAGGTTTCCGATGACCTGCGGCAGCTTAGTACCCGTTCCAATGATTACGTGAAACCACACAAACCTTTCAAATCTTGGAGATGTAGATGCAAAGCCGGGATTGCAAGGACAACGTGGGCATATGGACGACTTGGCTTCCGTGTTCAGACTCAAGCTGCACACTACCGCCACGTACATCGAAATAAGCAAGCGTGGAGTTGGTCGATAGAAGCAAAGCTAAGCCCCTTTCTTAAAGGCACTTTGGACTTAACATTCGGCCTGCTCAAAGAAGGAAGGGAATGGAAGATGTCGCCATCTCTCGCGTTCAGATGCACGGTCAAAAGAGACGAGAGTCCTATATTCCGGCTCTTCGACGATTTCGTAGAGACCTACGCTATCATAGACGACACCAAGGATGAGTATGGCCACGTGCGAAGTTGTCGGCATAACGAAACGTATTTTTGCTATGATGAAGGGAGAGACTTTCCCTTGATAGTTTATTTGACATGGGACGATGAAACCATGATGGAAGGCTTTTCGAGACTGGTACGTCAGATAGAAGAGTCTATTGAATCCGGACAGGCATCGGGTGCCGATATGGATGAGGATGGGCGTACTCTGCTTACGGTAAGCATCTAACTACTCAACGAAATTTAGAGCAAATTAGGAGATCTAACCTTTCAAAGTCAACATTTCACTTGGTAACATTGCTCGGACTCAAATCTGAACATGTCGCAGGGGAGTTGAATAGTCTCATACAGATAGCGTACGTTTCAGATGTCGATCCTATGGCGATATCTCATCCGGCCCATGAGAAATATCGATTTGAATACTTCCCTCAATTCGACCACCCTGTGACGGCGATGCAGTACCTACTTAGGTACCTCACATATCACGACCCTACACCCATTCATTTCTTCGATAGCGTCAAGGAATACGACGGACTGTTCGAGTCCTTGGGAGATTTTAGCCGTAATTCCTCAAACGCAGAATTGCGATTACTACTTACTCGACCTGAGATCGCGGAAGGTAAGACACTGCGCCAGTCTTACAGTACTCAATTATTGACCTGGGTTTCAACTGGCAGCACTGGGTTATTCGGACTTGTGTATAGCTATTATTAGACGATCTTTGCCTGGTTTAAGAAGGCTCTATACGACCAAGGAAGTTGAAGGCCAAGCAACTCGCTTATCCCCGATAGAACTCACCATCGGCTGGCCAGAGGGACTACGATTCTTTGTTGGCCGAGGTCATGATGTCGCAGAGGCATTCGTTCTCGCCTGTTGGGAGAAAGATGAGGACTCCGCTTCTATTCTTCTGACCGCGGATGATATATTTTGCTACCCAGAACCACAGCACGTACCTCCTTGTCTAGAGGTCGCCAGATGCTACGAGCCGATCTTTCGAATGGTAGCGGAAGAGCTGCGCCGACGACGAGAAACCCTTAAAGAGCATGCGTTAAACTACCTGAGCCGAGAAGAACGAGACAAAATGGGTATATCGAAAACCTGGGCACTTGATGAAAACGCCGCAGAAGTCTATCGTTTACTAGAGCGAATGATTAACGTACCAAAAAGGCTGAACTGCTTAATGGGAACATCACCTCATTGCAGCGATGCACTTTATTCCCACGACTACAGTGTTTATTATCATAAGATCCTCTACGATGTAGGATTCACAAACCTCAATGTGCCTTGCATGCACGGCGTTACCCCGCTTGCCGAGTACTGCGAAATGCACGCCTACAAATTGGACACCCGCGTTCCCGGGGATGACAGAGGCCTGCCGCAAAGGGGAAATGATGGCCTGTTGTGGTTTCTAGAAAAGGGTGCCTGTCCGGACTTTCGCGCTCAGGATGGTTCAAGTCAATATTGGCCACATATCCTATTCTATCTAGCCCTCATGGTCGGATACGGCAAAGTGGACAAACGAGCAGCTAATCTTTTCGAATACCAATCTGTTACAGATAACTGCAAGTGTTTCTGTTCTTCTGACGGGTGCACTCCTTCGTTCATGCTCTGGCGCTGCAATGGCTCTTATAGATTCGCATTCCACCACCTTTCGCACTGCACAAAAAGGCATCACCATCGCTTTGAAAATTTGCGACGATGGACAAACATTCGAAAACTTTCTAGGGCACAAAAAGAACGTGACTATCGCGACATCTGCCGACTAGAACTTTTTGAGCGCCTCGGTATGAGACATACCTGCTGCAACTCCGACTCCTTAACTGCTGAGGAGAAACATGAGTTACGATCGGAGGACGCCTTGTCAGCCCAGCAGCTCAAACAGTTGCTGCGGCTGTATGCAAGGACTCGGAAGCTCTTTTACAGTTATCCTATCGAAGTGTTCTGGAAGATATGGTGGAAGACCATCGACATAATACTGCCGCCCCTGTTGCCTAAGGAGGCATGTCGGTCCATCTACTGGAAGATTGACGAAAGTACATTAGATCGAAGACAAGATCGATGGGCGGCTCAGTTGAGTGCGGCTGGTTATAGTGGAATAGAATTTGGAGAAGTCATCAAATACCATTTCGCCAAGTTCTTGCTGCTAGCTAAGATGCTGATGGAGAGAAGCAACAGTTGGAGGCGTCGCCGTTGGATAACACGCCTAATGGCTAAGGCGTTGAATTAAACAAGTTTGATATACCATACGACTAATGAAGACTCGAGTTATTATGGATATACGTAGGGTGGACTGGATTTGTATATAAGTAAGTCACCGCAACCGACATAACTCGGAGCCCCTATTTTTCAGGTGTCTTATGCACCTAACGTTCCACAACGTGCAAATATGCCAGATTAGCACAGTAGCACACTGTAAAACTCGGCTCGCTTGGCTTGAGAAACGGACATTAAGCGATGTAATCAACATACCTAGAAAATTCACTAATAATTAGATGATCGGGAAGACTAATACGGGAATATGTATCGATCATATCTCTTATCATTATAATATAATTGCACTTTATCTGGCGGCAGAAGAATGGAGTTACTATCACGACATCTTGCGTTAGCCTTCATACATGGGTTTCTGAGTGGCCAATGAACACGCACTGTTCATGCTCCACCGCAGCAATAATTTTCAAATCTGACACCAGCTCCGGCTCTTGTTCAACTATCATTATCAAGGCGCTCTCCGAGGTTGACGTTGTTGATATTAATAAATAGCTGGCTATCATTTACTTGAGCAGTCAGTTTTTTTCAACCATGGCCTCCGACCACAACAACACACAAGAAGATGAAGTCTCAAACAACGCTCACACAGAAACCACACCGCTCCTATCAACCTCGCACTCTTCAGAAGAGACCGCGGAAAGCGGCACTTGGAGCTCAGAGCTATGGCTTCTTATCAAGTACTCTGTCCCGCTCATCGCGACCTATCTTCTGCAGTACTCGTACAGCATCATAACGACCTTCGTCGCCGGTCATCTTAGCGCAGACGCGCTAGCAGCCGCTAGTATAGGCATGACGACGATGAACATCGTCGGGTTTGCGACCATCGAGGGCATGGCCACCGCCCTTGATACCCTGTGCGCCCAGGCGTACGGCTCGGGGAACCTGACCGGCGTCGGGTTGCACGTGCAGAGGATGCTGCTGTTCATGGCGTTGACGATCATCCCGATCGGCGCAATTTGGGCCGTCTCGCCACAGCTGTTGGCGCTGTTCGTGCGCCAGGAGCACCTCGCCGTCATGGCCGGCTCGTTCCTCCGTGTTAGTCTGATCGGGCTACCCGGGTACGCGGGCTTCGAGGCGGGAAAGCGGTTTCTCCAAGCCCAGGGGGATTTCAAGGCGGCGATGGTTGCTATTCTTATCTGCGCGCCTGTCAATGCCGTGCTGAGCTGGCTTTTCGCTTTCAAGCTCGATATGGGGCTTGATGGTGCGGCGCTGGCCGCAGCTCTCACTAATGACCTCCGCCCTGTCCTGCTCCTCATTTACATCTTGCTGCCGGTGGGCAAATGGTCGCGACAATGCTGGGGCGGGTTCTCGCGGGAAGCGCTTACGAAGTGGGGACCCATGGCGCAGCTCTCGGTTGCGGGCTTCGCGGTGAATTTGGGTGAATGGGCTGCTACCGAGATCATGACCTTCAGCACTTCGTACCTTAGTACCAATCATCTCGCTGCGCAGTCTATCCTGATGACCATCTCGGTCGTGTCGTGGCATATCCCCTTTTCGATAAGCGTCGCGATCTCTACGCGTATCGGACATCTCATCGGAGCCGGGCTTGTTGGGACCGCTCGACGAGCGGCTTTGCTGTATGCTGTTGTCTGCACGCTCGTTGGCACCTTTGATGGCTTGATCATTTTTGCCCTCCGAAAACAGTTTCTGGAATTCTTTTCTGAGGATCACGCTGTTAGGGATATCGCGTCGAAGACCATGCTCACTGTTGGTGTGTTCCAGATTATAGATGCTATCATATGCTGCACGAATGGCTTGCTTCGTGGTCTCGGACGCCAGTCTGTCGCTGCTTGGGTGGTTTTCATAGTCAACTATATTGGCGCAGTTCCCTTGGCTATGTGGCTAGAGCTAGGCTCTCCGAGCTTGGAATTGAATGGTTTATGGATCGGTCTTGGTTGTGGTATGGTGCTGATTGCTACTGTTGAAGCGATATATATGAAAACCATGCGATGGCAGGACTGCGTGGCTAGCGTGAAGTTGCGAGAAGGTCTGTAAAGCCATAGTATCTAAGTATCTAAGAGGTGCCCTTCTTGGACTTGGATTTTTAGCTACTGTGATGAAGGCGAACATATGCACTACAAGGATTTTCCTCATACGGCGGAATGGTCGGAGATGCGTAATCTTGATTCGGAACCTCCATGAATGCTGCAGTGGGTGCAATGCGACTCCGGCTAAAGCTGTAGTAGTAAATGTGGTTAGGCTTGCAATCTCTTATGGCAAAGTCATAGATCAATACTACCACGGGAAGAATCTTACCAATGCATTTAAAAGGGAAGGCTGAAGTGCCAGTGTGAATCTCAACGTAACTGACGACATTGCATTTTCAATCAACAAAAGTACTCCAAGTCTAAACGTTTAAATCGAGGATATTCCTATTTACAAGATGTGGAACAAGGCGGTTCTCAGTCATCTTCTGTATTCTCTCACATTTGCCGTCAATACTTCCAATGCGATTCGCCAAAGGGATACAGTCAATCAATGTCCCCAGGAGGGCTCGCACCAAGAGCTTGAGATCACGGAATTCAGTTACGGCGAGTGTGAGTCTCAACTCACAATTGGTCTTTGGAAGACACGCAAATCTCATCCGAGCTTCAGACACATAAATGCTGGTGCTAATTTAGAAAATGTATAGTGGTCACTCACCCGGGTGACATCCCACCGCGTCTCAGCACGGCAGACGTCTCTTTTTTCGTCACGAACGCTTTCGGTCGACAAGCGTGCAGCGGTACTATAGTGCAGCAGCAAAACGGAGAGTGGCAAGATGCAGACGGGTCTGGCTGGTTTAAGTGCGGCACGGCGAGCACACCGGATCCAACCTGTTCGAACTGCACGCATTTTCAGTTCGGCTGGGGACACGAGAGCTGGAGCTTCGCTGTCAATCAAACTTGGCCGTGCACTGACTCGAATGACGATAGGTACGCGTTTTTTTTTTTTTTTTTTTTTATTTTTTTTATTTTTTTTACATAATACACAGGGTCAACATACTTGGCGATTAAAATTTGCCCATCTGAATTACTTTTGGCATCCCTTAGTTATGGCTGATAGGATGTTAGATCGTGCTAATGCTAATGCTTTTCCTGCGCAGTGCGTCCTACGCTGTCTCGGGATCAACGACGTTAAATCCGGAATGCACCGAGAATAGCGAGATTTCGTTTACAAGCTGTACTGCACAAGACTTCTCGCTCTCCGTTGACGTGTATGATTTTATTCCAAGTTCGAGCTTGACCTAGCTTTCTTGTCTTGTCTGCTTGCTTACAGCTCGAATAACGTGGGCACCTAGGGATTGATCGAAGGGAGCCCGGGGTCTGGCTGAAAACGTATAGTGGTACTCTACCTCCAGCTAGGTATTTTATAGCTTCAGTAAGTTGCGCAAATGGAATGCTCTCATTTTACTATACCAGATGAAAAGCTATACGAGAATTTAAGAGATATAAACATTAAATATGGCAGATTTACTCAGCCATTTGACCGATTTCCCGCATTGTATTGTAAGACATTTGCAGATTGTATAGCGCTGAACGTATAGTGGTAAATCCGCTCCCCTCACTGCCAGCTGCTAACACTGCCCCGCGATGACATAATGCATTGCCCCCCCTGGTCTTAATGACCGACCGCCCCCAAATTCTAATTCCTTGTTTTCCTCTCCCCTAATCTGCACGAAATGACTGTATGGCCATATGGGTAGCGACCCCATGTCCAGCCAAAGCCCTCCGTCGCCGTTCCGAAAAAGTTTAACGCGTATTCCGCTCGTTGATACGGAACACTTCCTTCGGTGAATCTAATCTTCACCCGGCGGTTGTTCTCGAACGAGATGGTGCTTGATTAGCGGTTCTCCTTGAGTCCCCGTATTGAGTAGATGGACGGCTTCCTAGTTGATCTTTCGCAACTATGTCAGACTCATGCCAGAAATGCGTCCCAAACACGGGTTGCCACGGCTTAAGGCACCCCTTAAGGTGACCAGGGTCGACTCTTGTCGCATGGGTACTTTGGAGGCTCTTCGCTGTCAACTCTTGAGGGAGCATCTTTGACGCGTCAGCAAATTGCGTCCATGTTCCGATACCTCGCAAAGCGTCTGGATTTTGCGAAAGTGATGCCATGTTGCTCGATTATAATTGCAAATAATGAGAGTGAGGAGATAGAACATTTGGACTTACTTACTAGTACTCTTTATACCATTTCCTCTTCTCTCATCGTTCATCCGACTTAAAGGGCTACTTTAGGTAGAGTCTACCGGGCTGAATAAGGTCAAGTCGGTGGTAATCGGTGAAGGCATCGTATTAACGATATGACTAGCTCGATAGGCGTGCCATGATTCACCCAGGCCGCTATAGGACTGCTATATACGGAACGGGCCGCCCTATAGACGGACGACGATGGGTACGGAATCCCGGATTATCAATATTGGATTGGGTGGATGGTTACAACCCTACTGCATCGCTGACCGACGCTAAGCCATTATTGACAGGACCGCCTATCCAGCCCTGTCAGCCCTACCATCCATCACCCTACCTCCCACCTTGCCCTACGTACCACCTTATGGTCTGGCTGACCGCTCTTCATCATGTTACCCTTTGGGCAGAAGCAAGACTGAGCTATTCAATGTTGCGAAAATCTGTTAATACTATCGCCAGATTAAATTCATCGCCACTCTTACACGCTGCCGCTAATAATTCGGTAATTTTATCACTCTGTCAAGATCTGGCTGTATGGCAGCATCTATGTGTCTACGATGGCGAATGATCTCATGAACTTGGAGGATTTCCAATTCGGCGACTTCAGCAATGGCCCACTTTTGGACCTTTTTGATATGGACCTTGTGGAGGATGGTTCTCCTAGGGCGGATATGTCGGTTGAAGGCTCAGGTTCTCATCAGTTTGGTGTGATGTCTGACACAGTCGGCGCTATGAGTGAAGATAAGCCTGGCTGTCATAGCATAACCGACACCACGAACGATGAACAAGGGCGGCCCGATGGTCTTGCGCAATTGGGTAAGTCCAAACCCTACTGCCTAAGATGCCTTACCTCGGATCTAAGATTTCAAGATATGAACGACCCAGCCGTTTTGAGCGACTATATGTCCCTGTTTCTTTTTACGAACAATCCATCAGTCCACCATCTTGACCTAGAGGATTGCGATTCATCCAGACAGGTTATCATCCAAGCCCTAGCTGCCAAGCTTAACCTACAATACTCCCATGAGAGATCTCGTGGTATAATACAGCTTCGAAAGGCGAGTTACGAAAATACTGTAGGTCATAATGAGGAGCAGCAGCCAAGAGCAATACCGAGATCAGATATATCTTTTGGATTCCAAGTTTCTTCGCCGTCTCCTCAGAGGAAACTTGGCCAAATTACCGAGCAGCGAGGTCACTTTTCCAGCCTAGACAAAGTGACTTCATTCAGCCACAACAACTCTAGCATGGATATAGACATAGCATCCTACGGGGTGAACTCAGGTTTGCCGTTATGGTTGATACCTAGTATGAGAAATAAAAATGCTAAAAGCCCGAACAGATAACTTCGATTCCTGGGAAGATGGAAACTACTCTATCGCCACCCCACAGGACCCAGGACTTTCAGAAGATGAGCAAGACTCTAGCCAGGCAAAGGGGATACCAATAACCTCTACACCGCGTCGCGGTTGGCTAGGATTTTCCCAGACACTGAAAGAGGTTGGGGCTTGTTGGAGGTGTAAAATCCTTCGAAAAAAGGTATAACTACCATGCTTAGGGGTCAGAGACATGCTAAACGCTATCAAGTGCGACCCCAACCAACCTTGCAAAGCCTGCCCCAGACCCGGTGCAAATGGCTCTCGCTGGCAAGGTGTAGGCTGTAAGCGTGGGCCTCTTTTGGACCACGTCCCGCACATATCACTGTGCCCAAAAGCACGCGGTTTTGGCAAGATTGATCTCGATGGTGCGACACAACGGGGAGGGAACACTTCGGGGGAGGATAAGATCAAGAAATGCCTCGAAGATGCATTGAATCGTCTTGATGACATATTTGCCTCTGATAACGACACATACACGAAGATAATACTCGAGATACTATGCCCGCCGAAGGCTATCACCATCGACACGCCACCGTCTCTAAGGCATGATGTCGAAGGGGATGCTATCCACGTAGCTTGGGGCCTTGTCGACATTACCTCTGCTAAGGATATCCTGCAACTCAAATCCGTAGAACACACTCTTGATGTTCTAAAGGCTGCTATAACTTACGAAACTGAGTATGGCCTGGTGGGTGATGATCTCTTATTTACCGTGTTCGCTTACAATGTCTTAGTCCATGCTAACCGTTTAATAGTCGCAATCTATCCCATTAGCAATCACCTGCTTTAGGAATTGTATCGAAATCTTGCGACTGCATGAAAATGATCATCTGTTACCCGAGGTACACACCAACTGTACTATCAGTAGATGCCAGGTACAGCTCTTCCAAGATCTCACCAGCCACATCAAGTCTTTTACGAACGAACTGTCGAGAATTATTTTCAGGAAAGAAAATAAGGTCCACGAGAAAAGATGGTGGCTTTCGACTTTCTATAGTCTCTGGATACAGTCCCACGTTCGTCGAGCTATTATCTATTTAGTCACCCACTCCAAAGTCCACCTTGATTTAGAAGCCAAGCAAGCATGTGCGAACTACCTATTACTTGCGCTAGAGCTTTTTGATGCGGCATCAGCCTCGTTTGATCCTTTGACCTCATCATGGTCATTAGAAGAAGAACCTCCTAATATGGACTGGAGGCTAATGAAGTATTACCGACTCGCTCAGAAAGCTCTGCTCAGCGAGCAATGGGACTCTGATGGTTCCATTGGTTATCTCAGGCGTCTTTTCTACGACAAGGACACGTCAGCACCTGCGCATCTGTATCGAGATACGCCATTATCATTCATATTAGAGCCTGGAAATGATGATTCCGGTGGCCATGGAGCTACCCGCCCGAGGCCGTCGATCTTCCCAACTCACAGATCTATGCATTCCGACGGTAGGTTTTCGGTACCTTTCAGGACTAGATCGGGTGCAAAACGACGTGCTGGATCTCCATTACAAGATACGGGTTTCATTCGTCGAAACGGAAGCTCGTCTAGCATGTTAGATAATAGAGACATACGGAGCCGGGGGTTTTCGATAGCAAGTCCCGGATCTCCAATGTCTTCCGGGTATTCGTTCGCGTATGGGACGAGCAACTCTACCAGGTGGAACGGCAGCGGAGACAGCTTAGCGGAGATGGCTAATAAGTTCTATGGAACCAGCCCATCCAATCGAGACTAGTTTGACTATTTGACCCCGTCAAAGGGACGACGGCCCACGTTGCACAATAAAAGCAGCAATGAGAGCTTCCTAGAACTACCTAGGACGCTAAACAAGCGACGACCAGCTAGTAAAAGCGCTATGGATGTAATTCCTAGCGGATTTTATCTCTGTGAATGCTGTCCTAAGAAGCCCAAGAGATTTGACACCACTGAAGAACTAAGGTAAGAATGTCTCCCATTTTTTGCTATACAGACCCTCCAACCTCTTTCGTCAAGGCTTTTAGCTTCCTCAAAGGTACTCATATTAATGAATACAGTGCTCACGAATCCGAGAAACAATACGAATGCAGCTTCTGCGGCTCCCGCTTCAAATCTAAGAACGAAGCCGAACGCCACCAGAACAGTCTCCATTTGCGACGGCACGCGTGGTCGTGTTGGAACATACCCCCTAACGACAGATATGCAAGTCTTTTCCGGGAAAGCATCGACCAACCAGGCCTCGCAGACACATGCGGCTACTGTGGACAGGACTTCCCGCGGAGTGGAGGTATAGTGCTCGAGAAGGACCTTGAGGAACGACTCAACCACGTGCGGGAGGTGCACAAGTTCGGCGAGTGTAACTCTTCTAAACAATTTTATCGCGCAGACAACTTTCGCCAGCATCTTAAACATGCACATCACGCTACCTCGGGGAAGTGGACGAATGCTCTGGAAAACGCGTGTATGATTGATACCCCCCCCGTTCACGAGTCCGGTGTGCGATAATATCGATCTCGGCGTGCGGAAAAAAATCTAATAATACATTCTTCTATTGCTAGATGGTAGTTATATTCTACCCCATATATATCCCTTATAAATACCATGTCTATGAAAATTCGACTTAGGCGGAATCTAGATATATGTTCGCATCGTCTATGGGTATTAAAATTAGTTGCTTCCTATTCCCCACTGCGTCATCCAGTTATCGACCCATTGCCGATTGACTGGAGGCATTTCACGCAGCGTCTTGCTAGCTTTCTTAGACCTCTCGGTTACAAAGGTACGAGCTGCCTTGTTTGACTTTGCTACGTCTGCGTAGAAGTCGACTAGGCGGATGGCCGGGTTGCGGTCCACATCCACAACACCGGTACCTGCGGCCTCCTTGGAGTGCTCACTTAATATGTCTACCCATTCGTCAAATGTGACGGGTTTTACGGGAGTATCCCGTGGATACGCGTCGAATACGTCGTTGGCGAAAGTCGTGCTCCAGGAGACCGTGTGCGGGTTGACAACGTGGAAAACCTGGCTGGGTTCCGCGGCATTGCCTGCGCTAGATGTGGCAAGAATTTCGAGTAAAGCTACTGATAACTTGTCCACAGGTAGCCAGTCTATACAGTCCCGGGATGGGAATGTGGCGGGGAAAGCGCCGATGTGAGCCGAAGACAAGATAATCTGCGAAATGCTGGTTAGTTGGATGGATAGCGTGACATGATGCTGGAGTTCTTACCGATGGGATATATTCATGTTTATTCCACAACCCCAATTCTTGCTCAACGGGACCAGCAATAATTCCTACTCGACATATGGCAGATCTCACCCCTGAAACTGTCGCGGCCTTTCCTAATATGCTTTCGGCTAGCAGTTTGGATTGACCGTATCCGGCCTTGCTCGCCATATCAAGTTCGGGGAAAGGCTGCTCGGGAACCGGGCCAACGTCATTCCAGGAACCGACTGCGGAAACACTGGATATGAACATGATGAAGGCGTCATGTGCTGACTCAAGAGAGAAGTCAACAAGGTGACGAATTCCCCGAACGTGGGGCTCGAATGAGGGTAGTTGCCAGTTGAAATTTACCGGCCATTGGTTGTCTTTTCGGAGGTTAGCAATCGTCAAATCAATGGGCATGTGATAGGGGTCTTACGGATAACGTGTGTGACGGTCTGTGTTAATCTTTCGTAAAGCGGGACAGGGAGCCCAAAGTGGTCCTTGGAGAGGTCTGCCTTAACGAATTCCACCTTCTCATCGTCGAGTGAGCTCAGCCCGCGATCCGGCCCAGTCTGCCTGTGTTTCTCGGCCGCGTTGGAGCTTCGGTTCAAACATATGATGCGTGAGACGTTAGGGTCGTTACAAAGAGTGTCAAGAAGGTAGGAGCCAAGTGACCCGGTGCTTCCAGTCAAGAGAACCGTCTTTGAGCCTGTTGATGACCCTACTGTGCGCACGCTTTGGAGTGGTAAGTCTTGGGTAAACTTCTTGAATAGCATCCGCATCTTATCGTGAGCGTTGTCATCACCCTTAACTTCTTCGACACTAACGATTGCTTCAGATAACTTGCTTTCGATATCCTTGCCCACTCCGCCATTGACGGCGAGGCCCACTGCCTCAGGGTCCGCGACAACTGGTCGTCCAACGTCCCGCAGAAGATATCCTGCCAATTGGCTCAGAGTGGGGTGAGAATATATCACCTTCGGAATCAACCTATCGAGATCTTGGGCAGGCCAACCGGCTAGCTTCGCCTGTAACTTCAGCTCTCGAGTCATGCGAATGACCTGGAGCGAGTCCACACCGGCCGCGAAAATGTCATCTTCTTCCTCGACGACCTTGTCTTCGGCTAGAGTCTTCAATAATCCGCTTAGCCAGTGAACTATACTCTCCTTCTGGGAGAAGTCTAGCTTTGGCAAGTGATTAAGATGAGATTGCGACAATACCATGCTCTCTTCGGGACTCTCCGCAGCGTCGTAAAGCTTCTCGATATCCTCGTTGTACGTCTGGTATGTGCGTAGTCGTTGGATCTTGCCTTGGCCGAGATAGGCTACCGGCCGGGTTGGGTCGGCGAAAAGGATGTGGTACTGGTCCAGCTTTCCGTGACCAGGAGCATGCTTATTCGCTTCGTCAATGACCGGGAGCAAGTTTTGCACCAGCTGTTGCCGCTCCATAACAGTATCGGGCGCCGCTTTGCCAAGATCAATCAGGGCTGCTGGTTGAAACTTGCCCCGCCCGACAACCATGGCGCCCTTGACGAGGGGACTGCTCATAAGCGCCGCTTCCATAAGGGCCGGAGCAATCTTTTCGCCATTGCTTAACACAATGACATCGTCTTTCCTTCCTTTGTACCTATAGAGGAATGGCTTCGAGGGATCCGGATGTCTCTCGTACAGATCATTCATCGACCATTCCTCGATTTCGGGGAAGTTGATAAACACTCCCTGGAACAGGATTAGGTTCGGATCGCGGACCAAAAATAGCTCGTAAAGGCCGTCCATGTACTCGCGCATCTCAATGCCCGAGTGGGTCGGATGCCAGTAGAAGTAGTCCCAATCGTCGACTGAAGGGGACAATCTCTGCAGGCAAGCCGTCTCCGTCGCGCCTAGATTGCTGATGACGCGGGTGTGATTTGATATCAGTCGACCCGCAACTTGAGACAAGGGAGCTGGAGCGAAATTAGCACGACCCCAGTTTTTTAGGGGTTCTCTTATCAACTTACCACCACTCGCGACCACATAGTGGAATTTCTTGATACGCTCCAGGGCTTCGGGGTCCCGACTCAACTCCTCGTACAGCGAGGGGGCGCCCATAGAGGCATCGACACCAGCATATTTATGCATGTCATCTACATACGCGGAATTTGGGACCACGTGTGGCGCGCCGTAGACAAGCGTGACACCCAGAAGAAGCGACCAGGTAATACCGGCGTTTAGCCCGCTTGTGTGGAATAGAGGCATCGACGTGTATGCTCTCCGGGACTGCTGGTAGATCTCGGTGGTAGGCACGTAATCGCCTACATGCGGAATCGTCCGCCAAGCCTCATACGTGCTCAGGACGCCGACCTTCCAGGTAATCGGTTTTGGCAGCCCAGTAGATCCGGTTGTGTGCAGCACGAGGGCTGGGTCCATCCAAGCCTCCTCGAAGGTTTTCCGATAGGGGTAAACCGATATCGAGCCCGGTTTCAAGAGCTCGCTTAGGCTGGGGACAACTTCCGTCCTCATGGGACGTGCCTCCAAAATGTCATGGATATCGGTCTCTTCCGCTCGTAGGAAGACATTGCAGTCTGTCTTTTCGAGGACGTTAATATGGCCCTCTAGGTTGTTACGCGGCGATGTAAATAGCATCTGGTATACAAAGTGTTAGAGACAGTATTTCTCCGGAGTTAGGTGTTATGGTGATTTAGCTACCTTGAATCCCACTTTTATAGCACCAAACATAAAGAGGAAGTATCGAATATCATCTAGATAGGGGGTCAAAAACCACGTTCTCTCTATAATGGGGTACAGTAGACTCACTTGGTCCCATATATGCTAAGGTATCGAAGTTTTTCGGCTCTCCCACTACGCTTCTGATGAACCAACTAGCTCTATTGACGCCATTCGCGAACGCCCTCGACGAAACATCAACGAATCCATCTCGAGGATCCGAAGACTTTGCATAAGAGAATAGAATATGGTCTGGAACAGCTTCTGCGAGTTGGTCCGGCAGTAAGTGAATAAGCCGACCTACAGTCGCACTTCCAATCTTGAAGATATCTGCGATATCTTCACGAAGGGCTGTTGCTTCAGACATCTTTCTTGTTATCAAAATTCGAGGGAAAAAAATAAGTCCATTGATTTTCTATGTCTAGGTGACCATCACGATAGCGAATTATCTGTCCGATTACTTATATAGGTACTGTAATACTCTACGATACCGATGTTATCTCATCAACGCCTCTTACGCACAGCTCCCAACGCTATGACTCCCACAGATCCCGGCGGTTCAAAGAGCCCTCTGCCGAGAAGGATTGTAGAATCAGGGGAATTTCTGTCAGGATCCGAGCCTCAAAGTAGAACAGGTAATTACACTGTCAGCACGGCGGATTCATACAGGATCCTATGCCAATCTAATGGCGAGGCATCGGAATGTTCAAAATGTTCTAGATCTGGTAACTCGGGGACCGGAGAATACTCCTTTAAGATGTTTGGCTCTCCGGGTTGTAAGGCGGGCATATAGGGTCTAGCAACAGTTGGGCTCTTACGTCAGCACTAAACTCCATGTAAGTCCCTTAAATTTTTGGGGCTCTTATATAGGAGCTGGAACCCTGTAACCCGTCGGTGCCTGATTAGAGAAGTCAATTGATCCTCGAAGCCCATGTTGTAATGTGAAATGTATGATGTCGTCATTTTTAAGTATTCGTTGAAGTTGTCTTGTCTTGGGTGCAACGTCGGTTGAGCCCAACAGTATGCTAAAGTCTAAATTCTATGTCTCTTGGGGGTGATCTAAACGAATAGAGTATATCGGAGATAGGATTGCCGTCTTTAGACACCCCGACTTGGTGTGGAAGTGTGGCAAAGCTACCACTATCCGTCGGACACGCGAGTATCAGGATGCAATGGTCTTAATCGATGCATCTAGTTCAACTCCTACTGCGGAATAGAGCAGCCACGTATGTCGATGTGCAACTCCTTACGACGATGCAGGCTGACATGCGTCTTCCATATTGTGTCACATGAGCGTGGTAAGTTAGACTTGTAACAACTTGTGAAGTCGTCTGTAGGGTTCAAGAGATACCAGGGTAGTAGAAGAAGTGAATGTTGAGCTGGCCGACAGAGAGGTATAAGTAGAGGCTTCTTCCAGACGTCAAACGAGTAGAGCATCCAGTTCATCACAGCAACTTTACAACACCACTTCACATACCATACTCCAAGAGCTTCAAGAGTCTCTCACACAAACCGACAAGATGTTGACCAGCGTTCTAGCTTTCACGGTATAGTCCATCCTCCCAGCCAGCCACTATCATGTACCTGTAAGATGAAGCTGACACTTCGCCGGATTACAGCCTGAGATGGCGGCCACCGTCACAGACTACTGCACCAAGAGGTCTAACGATGTCTCGGACAACATGAAGGAACTCTGGGACTGGACTGTTAATGAGTTCGAGGACTCTGACAAGATGTCTTCTCCCCTGCAGGGCGCCACCATGCAGTTCTTCGCTGAACTTCTCGGTGCCAAGCGAAGTATGTGCCACACACCAATGGCTTGTGGACGAACACCTGGCTGACATCCGCATCTAGTTCTTGAGATTGGCTGCTACTCCGGCTACAGCGCTCTGGCCTGGCACGAGGCCACCCAGAAGACCAAGGCTGAGATCATCACCCTGGAGCTCGACCCCAAGATGATTGCTGCCTCCAAGAGGACACTCGAGAAGTACGGAATCAAGGACCGTGTTACCTTGATCGAGGGACCGGCTCAGAACTCTATCGAGACTTTGTCGGGCACCTTTGACATTATCTTCGTCGATGCCAACAAGGACGGATACCAGACCTACGTCAAGCAGATCCTCGACAAGAAGCTTCTGTCTCCTCACGGCATGATCATGTGCGACAATGGTGGGTAGTTTTCGCAGACTTGGACCAATACTCAATTAATTGCTGACTTGTATGATCAACAGTTTTCGCTCGTGGCATGACCATCTCGACTGAGGCCAACCCACACCTCCCTGAGAAGGTCCGACCTTACTGGACCGAGTGTGGTAAGGCTCTGGACAAGTTCACCGCCTTCTGCCGCAACGAGCCCAGAATCGACACCGTTCTCTTGCCTGTGTACGACGGTGTCAGCCTCATCAAGTGGAAGAACTAAATGGAATAGGTACTGGGATTAGGCGAGACTGGGATTACATCAGGAACCTGTGCAGGAGTCTCGTAACATGTCAAATAGCAGCAGTACCCGCTATAGCATCCTTTGGTTACCTGGAATAGAAGACCCATCATTACAATTGGCGGTAACTCCGACAGTGATTATCTTTCTTGGCGATATATTTTCCTCTTGATATGGTGATCTACTAATAAGAGTGTTGTAAGAAGTTAAGAATGCAGACTAAGACTCGAAGTGGTTGCAACTTGCAACTACGTGGGAAGCTTTCTTACGCGGCATTCTAAACTAAGTGGGACCCAGTACCATGGTCTTAGAATGGCTGATCATCCCGGGATCATCCTGTGGCGGTCTGGGGTTTTGAGAGCTAGAGTAGAGCTAAAAAGTGATACCCTGCACCCTGGCTACCTGGGGATAAATACTACCTAACTCGTATCTTTTTTCTAACCATGATTGGCCGGCCCGATCCAGACCCCCTTCGGCAAATCATACCGATGACAGGGGATGGACAGCCTGACAGACTGACAGATAAAGAATCTTCCATTTTTATGCATACTCCGCACTGACCAGCTCACTAAACATATGTACCATGCATTCCCCCCCCTCGATATCATGGGTGAATAAGTGGCTGAGAATTTGATACCTCTTGGCGCCGTCTGATGTTCCACTTATGCTTCCTTCTTCTGGGGGAACTTGATGGCTCTTGAAGAAACATGATTTTTAGGGGCATACGCCAGCGCATTTCCCCGAAATGGTACTACCCCAGGCGATTATCTTCAAGGAGTCTCCGACGAGGCACAGCATGCCCAACTACCCCGCTTGGCATCTGTGCATATTTGACGCCACACGCTTTTACCACTATCACTATATATTTGCCTGTTTAGTATACTGTATAGTGACTCCGGTTATGTGAATTTTTGTCTCTCCAGTGCTAGTTTATTGCTATCGTATCCACGGCGACCAAGATGTCTTCGAATGTGCAAACACGTCAATTGGGAAGAAATGGACCCCAGATCCCCGCTTTGGGCCTCGGGCTTATGGGCTTGAGCTGTAAGTATCCGAGGTGGTGTGAGTTTTTTGGTGTTGACATGTGGTGACTAAAACTCGATGAAAAGCGTTTTACGGCACACCTCCACCTGATGAAGAGCGTCTCAAGTTCCTGGACCGAGCTCACGAGCTTGGCTGCACGCATTGGGATTCAGCAGCTCTATACGGTGACAGCGAGGTTATCCTCGGGAAATGGTTTCAACGCACCGGCAAACGAAAGGATGTGAGTACCGTCCATCTCTCGTTTGATAGTTGACCGGTATTGATAATTCCATTTTTCGTGAGCAGATCTTCTTGACGACCAAGTTTGGTAACCATGTGACACCAGACGGTGGTCGTGAGATCAACAATGAGCCGGATTACATTCGGCAGTCAGTCGCAGAGAGTCTCCGGCGCCTGCAAACCGACTACATTGATCTCCTCTACTGGTAAGTCGAGATCGGTGCTATGGATGTAACATGTTACTAAGTCTTACAAGTCATCGGTTCAGTGGCAAGACGCCAGTTGAAGATATCGTGAAAACCATGGCAGAATTCATAGAGTATGTGTTTTAACTACTATCAGAAGTTGACTCGTGTTAACCCGTTCAGATCTGGACAGGTGCGCTACATTGGACTCAGCGAGTGCGGTGTTGATACCTTGCAACGTGCAAGCAAGGTCCATCAAATCTCTGCCTACCAAATCGAGTATAGTCCTTTCTCGATGGATATCGAGCAGCCAGAGGTCGGATTACTGAAGACTTGCCGCGAACTTGGCATTGCGACAGTAGCATATTCGCCTCTCGGCCGCGGAATGCTAACGGGACAGTACAAATCTATCGATGACTTCGATGAGAACGATTTCCGCCGTTCAATCCCGAGATTCTCAAAGGAGAACTTCGACAAGAACATCCAGCTAGTCAATACTCTGAAAAGCATTGCAGACAAAAAGAATTGCACTTCCGGTCAACTAACTCTAGCATGGATGATGAGTCAAGGAGATGACATCTTCCCTATTCCAGGAACGAAGAAGATCAAGTACCTGGAGGAGAACTGGGGCGCAAACGATGTTACCCTTACACCGGAGGAAGTCAGTGAGATAAGGAAGGCAATAGAGCTTGCAGAAGTGCATGGAACTAGGGTTGCTGGACATTTGATGGGAGCCCTCCTCATGGACACGCCACCGCTTCCTTGAGGAAAATGGCGGTTTAGGTTATGTAACCCAGAGGGGACTCCGAATCTCCATGGAGGAGACCCAGCTGAGGCTTCCGGAAGTCTGACAAGAGATCAGCATTAGCTAGAAGAGCTGAAACAGGCAATTTTTCAGCTTGTATCCCTGTCTCGCCTTGGCCTCGGCTCCACCGTGCTGGTAATCTAGGAATCCTTCTACATAAGCGAACCGAAAATGTTAGGATTAATATCCTGGTAAACAATAATTATGTCTTGCGGCACGTTGTGGTCCTTCGTGACGGCGCTGACATTGTAGGAATGTAGGATGGGAGATGAACGCCCCGTTCTCATCATAGGGGTTGTATGTGATTTCACTTTTAAAGTCAACGGTCTCGATAGCAATGGCGTGAGCATACTTATAGGAATCAGTAGTCACTCGAACTAGTAGTATCGCGTTCCAGGTGCCAAATTTTACACAGTGTTCCTATTCCGGTTCTTAGATAGGCAGTCGTATTTGCCGAGCAAAGATGGCGCACTTAACTCAGGAGCACGTAAAATACCTATACGAAACATTCGGGGACTTGAAAGTGCTGGATGATATCATCAGATATCGAGCCGCAGACGAGCCTCCGGCGCCTATCCTTGGGTATCCACGCCACGAGGACAGGGCAGATGACTACGAACACTTTACCGGACTCCAATTGGACCGATTTGTTGATGCTGCATGCAAGCGGTATCTCTCATCTGGCCTAAAACCGGTAGGTCACATGGAAAGGTCCATATATCTCTACTATTAGCTAACCATGTCCTTAGAACGCAGATGAGCCAGTTGGTATACTGGCAGAATCTAATGTTGACTTCATTGTCACTTTCTTTGCGTTGAGTCGACTTGGATATTCTGTCTTGTGTCTTTCGCTACGAATTACGCCTGTAGCAATTACGAATCTTTTGGAGCAGACCCAATGCAGAATCCTCATTCATGATGGGTCAGCAAAGACCGAGGCAACCATTAAGGCTTTGAAACAAGAAGCTCCTATTCAGACTCTAAACATTGTCAAAAGAAGTGCCTATGATGTCCCCTCCAAAGGGCGGCGCTTCGTCCGCCCATACGATCGGGATGCCCAGAGAGACAAGATCGCATTGATTATGCACTCTTCTGGATCGACCGGACTACCGAAGCCAGTGTTCCTAAGTCACCGGAATGTTCTCTGTCACCCAATCCAAGGTGCAGGCCTGCACAACTTTGGTGCCCTTCCTCTATACCACATGTACGGTGTCTCAACCATGCTTCAAGCCATGTACATGAAGAAGACCGCCAACATGTTCAACGTCCTGCTACCTTTAACCGCGGATAATCTCATTACAGCGATTAAGGCAGTCCGGCCAGAGGTCATACATGTTGTCCCGTACGCGTTAGGTCTTTTGGCCGAGCAACCGGAGGGTGTCGAGTACCTAAAGGCTAGTGTAGCTGTTACCGCTGCCGGGGCACGAACCCCTGACGAGCTTGGAGACCGTCTCGTCAAAGAAGGTGTCAACCTCGGTGTCGTGTTCGGCACAACTGAAGCCGGTCTCGCTGGAGATACGATGAGGAGAGAGAAGGGAGACGATTCATGGAATTATGTTCGCTTTTATTCGAATATCAGGGAATTCCTATACATGGATCCAGTCGGAGAAAACCAGTATGAGTGCGTCTACCTCAAAGGCCATCCCGGTCTATCGACTAGCAATTCAGACGACCCAGCGCCAGGCTCGTGGAGGTCGAAAGACATTTTCACACCTCACCCGACCATCAAAAATGCGTGGAAGTACATTACCCGTCTAGACGACCGAATCACCCTCGTCAACGGAGAAAAGGTCCTACCCCTACCAATTGAAGGATGCATTCGCGAAAGCGCCCTCATCCGTGAAGCAGTTGTGTTCGGTATCGACCGACCCATCCCGGGTCTGCTGGTCTTCAGGGCCGCATCCGCAGACCACATGTCCGACAAAGAGTACCTCAACGCTATCTGGCCAGTGGTTCAAGATGCCAACAGCCGCGCGGAAGGCTTCTCGCAGATCATCAGAGACATGATACATGTTCTTCCATCGAACGTGGAGTACCCTAGAACGGACAAGGGTAGCATTATCCGCGCCCAGGTCTACAAGGTGTACGCGGATCAGATCAACAGCATGTACGACACTTTTGAGGATGCGCAGGAGGGTAGCCTCAAGATGGACCTGCCGGCGATAGAGTCATTCTTAAAAGAGACCTACGAGCAGATTATCGGAGCTCCCCTTCCTAGTCTGGAGACGGATTTCTTCACTGTCGGTGTTGACAGTCTAAAGGCCATCCAGATGAGACGTGTCATTCAGAAGTCCATTGACCTAAAGGGTCACCAGCTGAGCAGAAACGTCGTTTACGAGCACCAGAACGCGAAGGAGCTCGCTCGATACTTGAATTCTCTCAGCAACCCCGGAGCTCCCAAGACGAACGGGTTGAGCCACAAGCCGAGTGGACTTCTCCGTGCGCCCAAGACAAATGGTGCCGCTAAGAAGCTTAGACATACCAACAGCAGTCTTTTCCCCCGTCCCACGAACAGTTCCAGCAGCCTCCATAAGGAGTACAACATTGTGAATCAATTGATTGACAAGTACTCTGGCTTTGGTCGGACAGTGGTATGTTAATCATCCCCATTCTACGCACTGTCGACATTTCTAACTGAAATAGATCCTCACTGGTGCCACTGGCTCGATAGGTGCGCATACACTTGCTCAAATGGTATCGAGCAACAAATTCGACAAGGTGTACTGCTTCGTCCGAGGCTCCAACCCATTGAAGAGAGTTCTCGAATCACTGGAGATCCGCTCCCTCACACTTAGCTCGGAGAACCTGGACAAGATCGTGGCTCTGGAGTACGACATCAGCGCGCCAGACTTTGGCCTTGGCGAGTCCATGATGGAGCAGTTCAGACGAGAAGTTACTCTAATTCTGCACATCGCATGGCCTGTCAACTTCAACATCCCGCTTCAGACATTCGAGCCCCATCTCATTGGGCTGAGGAACCTAATCAAGCTGTCCATGACAGTCCACCAACCGGTGCCTGCCCAGCTTTTCTTCTGCTCTTCCATCTCTACGGCATACAATGCGCCAGCATCCACTTCCGTGCCTGAAGCTGCGATCAAGGACTTTAGTAACACTGGTCCTATGGGCTATGCCCAGTCCAAGCTTGTGGGAGAGTACATGGTGATGAACGCCGCCCGCTCGGGAGCCCGCAGCTACGTGCTACGTATCGGACAAGTCGTCGGTGACACGAAGAACGGCATCTGGAACGACAAGGAGTTCATTCCGGCTATGATCCGCTCTGCTCTTACCATGAAGGTCCTGCCTGATCTCAACGAGGTACGGAAAAAAAATAATAAAAAAGATTTCTACCCATATTATCGAAGTTTACCTACTAACATTGTTTTAGATGTGCAACTGGTTCCCAGTAGACCTGTTGGCCACAGCCATGCTTCAACTCGCCGAGACCCGAGACAAGGCCCCAGCACCCAAGCCCCAGGGTGACGGAAACCCGGCCATTTTCTACAACCTGGTCAACCCCAACGGCGCATCCTGGGACGAGGTCCTGGAAGAGCTGCAGGACGCGGGCTTGGAGTTTACCAAGGTTCCCTTCGAGGAGTGGATCATGATGCTCCGAAAGAGCGCCGCCCGCGGCGAGGAGGAGCAGAACCCGGCGGTCAAGCTCATCGAGTACTACGAGGACGAGTATGCGCCGAGCTCAAGCTTGAAGAGCGAGGCTGGCGGATATGGCCTGTCTTTCGAGACTAAGGCGGCGGAGAGGGATAGCGAGGTTATGCGATCGCTACCTAGCGCGATTGATGATGATGCTATTCAGAAGTATGTGTCACAATGGCTGCGACGATGGAACTGAGGTTATGGATGGACTGTGGTGTTCGGTTAGGGTGATGATGATGTACATTTAATTTTCTTTACTCTTTTTTAGACATTCCTCCGGTGTGTATTTTCTAGATAACTGGCAACAACTGCCCACCAAGTTTGGTAACATAGTAATTTCTCAGTTTTTCTCGAGGAACGAAGCTTTATTTCAATGTTTCACGATCTCCGTCTGAGTACTAAGTGAATCTTCTGCTGTGGCCATTCTGCCTGTTTCCTTCACTGATCTACCTGTGCCATGGAATGAGGGAACAATAGTTATAATTGTTTATATGGCTATCGAAGATGCGGAGGAAGTGCCAGAGTCCCGTACGGAATTTCAACGAGTTAATTACCGCAACTCGACGGCTGTATTTTGTGGCGATCTTGATGTTCTAGTGATGGTGTTAAGCGTCGATGATGTTAGAAATAGAGTCGTGCTATTCACCGGCCGCTATTCACACATTAATTATGTGACAACTACAGCTAGTCAATCTTGCTGGCTCGCAAAATGCCGTATCAGAATTTTTAAGTGTTATCTTATACCGTAGCATCAACTTGAACCCTAGGAAAGGTAAGTATCCTGCCTTCAACCTTTTTGCCTTTATGAGTCGTGACTTGCCAGTCTACCAAGAATACTTAAGGCAAGTCAATATTTGTAAAGGTTGCGCTTTGAGTTTTAGTTAAATCAGCAATTATGCATAATTGCGTGGCTGTGGGCTATCTAAGACGCGACATTCTAGATGAAGTCTTTTCATTGTTTAGTGTATGGGTAAATGGTTACCTAAATAAGCACGGCAGACACTCACTATTACCTCTTCAAAGTGTAATGTGACCTTCAGAAGTTTGACTTCGTTAGAAAGGTAAAATCATGTGAAAAGATGTTTTGCGTCCTTTTCTATGACAAAAGAAGTTTTTACATGAAAGCAGATACGAATTGAATGATATCTAGATGCACAGATTGTATTATTTTCAGTTTTTAAGATAGGGTAGTGTATACGTAACAAATCTGCTCATGTGAAGTTCCTCTTATCCCTTTTGCGCTATTAAACAACAGGCTAGGTATGACTATATCAGCTAATTTTATTTGCCATGAAATGATAAAGACCACCTAGGTTAAATTTTATTTTCCATATAAAACCTCAAGTCTTTTGATATTTCTTTCTGACATCATAATAAGAGCCTAGTATACTAAAATCGTAACTGCACCATAGGTGTCGAACTGTGGAGTCACATGCACTATCGCCAAAACAACTCTTACTACATATGTATGTCTCCCCTGTCAACTGACTGCCGGCCGTCGCTTCTCTACTTCTGGGAAACTAAACTCTTCTGGCAATGCCGCACGGGGGATCGATGCCAAGAAGGTGTTAGCTGCAGCATGCGGCCAGGCTGACGGTTAAGATACGTTGTTGGGACGTAACTGGCAGAAGCTGGCCAGGGGGGATGCAGCACGCAATATGCAGAGATACTGCACCAACACGAGGTTATTTCGACCACACGAGTGACATAATCCTACCCGGATCCGAGCATAAATAGTTCGCTAGATCCTTATCTTGAAAATAGGAGAAACAAAGAAACCTTGACACCCAAGACATTTGGTATACTGAATTGGGTTATTCATCCAGACATGTTACCCCCTGTCATGGACAAGAGGGGCTTGATTACCTACGCTTGTTGCCTGATATGTCAGCACGTTACAGACCGCGACAGCACGTTTCACGCCCCACGGTGCTCGGACGAACCAACTGATTGCCATCCATTGTGCATGCAGAAGTAGAGAGGGTGAGGGTCCTGCTTCCAAGGTCATTCGGGACACGCCACCTAGAGTAGGTGGGTACCTAGCTGGTAGTTGCTAGCAAGGGAAAATGCGCAGCAAGCAAGACACAGTAGAGGGGAAAAGATTGGAGAGAGCTCGATGCGGGTTATTCAACTTCCCTAGATGAGTTTCTGCCCTATGCTTGATCTAGGCTCACTTGACACATTGACTTCATCTTAACATCTAGTAGAGTTTCTCACACGTTATCTATCGAGAAATTGTCACAAGGCTTAAGATTCGAATTATTCACAAAAGCTCACAAACTGTACATATACACAAGCTCGACTGACGAATTTACCCATTAACATGGATATGTATTAAATCTATATGCTCTAAATTCGACGAGTCGAAAGGAATGTTTATCTAGTGACGTACAGTGAATAATACCGGCAAACCGTCGACTCATTAGGCTGACACGTAATCTTACAAGACACTGACTCATCAGCAGCATTAATTTCATTAACAGTTACCCGAAATATCGCATGCAATCTTCTCAGCAAGAGCATCTGGAAGAAAAAAAAATGTTAGTGATGATGATTCTGATGGCGGATTCTCGGAATGGTTATAACTTACAGACAGTGGCCATGGGGTGGCCAGGAGGAAGGAAGGGGAAGGCCGAAGCATCGACAACACGGAGGTTCTCGACACCGATGACCCTGGCCTGGGTGTCAACGACGGACATCTTGTCGTCAACGGGACCCATAGCGCAGGTGGAGGCACCATGGTAGATGGTGTTGAAGCTCTTCTTGATCGTCTCAAGGATCTCCTCGTCAGTCTGGATCTCCTCGCCGGGGTACACCTCAGGGGCGATAGAGAAGTTGGACATGGCATCGGTGCTCCAGAATTCACGGGCACGCTTGAAGCCAGCGACAACGACTTCTTGGTCGGCGGTGTCAACAAGGAAGTTGGGGTTGATCTCAGGGGCGACGTTGGCATCAGCAGAGGTGATCCTGACGGTACCACGCGAGTGAGGGGTGCAGAGAGCGACAGCCAAAGAGGCATAGTCGCGGCCGTCGTTGGGGTCGGCAAATCGGGACTCTTCCTGGTCGCCAATGTAGACACCGATCGAGATGAACTCAAGCTCGGGCCAGTCAGCGGGGAATTTGCTCAGGGAGTCGCGGGTCTCGTTGGTCATGGTCGAACGGAGAGGCTCGGGGACCTTCTCCCAGGCGATCATGTCAGTACCAGGGCTAGCGTACATGCCACCAGCATTCTCGTTAAACTCGGCGGCAGCAGCGGCAGCGAACTCGGTGTTCTGGAGGCGGGAGATGGTGGGAGCATTGACGGCGTGAGTGACACCGAAGTAGATGTGATCTTGCATGTTCTCACCAACACCGGGGCGGTCGGCAACGACGGGAATACCAACTTCCTCGAGAAGGTCTGCGGGGCCAACACCGGAAACTTGCAGCAACTGGGGCGAGCCAAAGACACCAGCGGAGAGGATGACTTCCTTGCGGGCAGAGAGAGTGTACTCAAATCCTTGAGTATCGACGAGAACACCAGTTGCAGTGGTACCGTTGAACAGGATCTTCTTGGCCATAGCTAGGGAGTACACGGTGTAATCCGGGTTGTCCAAAGCAGACCTGAGGAAAGAAGTTTCCGACGAGTCTCGGACACCAGTTTCCGCATCGATGGTGAACTGACTGTAAGCCTGGCCGATAAGCTCACCGCTGGAGAAGCCGGGAATGGGGGAGATGCCTATTTGTTCGAGTCCCTTCTGTGCCCATGTTCCAAAGGCTTGGGTGTAGTGGGAGTAGGTGACGGACAACGGGCCATTGCCAGTGCTGAAGGCCTCGACGTCAAACTCCGGGGTTGCGTTGGCAAATCGGGTCTCGGCGGGGGCGGAGAAGTTCACGCTCTTCTGGAAGTAAGGCAAGAACTCATCCCATTCGTAGGTCTCATCTCCTACTTGATCGGCCCAATTTTGGTAAGAGGCCTTTGTTCCTCTCTGGTACACCACTATTGAAGATCCAGTCAGCACAAAATTACTTGATAGCAAGTCATCATGGCGTTGTAATACTTACTGTAGTTCCTTGCAGAGCTACCTCCGAAACATTTGCCACGGGTGTACTTGATTGACTGGTTATTTATGCCCTAGATATCATTAGCTTTTTGGATCTTGCATCAGGTGTTGTTTAACTTACAGCCTGAGGAGTTGTCATGTAGCCCCAGTCGATCAAAGGCTGCCAGTCACGGTGACCCTTTCCGGCAAAGGCGCCGTCCGAAGACGGGGTTTCACTTATGTTGCTGTTGCCGAGCTCGTAGAACGTGCCGGCCTCAATAACTGCAACTGTGCCGGCCTTCTGCTCGACAAGACGGGTGGCAAGGGTTAGACCTGCGTTACCACCTCCAACAACGACGTAGTCGTAGGTGGCGTTGTCACCTGGCATACCAAAAGAGGAGCCTAGTAAACGGCCTACGGGGGTAACTGCAAATGCAGTAGGAGCTGCGGCCACAAGGGCCCATACTGCTTTTGTTGACCAAACCATGGTGACGGTTATTAGGGGTGTATTAGGGGTGTATTAAGACGGCCTCGAAGGAATGTGATAAAAACGAAAGAAATGCCACCACAGCGCGGTAGTCTGAGGATCTGAGAGCAGCTTGCCGGTGAGGTCGTAGTAACATTTCCTATGATGGTGTCTTGACATGTTGTATTTATATACTCTGAATAGTCAGATAGTCTGTGCTCCATGACCTGTCCGGACTCCAGGAATCGCCGTTAGTCTCCGCAAGCATGAACGATACTAATCTTACCATCGAATCCATGGTGAAATTCACATAAGATTATGGTGGTTGTCCCCGAATCCTTCGAAGCTGTCACAGCTAGGTGTTCGTCAAAGGTCCCATGTCAGGTGATCGACAAGTAATGCGGCTGGGTTAGGCTGCTCGCCTTGCCACGGACCAGCTTTTCCCAAAGGAGGCCCCGAAATATACATAGTAGTATACAGGTAGTCTTGCTAACCATGAATTGGGATAAGTGCTACGGCACAGAAGGTTTGGGGTGGGAAAGGGGGAGACGATAAGAAATGAAAAAGTAAGCAATCTTATGTTAATCAGCTGTCAAGGGCATGGGGCATGGGTGATGACTAGCTCATTTCCATACTATGTAAGCAGACAGGCAGAGTCGGGTGTCGGGTGTCGGTTTCCACGTTTCCACCCAAGCAAGCAGACCACTCTTACTCCAGCATTTTCGGTTTCGATTTCTTCCATCCTTTTGATCCTTTGACAGGTGGGGGGACCTCGCTAAAAATGGGGATTTTGATGCTCTAATTTCTTACCTAATGCAGTCAGGATGATAAGTTGCTTACGTAGCTAAACTTAGGTGTCAGGATGTTTACCTATGTATATGTATATGTAAGTCGGTATGTATACTAGGTAGATTGGTTGGTAGGTATTTGATTAGGAGATACATATGTAGGGCTGGTAGGCTGGTAGGTAAGCTGGAGGACTAAGAAATGCATGTGCTTAGTTTGGTGATAAGAAATAGAGTAGCATAATAGCGTAGTAGCTAGCGTAAGGTTCTCTTAGTAGATGCGGTGTGGGCAAGGTAACAGCGGTGGAGGTGTATGTCGTAGAGCCCTAGGGTGTGGGCAAAAGTGCGAGTGGGTGTGGCGTACCTGGATTCTATTCCTGTGGGATAACAGAGACGGTCTGGACTTGGAACTGGCAATTGCGGGGGACCAGGGGGTGCTGCGTTAGGCGTTAGCGATATCTACCGATACACCCGAAGCCGAAGCCCCTAACCAATGTAGGTTGGCGCCATCGTATGGGAAGGACGCCCAGTCAGCCAGTTGAAAGGCGGCACGGTTTTTACTGGTTGGTCAGTGCGCATGCCTGCCTATCTAGGTACCTAGTACCAGGTATTTTTCGCTTTATCCAGCGCAAGTGCGTCGGACTGGTACCCAAACCCAATGCAAGCAGCAATGCAATGCGATGTCACGCTTGGCAGACTGCCATGGAAAGATAAAGGATTTTTCATTTTTTTGAAAGTGGAAGGAAGGAATAGTTGAGATACGATAGATACCATATACCACTACCACTATACCTATTACCAGGAACATACCTACCTTACCTCGTAAAGACATGGAATCGGAATAATTCCCATGACATACCTAGCACGAGGGGTTGTTGCATTTGTTGCATTTGTTGCATTTGTTGCATTTGCATTTTTATGCTTACTATGCATTTTTTGTCCAATGAGTTACATTACTTATGTAATTCCGAGATCGAATTCAAGGCTTCGCTTCACCTTCATCATTTCATCTTGACCGCGAGATTCAACACTTCATGTTCACCACATTCGTTGGGACGCCTCAGTCGCTGACTGGGAGTAGTAAAAGCGGCAATTCTGGTGGAAACTTGGTCTCGCCTTCATCCGAGTCGCCTGAATCTTTGGTGCGTCCTCCTAGACCGAAACGACCCCAAGTTGCTCGTGCTTGTGACTCGTAAGTTATCAAATATCATTTTTTTATTTTTTTTTATTTTTTTTTTTCTTCAGCTTTCGTAGCAAGTAATATTCAAATTGAATATCCCCCCTAATAGATACGGAATATTAGATGTCGCCTACATCGGGTGAAATGCGATAACAATCTCCCTTGCAAGAATTGCCATAGCAGAGGATGGCAATGCAGCAATAGAGGTTCTAGCGAAGCGCGCACACTCGCAAATGCGTACCGGTAAGTCTACTGGCCCATGTCGCTCCTCCACAGGATAGGCAATAGGATGCTGAGATCTAACAGTGAGATCGATCGACTGCGGCACCAAGTCAGCGAGCTTGAGGAACAGCTCAAAGAAGAGCGCAATGTCTCCAACGCCACCAGGATACATGCGGTGGCATCCATCTCATCCCCCCCAGCTTCCTTGAGAACTTCGTCCCCCGCCGACATAAACTCTGCGTGGGACTATACGAGCTGCAGAAAGTCCTGGAATGGCGTGCATACCAGCACCGCCCATTCGCGTCAGAAGACGTGGTACGGGCCGTCGTCGCTATTCTACTTCATCAGCCGCATGAATGCCTACCTGACGTCCGTGTTCCAACAGCTGCATCTAGATGAACAGATCCAGCTGAATTCTGTCGCCAAGTCTTATCCTACTCCTCACTGCAGCGATCCTTCAGATGCCACAGACCTGACACTTCAAGAACCCAATAAGGCAACCGCCTCTGGGGAATTCCTATCTCCAACCCAAGAAGAATACTTCCTCAACCTGTTTTGGCAATCTTATCACAGCTCTTTACTCGTTCTCAACGAGCTCGAGTTTAAGGAACATTATAAATCATTGTGGGTCACGCCGGGTAAACCACGAAAATCGTCGGCCTTGGTAGACATTGTCATCGCGATGAGTATGCAGTATGGCAGTATGTGTTCTGTAATTCTTTTTTTCTCCGCTTTCCCCACCATCTAACCACAAACTTTATAGTGGCGAGCATCCCGCACAATGGTACAAGAGGCTCATCAGACGTGAACGCCGATGACCCGACTATCGCCGGACGATGGTATTATCGACGTTGCCAGATTCTACTCACGGGTGAGCTAGAGAGTCCGACGATAAGCACACTGCAGTGTCAGATCCTCTCCGTTGTTTACCTTTGCTGTGCCTCGTTCCAGAACATGGCACACAGCACCCTTGCTCTTGCTGCCCGGACGGCCCAGATGCTCGGGTTGCACAGTGAACCGCCAGAGACCCTGTCGCTCAGCGAAAAGGAAATGCGGAGGCGCCTCTATTGGTCTCTTTACACACTCGAGAGCAAGACATGTATGAAACTTGGGCGCCCCTTCGCACTTGATCTATCCTCTACGCTATGTGGTCTGCCCAGCGATGAACATGTAGTCGCCACGTCTGCTGGCTCTCACTTCGCCTCGCCGGGAGAGAACGTTTCCTGGCTCAGTTACAACTTGTATAACACCAAGCTTGTCCTAGCTGCACGTGCAGTCCATACGGCACTGTACGACAAGTACTCAGATATCTACCATGGCGATAAGGGCAATTCCATCTATGATGACCACGAGTCTCTAGAGCGACTTGCCGACTTCCTGTCAACTATAGTTAAAGGTTTAGATATGTGGGTCCGTGCTGTGCCAGATGCACTCAAGATGAAGCGTGAGAATGGTGGTAGTGCTTTGTCGACAGACAGCTCTCCTCTCACCCTCGAACGCTTCGCACCACTCTGGTTGCAACGACAACGCCTACTCCTAGAACTATTATATCACAATATGTCTATGAACCTTTATCGCCCGTTTATAACATTCCTAGGTACATCTGCATCGACTCTTCCTTCGGTATCAATGCCTGTAACCCAGTCGCACGCCATTTCAGCAGTCAAACATGGTATGGCGTTAACAAATATCATGCACCAAATTATGTCAGAAACAGATATCTTATACGGCTGGCACGAAGCGTTCCAGTGGCAGTGGAATGCCGGTCTCACATTGACGGGATATCTCTTCGCATACCCGAACTCTGGCATTACGAGCACCGTGCGCCAGGCTGCAGACCGCTCTATAGCCGTGTTTGACATCTTTGGGCGTAGCTTTGCAGTGGCCAATAGTGCTGCGAGCGTGATGCGAGATCTCTTGACAAAAGCAGACTTTCTAGCCTCTAGGACCGGCAACAACCAGGCGCATGTTGCAGATAATGCGACTGGGCTCATAGATGACGGTGGGGCTACCATGTCTACAAACGACGACGACAATGCTATGTTTCAAAATATGCTCTCAGTGGACACAGCATTTTCCGTCGAGTCATCAACCAACATGGACATGCTCTGGTCCGCACTCGGCAATGTGCCGGAGGATTGGGGATATAACTTTGGGCCCGTTTAAATGGTTTCTGACTAGTATAGAACGGTACAGAAAAGGTATGAATTACACGCGGTTATGTGGTCTGGGTCGGCGGCGCATCATTTGTGTTACAATAGAGGTGGTTGATCACGCCATCATATTGGGTGGTATCTATTTGCTAATTCATTTAGAATGCGATTACAATAGATTTTGAGAACATATTTTTCGGGTCATGCATAATTGTCTGTCATTTATTGGGTTGTTCATCAGGGTGTTCATCAAGGTGCATTTTTCTTAAATCTTCTATATTCGGGAGGTGTCTCCCATTTTCCCCCTCCTTCCTCTTCCCCTCTGGTTGTCATGATCAATAGCCCGTATAAGCTATTGAGCCCTTGAAGGCTTGATGCATACCTACCTGCCTAGGCTGGTACCCATCCTCAACCAGTTGAAGCACGTCCCGGAACGCATTTTAAACGATCTCGCGGACGAAACCCAAGGATTCATATCTGGAAGCGAAGTCTTTAATCCATGGTGATAACAGCACGGAAGCGGGCTTTGCCGGTAAGCATGTGGTCTGCAAACCTCTACGTTAGCCAACGATACTTCATTTAGGGGAGAATTGACGAGGTGTGATTACGTACCGAAAGCCTCATTTGCCTTATCCAAGGGGAACTTCTCGATCATGCAGTCAACACCGGCCAGCTCGGTGAACCGGATCGTGTCCTCGGAGTCTGTAACATGACCACAGGGCCAGACCTGGACAGAGATACCGTATTTGAGCTAGAAAAGAGACACGTCAGCTAAGCCCAGACAATGAAAAGTCTGTCCGAAGAAGGAAGCAACAAATCTCTTACCATGACACCGGTGTTAACAGGGACATCTCCCGGAACCGACAAGATAAGCAGCTTGCCCAGGATTCCGAGACCCTTCAGCAGAGGAGTCATGACCTCGGCCGTGGGCGCCGTGGCGACGATCAACTTGGCTCCGCCCAACTTCTTCAGCTGGTCGCCGGTGTCGCCCTTGCTAGCGTCGATGTACTCGTGAGCGCCGAGCTCGCGGGCGAACTTCTCCTTGCTGCCGTCTCGCGAGATGGCAACGACCCGGTACCCGAACTTGTTCGCGTACTGGATGGCCAAATGGCCGACACCACCCAGACCCTGGACTGCGACCGTCTCGCCCGGGCCAATTCCCATGTTCCGGATCGAGTTGAAGGTCGTCATGCCTGCGCACATGATCGGGGCGTACTTGGCAGCGTCGAGGTTCTCGGGTATCCGCGCGAGGGCTTCGCTGCGTAGGAGGGTGTATTCGGCGTCTGGTAGTGGTAGGAGGAGTCAGGAAAGAGATATCTTTATGGGAAACGTGCTGAAGCGTGGAGAGGGGCTTTTTACTCACATCCGCCGTTTCTGGTCTCGCCGTTGACGGCTGAGTTGTCGCACATCTGGTTCCAGCCCTGCTTGCACGCATTGCAAGTACCTATACGACAGAAACACACTCCGGTCAGCTTTCGTGATTAGGTGGGATATTGAGACGGAGGGATTTTACCGTCGTGGCCACCGTGCCAACCGGCACCAACCCGATCACCAACCTTCCACTGCGAGGAGCCTTCACCAACTGCGACAATACGTCCGATGATTTCGTGACCGGGCGTTAGGGGGAACCCGCCCCCCATTACGTTGTGCTGGGCGAACATGTCGGAGTAGCAGACACCACATGCTTCTACCTTGACGAGGACTTCGCCTGTGGTAGGAAGCTTGAGAGGGGTCTGCTCGATGGTCAAGGGCTGGCCCTGGGCCTTGAAGACAGCATGCTTGTACGTTTGCGGGAGAGACATTGTTGCGGTTTGGTCGTGATACTTCGGGTGATCGTGTTTCGACTTAGTGATATGAGCAGGAAGCAGGAGAGCAACTCAAACTCAATATTTTCAATTCCATTTATGCTAGAAGGCGTGGAGATCTATGGCCTTCAAAAACAAAACTTGTCCTTAGCCTTTAGACAGACTCATACATCATACACCAATACCTATCAAGAAGGCATCCCCGCTACGATGCCGGATTCCCAACGACTTCTGCAGCCAAACCAAGTAACCCTCATCAACTCGTCTCCTCTCGGAGCTTGAAGCCCAACTCAATGTGATTCATCGATGGATCTTCGCTGTCTTTTGCCTAGGTCATACTATCTTAATCATCGACCCGCCGATAATACAGCAACAATATTGACGTCGTTAATGTGCCTTGCATATGCATAACTTAGTCATCTTCCTTTGTCCTTCGTTCGACAAGCCCTCATATCTCGGAGCGTTGTCAGATAATTTCCCAAAGGAGACGTCCGGAATGCTCCTTTGGGGCGGTGAAGGGTTTGCGTGTGCCACCAGGAGGAGCACTCCGACCAAGACTCACGATGGACCAATCAGACGGCTGATCGTTCTCCTTTGGGTAATCGCCAAGAGGTACACGGGTACCTCGACATGCCAGAGTCATGAGCAAATCCGACAACGCGTGTAGGTATCGCCGACGACAATTGCATTATTTTGCAATAACGCGGACTTAATGGGTGGGATGATTGGCTTACGCCCCATAATGGCCGAAACATCGATGTGAATCCAGGCGGAATTACCAAGCACAAGCATTGATGACCGCAGAGGTTGCAATTAGGTGATAATTTGCGCCGCCGCAAAAACGGGAACCCCTGTCCGAGGCAAAATAAATCATCGATGTCGACTTAAAATACATTCAGATCTCTTGCTGTCGTTCGTTGCTGTCGTTGCTTTCTCGCAGTGTCCCCTCCCCTCCCCTTCTTCCTAATTGACAGGCATTCATCAAAAGTTGATAGCTTGTTTTGATACCTTCAACTTCAACCGCCGACAATGTCTGACCTCAATTCCGACATCGAGAAGCGCGAGACCAGCGATGTGGGCGCCACGGAGCAGAACCTACCCATGAGCGACAGCGAGGGCAGCGTCGACAGCCAGGAGCGTTCCGTGCGAGGCATCCGCTGGTTCCTCGTCTGCGTCGCCATCTTCTCGGCCAACATCTTGTACGGCCTCGACACGACGATCGTGGCCGACATCCAGGGAGCGGTCTCGGAAACTTATGATAATGTGTCTCAGTTGGGATGGCTCGGTGTGGGTTTCACGCTCGGCTCGACGGTGATGATCCTGCCGCTCGGAAAGGCGTTTGGCATCTTCGACAACAAGTGGATCTTCATCGCCTGCCTGCTCAACTTCGCGGCCGCCAGTGCGCTGTGCGGTGCCGCGCCCTCGATGAATGCTATGATTATTGGACGTGTGTGGGCTGGTGCCGGTGGTGCGGGAATGTACTTGGGGTAAGAGATCTAATCTACATATGTGGCATGGATCACTTGGGATCTGATGCTAATCTCGTGTGCAATGCAGAACGTTGAACCTTTCTACGGCCTTAGCTCTACCCAAGGAGCAGGGTTTTTACGTCGGTATCACGGGTTTCGTTTACGGCAGTGGATGTATTTTGGGACCCGTTGTGGGTGGTCTTTTGGCTGATAGCCCGGCTACTTGGCGATGGGTAAGAAACATTCCCAACGGATCATGAATTTCTAGAACAGTGGTTGCTAACTCTCGTGTAGGCTTTTTACCTTAACCTGGTTATCTTCGGCGCTATGTCGCCTATTTACTTGTTCTTGTTGCCATCGATCCCGCGACAGGAAGGAACCCCCTTGATGGAGAAGGTCAAGAAGCTAGACTGGCTAGGCATGCTCCTGACTGCTGCGACATACGGCTGCTTCACGGTTGCCTTTATCTTCGGTGGTGCTACATGGGCTTGGAACGACGGTCGCATCATCGCCCTGTTCGTGATCTTCGGCGTCTGCGCAATTGCCTTCAGCTTCACTCAGGCCCGCGCCATCCTCACCAACAAGGTCGACCGACTTTTCCCGTGCGATTTCTTGCGCGATACCCAGCTCGTTCTTCTCTACGTCATCATGGCCTGTGGTGGAGCTGCGCTTTTCGTTTCGGTTTACTACATCCCGCTGTACTACCTGTTCGTCTACGGTCTCTCAGGCACGCAGGCTGCTGTCAGGCTACTCCCCTTCATCTGCTGCTACGTTTTCTCGATCTTGACCGCCGGTGCTGCTATGTCCAAGACCGGATACCACATCATCTGGTTCGTCGCCAGCGGTCTCCTCCTGACTGCCGGCTCAGCAGCTATGTACACTGTGACATCTGGCACCTCCAACGCGCACATTGCTGGTTACACGGTCCTTGTCGGTCTGGGTATGACCACCAGTCAGGCTGGATATGCCGTCGGCAACATGATCGTCGAGCCGAAGCGCGCGTCTGAGCTTATTCAGTACCTCAACATTTCTCAGGGCTCCAGCCAGCTGATCGGTCTGGCCATCGCCAGTGCCATCTTCCAGACCAAGGCCTTCAACGGTATTAAGGAAGTGCTCGGACCCGCCTACACTGATGCCCAGATCCAGGCCGCCATTGCTGGTGCGCGCAGTGAGATCTTGACGAATGCTTCGCCCGAGATTCGACAGCAGTGTATCGATGTCCTGGTCTCCGTCATTGGTGACATCTGGGCGTTGGTCTTCTCTGCTGGCGCGCTCTACACTGTCTGCTCGTTGTTCCTGACACGAACAAGATTCATCACCCCGAAGGCTTAAGTTCGGTGGTTATCAAATTGTTAGATTCTCTCGTTTTTCTTAAAGTTAGTATAGGTACTTAACTGCATTCTTAGATGGCATATAAAAGGAAATAATAATATGTAGATTATTGTAATCAGGCAATATATAGGACTTTTAAGTCCCTTCCCTTCGTTTATATCTGTGCCTTATGACTTTGCTATGTTACACAAGTCTCGGAAGTCCCTAAAGGGGTAATCATGTGACACCCCTTCGGGCCAATCCACTTGAAGATCCGGAGCACTTCCTTGATAGTGACTGATTCCGAGTCTTAATGGAGTTTCAAACCCCCTGCAGGATGATATTTGTTTCTATGATCACAGCGGTGAAGAGAGTCCGGCGATTTTACTCGACAAAACCATGAAAATGGATCTAGTATTCCACCGTTGGGCAATACTATAGTAGAGCTGTTATAACTAAACTGCTGGCAGAGGTGCCCACCGTCGTTACCAATCGTATTACCTGAACTTATTGAAACTAATAACCTCGGTCTAACTGTAATATACGCGGTGTAAGTATGCTGTATTACACGAAGTCATTATCATTGTAAACATCATGCTATGAAGTTGGGCTTCGTAAGGAGGGGGCATAATCCGTTATCCTTCCTGGAAATAATTCCTCGCTTCCCTCTTCTAAGGAAGTTAACTGTTCTTAATACTAATTCATTTCGCCCTTAGATACCTATAATCACTCTTAGGGTCGGAAAGTGGTGATCTTGCCAAATGTATCGCTCTTCCCCCAAATTCCAGCACGGAGACCAGCCAGCTGAACGATCTGGGAGTGGTCGATGAAGAGGTTAACATCAACGCCAAACTCTCGGATATACCTAGGTAGGTATTCGACGTTAGCACATCGGGTTTCACTACTCTTATTCCAATGCATGCAAGGATGAATGACCTTACCAATTGAACACTGCCGGATCCGCAGCCTCAAACATGACCCTTTCCAATGGCAGTTCCTTAAGAATAGACTGAATAACATCAGTCCGCCAACTCTTCACATTCTCCGTAATCCCCTCGCTCTCAATCATAACCCGCTCGACTCCCGCATCATTCACAAATCGCTTCGCAATGTTAATCACCTTACTCGGGTCGCTGGTCCCAATACTCTCCAACTCCGCAGCCGCCGTATCGCCGCCAGCACCAAACTGAATGCCCAACTCGGGCTTCGGCTTCAACCCCGCCTGCTGCACGCGCTCCGCAAGCCGCACCCAATCATCCGGCGGCAGCGACAAGAAGCCCGTGCTCAGCTCAATCACATCGAAGCCCAGGTCCTTGCACTTGGCGAGATACCTGTCCACGGCACCGCTCACGTCCCCACCGCTCGACGCGAGGATGTGCTCGATCCAGCCCCCCGTGCTGACGTACACGTCATTCGCATGCGCCAGGTCGATGAGCTGTCGCAGCGGGGCCTCGCTGAACAGACTGAACGACCCGCCTGCGAACTTCAACCCATCGACGTGCGGGCCCATCGTCTCGAGCACGTCGGACAGGTACCGCGGACCCATGACCGTGTAGTACGGCCCTCGGATCTCCGTCACCGAGCGGGCCCGCGGCTTCGGCGGCGCGGGGTTGTGCCGCGCGAAGCCGAAGCCGGTGTCTCGGTCTTCGAGGAGGGGTTTGACGGAGGATGCGGATGGTCTTGCTGTGAATGGCCGGATTGGGGTCTTGGATGTGATGGCCGATGAGGAAATACTGATGGGTTTGGGCTTTGGCTTGCCTGTGCGGGCTTGGCGGAGTGCTGTCGCCGCGATTGAGCGTAGTAGAGTTGCCATTTTAGGAAATCTTGCTCCAGATTTGCTCCGGTGAACGACTCCGTAGATTTTCGAACTGATATTGGGTTCAATACCTTCTAGTCGTTCGTTTCTCAGCTGTTAGCTTAGGTAGTTCATTTATACTTTTGTCATCGTTTCGCTGGTTGCATATTTATGTAGTGGATATAGCGTCACGGCGATGTTTAACGTCATGTTGATGTCAAGAAGCTCGTATAGAGGGGGAAAGGATCAACATAACCCGGATCACGTATGCGATAATTACCTTCGCTTCATGTTGCATGTTACACATGACGTGACAATAACTGCTTTGAATCCCATACCCACAAACTCCTTACTACCTTAGACTAGACAAATTCGAAATACTACTCCTAAAGCCGACCAAAATTTCATACCTCATGTTGTAACACTCTTGTTAAGGATGCACTCACTCATTCGCTTTGGTGCTTATTCTTCTTCCGTCTTTCCTGAAGCTTCGTAGCCATCTGAATGTATGTGAACAGATTCCACGGGTCTAAGTTTCGATGGGCGTATTGTTTTGCGCTTATCAGTGATCGGAATAACATTTCCTCTCCATTCCCTCTTTTGTCTCATCAGATAAATCCAGTATTCTTTCGATGACTGGTCTGAGCGTCTCTCGAGCTCTCCGCAGATGACCAGCTCAGCTTTGGTGATGCCGCTCCAAGGTTGAACCTGAACTGGTTCCGAGGAAGAGACATCGTAAGATGCGTCTCCGATTTTACCCTGGTCTGAGAATCTCGTAACCAGCAACCACTGGAGAATAGGTTTCGAGGTCTTGGTTTCGTCAAAAGCTGTTCGAAAACCATTAGGGCCATGGTAAAATAAGGCCGCACCCCAGCGTACTAATAAGATCACCGACTCCAATCTTCCGCTTTGACAAGCAGTCATGAGGACAGTGCCTGACGGGGATCCTTCAAATTCTAGTTGAGCCCCCAAGGCGAGAAGATTTTCCATCATCGGGAGCATTCCATGGGCAGCAGAAAGGCAAAGAGGGCTTTGTGAATCATGAGGTTCAGTATTCGCGATCCTTTGTAGGTTTTCTACTGTGATAAAGGGTCTGAGCTTGGAGTGTGTATTTAAATTTATTTAATAATTCTTATAGGTCTTAAGGTCCTTAATTCTTTTTAAGATTTAAGTAAGAATCTCCAAACCTATTTATGCCCAAATTTAATAGTACAAAATACATTAGGCTTCTTAAATATCCTCGTGTTGGTGCAGCTTGCATATGTAGGCACTATCCTCCTAACTTATGTATACTAGTAATATCTTAATACCTTATCCTAACCGCCAGCTGTAGCCGCATAAATTAACCAGCAACTTCTTGGCGCTAATTTCTGTATGATACTATCTCCCCTTTTCTTAGAGCTCGTCTCTGAGCGCCGTTTTATATTAACGCTAATAAGGTTACGGATAGTTTTTTTTAAACTTGCAGGTTTATAGGCTTGCCTGGGTTTTATGCATAAAATTACTTAACTGCCGCCTTTACCAGAGCTCTCTTAAAATAATCGTATAATTCTTATATCTAATCCTTTTTTACAGGCTAATTTTTTTATTTAATTAAATACTTTACTTTTCTTTAAGTTAATAAAAAGTTTATAACTTTTTTAACATTATAACTTTTTATTTTAATAAAGGTTACCTTTTATAAAACTTGGTTAAAATTAAATAATGCTTAATTATTAACGCAATAAAGTTTTATAAATAAAACGTAAAAAAAGTTATAAATTTTCCACCTTTTAAATAAAATAAATCTAATAGCGATAAGTAAAATTACCTTTTAAATTTAAAAAAGATTAAACATTTTTTTATTTAATTTTTTAGCTAATTATTTAATCTTAATATTTTTAGCATTTAATATTATTAATTAGTTATTATAATAAATCGGAGCTTTTTTTTTTTTACGATTAACTTATTTTTTTATACGCTGCTTGCTTACTTTTAAATATATCTTAATTTTATTATATATAAAAGTTATTTAATATATATATAATTTATTTCCTAAATTATAAAAGGTATTAAATAAAAAGTTATAAATTATAAAATAATATCCGTAATTCGAATAAAAAAAAATAAACCGGATTAAAAAAAACATAATATTATTATATATAAATTTAATAGTTAATAAAAAATCTTTTTAATTTAACATTTTATAATTAATAAACGCTTATAAATAAATCTTAAAAAATTAATTAAATTATTTTATTTATTCATTAATTTAAAAGTAAAAAACTATATTTATTTTAAATTTAATACTTATTAATTTAAAGAAATCTTTTTATAAATAAGCGGTAAACTTAAAGTTTTTATTAAATATAATATCTAAAAAAATATTATAATATTTTTAATAAATTTTAATAAAAATCTTAATTAAGTTAAAAGTTTTTTTTTTTTTAACCTTTAAAAATATAAAGTATGTTATTTTAATAAAAAGATTTATCATTATTTAAATAAAATTATAATCGTTTAAAAGAGGTAAATCGGTAATAAAATTCATAATAATTATTTGTTAAAAGGTATAATATAATTTTATAAATTAAAGTAATTCGTAAAATAAATAATGCGTAATTTTATTTTATTAATATTCGTAATATTCTTTTATATAATCCCTTACGGTGGTTTTTAAATTTAGTTATTAAAAGTTTTTAATAATTAATTTTATAATTTTATTTATTTCCATATATTCGGCTATTAAAATATTATATTTTAATTTAATTA